>SSNR01000086.1:1841586-1896136 GCA_006937965.1 Callopanchax toddi | reverse complement strand
ATAATATAATATAATATAATATAATATAATATAATATAATATAATATAATAATAATCTGGTTTTAAATTTGAACAGTTTGACTTTTATTTTGAAGCAGCAATGTGGTTTTGTCGTCACTTCCGGTGACGCTGTGACTCTAGCTTGCATCATTTCTCGTGTCTTTTCAGCCGGTTACAGAACATGTGAGTATCGAACTGAACACAAAGTTAGTATTATAGTCACACTTATGGCGATGTCTCTTATAAAATGTGCGCATGTTAAAACAGCATTGAACTAACTTTACGGTCTTTATAACTTAAAACTAACTAACTGAAGCAGCTATTTGCTAACTTAGCCCGCTAGCTAACAACAATGAGGTGTCATTAGTGAAGCGTCTCCTCTGGGAAAGGGATTTTTCTTTGATTACGGTTGAAAGAGTTTCGGCACTTATATGTAGGACATTAAACTTGTGATAGGCTTGTCTTGGACTTATATCTTGAGGAGGAAAAAACACAAAAATCACTGTTTACACAAAGCTGAAGTTTGACAGTTCTTATGATTTGTGGAGGGTGAAAGTCACTCACATAATGTGCATTTTAACTAATCATCTCATATAAAGTTGGTTGATTTAAAAAAAATAACACAACCACATATGTGTCATTATAGGTAGAAGAATTTGCATAAATTCATAACTAGAATAGGCTCAAATAAGGAAACAAATTCATGATATGAGATCTTTTATGACCGGCAGACCAAAAGTTAAATCACAGTTTTGTTTTTTTATGTTTGGATAGACGCCATGGTGGAGCCAGTCCCTGAATCCATCAACTTTCCTTCTGAGGAGGAGAAGATCTTGCAGTTTTGGCAAGAAAAGGACTGCTTTCAGGAATGCCTCAAACAGTCTAAGAACAGACCCAGGTAACTGTGATTCTTATGTTGTTTACAAAAAATTTGACCTTTAAAAAATAAATCTTTATTAAAAACATTTTGAACTTAGACCAGACATACGATACATTCATCTCTGTTAACCTTGAAACAGAAAGAAAAAGTCAGTTCCTATTGTATTTACTTGAGTAAGCTATTTTAGGAATCATGGGTGGATCCAAAGCGATCATGCCATCTTTTGTTGTCCTAAAGAAGTTGGACAACAATTTCTGTCAATGTTTTAAGACTTTGTGACAGATCTTCTTATAGCAGTGTAAAGTTTCCTTCTTCTTGCAGTTGATGGTTTCTCAGGATTTCCTTCAAACATTCTCAGACCCCAAGAAAGGCATAAATGAACAGTTGCACCCATTCATCACTTATTTGGATTGTTGCAAATCTTTAATTCCATATCCCAAAACAAATGCACAAAGTTTCACTTGTACTTAAAAAAAAAAAAGACTACTTAAACTTAAACAGTTTGTCTTTAATAATTAATTTAAATATCTCTCCTGTCCTATGATTTGTGAGGATGCAGTTTTTTTTAATAATGAAGAATGTACTCTGAAATTTTGCATACTTGTTTGCAAAGATTAAGCTCTCTGTAGAACCAGAAGTCGATGGTGTAGTTTCTGACCAACTTTGAGAAAACGTTTTTTCCTTGCTACTATCCAAGGACAGATGCAAATCTTCTGCCATCTCCTAACCAGGTACACCTTCTATGACGGCCCCCCGTTTGCCACTGGTTTACCTCACTATGGGCACATCCTGGCTGGTACCATCAAGGACATTGTTACCCGCTTTGCCCATCAGAGCGGCTTCCATGTGGACCGGCGCTTTGGCTGGGACTGTCACGGCCTGCCTGTGGTTAGTTTTACTTTCAGCTTTTTTCTTCTGTAACAATTTTTGATTATAAACTAATGGTTTTGTAAAAATGTAAACATGTTTATTGCTCTATTTGTTTTGACTGTCATTAGGAGTATGAGATTGATAAAACTTTGGGGATCAAAGGGCCTGAAGATGTGGCCAAGATGGGGATTGCCGAGTACAACAAGCAGTGTCGGAATATTGTGATGAGGTATTCTCATGAATGGGAGGTGAGCAGAAACAGAACATTCTCCTGAGTTGAGTTTATATTAAATTGTATCAAAAGCATCTATTAAATGATTGTGTTTTTGTATGTAGACTTCAGTGCAGAGAATGGGAAGATGGATTGACTTCAAGAATGATTACAAGACTCTTTACCCATGGTTCATGGAGACCGTCTGGTATGAAATTCACAAATTCTTGCATATTCTATATACACTACATAGCTCAGCTTCAACTTACATAAAACACATCTGCCTAATTGTTTACCATCAGACTGATTGTCATCTAGAATGAAATTTTACATGTAGACACTGATTATTTGTCATCAAAACAGTAATAAAGCACAATATAAAACTCCTTTAAGACATTTTGTATTTATGTTGAACAAGTGAAATTTAGGGATGTTTTTCTTATAATAATAGGTGTCTATTATTTTCTAATCTATAGAGCATGAATTTACATTGTCATGTCACTGAACTGAATAAAAACCTTGGAACAAGATTTCATTCTCCTTTTGAGCAGATGGAAATTAAAAAAGCTTCAGAACTTTGGGATTTTAAGTTGCGTCTTAATGGAGTTAAGTTAAATGACAGAGCCTTAATTTGAACCACAATGTCATTTTTCCCCCTCAGTATTTTACATTAAGTGTCTATAAACCCCCCAAAACAAAGCTCATTATGTAACCCTAAAGTTCAGCTCCTGTTATTGATAGATGTGAGGGTGAAGGAATCCCCAAAGTCATACTTTCTTAGTGTCTTTTGGATGAATGGAAAATTGAAATTCAATTTTGTGCATCATCAAAGCTTCTTTATGGATTTGTCAGTCAGTGTAGAGTTTTACATCATCATGCATTGTTGGACAAAATCCTTTAGCTTTATTTTATTGAAGCTGCAGAACACTTTTATTTTTTTTGTGAACTCTTGTTCCTGCTGAACCCAGTAATCCCTCCTGCCCTCCTGCACCGCACTTCAAAATGAGTTGTTAAACTTGACGGTTGATAAACTTCATCTGTACTTGCCCTTCCTTCATGGTCCACTACCTCCTTTCTTTTCTTTTTTATTTCTATGAGCGCTTGCCAAATGACTATGACTGAAAAGGTTTTTCATTGAGGCATAGAAAACCCTAAAAGCAACACACACACACCATGCTATTTGTTCCTGTATGCTTCATACACCTTCTCTTTATCCAGGTGGGTGTTCAAACAGCTGTATGACAAGGGTCTGGTGTATCGTGGTGTTAAAGTCATGCCTTACTCTACTGCCTGCAACACCCCGCTCTCCAACTTTGAGTCCAATCAGAACTACAAGGTGGGCTCATATTAACTGTATTGATTTAAATATCATCATTAAAAACTACTTTATTATCACTGCTGTAGTTATGACTGTGCTGGGGAACAAATTACACTTTCTTTTTCTTTTTTTCTTTTCCACCTAAAGGATGTCCAGGATCCATCTGTGATTGTTAACTTTCCTCTTCTTGGAGAAGAAGATATAGCTTTGATTGCTTGGACAACCACACCCTGGACACTGCCGAGCAACCTGGCCCTCTGTGTCAACCCAGAGTTGCTGTACGTCAAGGTCAAAGGTGAGAAGGATTAACACCCATAGACATCCCGGCTCAGACAGTGTCTGAATGTTTGTCCACATATATTTATGTCCTAATGCTCTCGTACTCATGGGATTATTAATTTCACAAGTAAGGATTCTGTTGTTGTTTGCACTTTGAGTTTTTGTAGGAAAGAGGGAAATAATTGCTGACACATCCTGTGCTCATGGTCATGTTTCTGTTGTAGATTAATTGAATTACCATGATTGGAACTTTTGTTTGAGTGCTGATTGCCTGAGGCTGAAGTTTTCTGACTAAAAATCTAGTTTCCCATGTGGGTTTAGTGGTTTGGACCACACATATTAGCTGATGCCTGTTTTTATTTTTAATTAAGAAAGAACAAACAAGAACAAATTACCAGAAGAGTGCTGCCTTTGCAGATTGCACCCGAGAGACAAGATATTTGTACTACGGTGTGTTGGTGGACTTTCTAGACTTTTGCCTTTTTAAATGATGAAGTTTGTTGAATTATTTTATCTCTAACCATCCAGGAACTTGGCATTCGGTAGCAGAAGCCTGATGCTAAGATGGGACATAACAGCTGTTTATGTAAGCTAATGTCTCCATTTGCTGCTGGGTTTTAAAGAATTTTACTCTAGACGTCTTAAACAAGGCCAGTGATACATTTAAATGTATCCAGTTACATATTACATTTGTGACACCTCATTGGTTTATGATCTGAGATTTTCAGAGCTTGTTTGTGCAGCGACAGCAAAGGTTTCAAAGCAGATTGAGTCACATGACCTCAAACACACACACAATTGGACAGGTGAGACAGAATCATGTTATAACTAATTTCCTGTTGTAAAATTAGACATTGTTAGGATACGAGGCTTGATATGTGGCTGTAGGTGAACATTTAGAGATTTTTTTTTTTATCTGTGAATAAATTAGGACTAACAAGGAGGAATCTGAACTAACAAAGACATGAGATGCTATAAGGGCATCGATTTAACTTTCAGGTTCTTTTACTTCCAAACATTTTTTCTTTCGTGTCACAGTCTGTTCCTTCCTAAGATTGTTTTGCACTTTTTAGGAGTTTTAAACATTCCCTATAGTTAGCTAGTTGTTATGCTAGCGCCGGAGTGTTTTTAGCTCATGATTCCTGGTTTTTTTTTTCAATCTCTCCCTGCTTGAACACAGCTGACTTTTTTGAAGGAGTAAACAACCGCTCATGTAGAAAGCTATGAAGACTGAGGAGACATTTCAACAGTTAGATTTAGGTGTTTCTGAGCAGAAACAATGGTGCTAACGTTTTTACGGCAGTGAATTTAAACGAACACCAGGGGGAGCCAAAACAAACAAAACTGAATAGTGTCTCTTAAAGAACTCAGTTTATTTACATGTCTTAGTTGTTTGCAGTTGTTTTTAAGTTTGTAATTTAACTTCTTTTTTTTTTTTTGCTCCATTTTTTGACTTGCTGTCCTTCAGATGTTTGTTGTACTGAAGGAGGACCCTCTCGAAAACGAGATGTCACATCTTAAGGGGTTTAACCTCCTAAAACATAAGTTAAATAAATAAATACATTTCAAAGTATTTTACCTGTTTGTATGATTAAAAATTATGATAAATACACAGCCAGTTAATAAAACACTCAAGTCAGACCTACTTTTAGGCATTTACTCCAAATTATTCACATGTCCCAATATCTATACATATATATGTCTATAAAATAGTTATTAAACCAAATATTTTGCTTCCTTTGTAACTTTATGCTGTCACAGTATAAACATAATATACATTTTCCAAAAGGATTGAATGAAAATGACCTTTATGACGTTTGCCTGATATCAGACAGAACCACCAACCCGTTCCAGTCTGGACTGATCCTGAGACTGTCTGTGTGGCTTGAACCTGGAAATCTGGATTAACTTCAAATTAGGCCATTTAAAAAAAAGGAAAAAAAAAGTCATTGTCCTTGTTCAGAGAGAGGAAAAACCCTAGAGAGGTGGCTACTGTTTCGTGCTACCCTCCTGCTGTAGTTTTTGGTTTCCTGCTAGGTTTTTAAATGGATGACCTAGATTCCTGTTGGTCATACTCCAGCTGATACTGCAGGGGGCGCTCTTGAAGCACACTATGTCATCCTGACGGCACTGATTGTGCTGTGCTGCATGGGAGTCTGTCTTGGAATACCAATGAATGTGTTTTTTTTTATGGTATCAGCACAGTCTGTCGTTTTAGCTCCTTTTTTCTCTCACTCCATCTTCATCTCAACATTTTCCCTCATTTTCTCATCCCTCTTTCTTCACATTCGCCTGCTTTTGTCCTTCATTATTTCTTTTATCTCCGTTTGCCTGCTTTTCTTCGTGTCTTTGTTGCCATTTGAGTCGAGGGTTGTCGGCAGTGACGGGTCGGAGCTGCGCAGTCGTTTTTCACACCACCAAGGGGAAGAAACATCATGTATTGATTTTGCCCCCGTCCACATTCTTTCTTTTTTTGTCTCATCGTCTCAGGCTGTTTGGTTTCTCCCCTCTGCACAATTGTTGTGCCAGCTGTTTCCAACATCTCTCATCCTTTCGACAGGGTTTAGTTTCTTAAAATGTCTGTTACTTTACTCTAAGTGGCAAACACTGACTGCATCAAGCTCAGCTGATGACTGAAAGAACGTAGCTGCATCATACGACACCTAAAGGAGCAGGATCTTGTGGTTAATGTTGTTAATATGCAAGACTTCACTTTCAGACCAAGCTGAGTGAAAACATTTCTGATGAGATCTTGTGTTCTGTACATTAAATTAGCGTTAAAAACCATGAATCACTCTGCAGGAGCTATTAGGATGACAGACTTTCATAAATGACCACCTCTGCCTCTCCTTGAAAATACTTCACAACAAATAATTAACCTCATTTTCTGATTGATACGCGGAGATTTAGGACAAGAAGGCGGTGAACAACTAAAGGAATATTTCAGACATTTTTGAGTGTGTTTCTATGTTTGTTATAAATATTTATCTTACCTGTTGAAGAAAGCTTCCTGAATGGCCTCTGTTTGAAGAAATACAGTTTACATCCCTGAAGACTGGTAGGCTAATGGCTAATGTTTTGCTGCCATCTTAACAACAGTATTATATAAATCTTTACAACATTGTCAATGTTGCATTATACAATCATTTACTGTGGTTGTGCTAGAGTAGCTCTTATCTCATCAGAAACCCACTTCAAAATGCCCAAAATATCCCTTTAATTGTTGACTGCAGTCATAAAAAGTTTGCCAGAAATTTTAAAGATATTTACAAACTTTGTGTCAACAGTAACTATAAGACAGTCAACTGAAGTTATGCTCTTTGTACTAAAGGTTTTAGATCAAATAAAATCATTTGGTCCCTACTGGGTCTTAAAATTAGGTCAGTACAACATCCAGTGAGAAGGAATTTTGTGTTATTTATACAAACAAATCCAAATCTACAAGTTTTGTGTGTGGAAACGTTATTTTCCATGAGAAGTTTAGTAGCAGCCAGATATTAATCAAATGCACTGATCAACTGATCGTCAGTAAGAGCAACCACCGCCCTAAAAACTCAGATTTTGGTTTCAGGTATGTTTTAACAAAATGTCGACGAGTATAGCCTAATAACATTTTAGGGAAACGATTACTGATTTGCATACATGTGGAGAGAATCATAAAAAACATTTTCAAATATTTTTCAGTCATAATTTCTCACTGAGTAGATTACTGACAGGTGAAAACATTTATGATATCAGTCTTGCCAGGGTTGGATAACCCATGAAGTCGAGTCAGATTATGTAATAATTTTAGAAACTCCCCAAAATCGACAGTGACTCGACAGGCTTCGGTTTAGTTTGTTAAATCTTAAAAGTACACAACCTTAAAAGAAAATGTTTAGAAACTCTTTGTTAGTGAAACCAACACATAAATATGTATATATGTTTTCTTCTGTTTTTCAGATAATGCCACAGACAAGACCTACATTATGATGGAGGCCAGACTGGGAGCTCTTTTTAAGTCAGAGAGCGAATATACAGTCTTGGACAGGTGAGTGCAAAAGACCAATTTATTACCAAACATGGACAGAAACATCGTCTTGTTGTCTAAAATATACAACAGCTCTTTGGTTTGGACAGTGCAGCTGATTAAAAAATCAAAAACTGATCAACTAATTCCTGTCAAACCTGCAGTTAGAAGTTATCCTCAGACTTTAAGGATCCAAAAATAAAGTTGCAACAGAAAGGAAGTAAATCTCCCAGTTTCCCAGCTCAGTTCAGCATCAGATAAAGAGAGAGAGAGAGAGAGAGGAGCCGCTGAAATGATGCAGAGTGAAATGAAAACAGCACCTGAGTGAATAATGGATGCAGACTGTGTTGGAATCTGAGAGGTCTGATTTATTCCCACTCATCCCTTTTTGTATATGGGACAAATTAAGTGTCGGTAACAATGCCATGCTGAATAAAAATGTTGTACTTTCTTTTTTCCACAAGGACAAAGTGTCCTTACAGAGAGGCATACATCTACATTTGGGTTAAAGCCAAACAATATTAGGAAAACATGCAGTATGTGATATTATTGTTAGGGATTAACATCACGATATGATTTGCCATATATAAACGCATCTCCCTCTCTCCTTTGTCATAATAATGCTAACAAAACTCCAATTTGTGTAGCTTCTAACCAGGACAGCAAAATGTTTGTGCAGATGATAAAAACATGGCACATCCAGACATTTACTGCAGCCCTTTCCAGCATTGAAGACTTTCTAAATCTTGTGCAGCTCTAATTTGAGTGACCATTACAAAAGTTATCCTTTATTTAGGTGAAAATCTAAAAATAATATAAATTGTATTAAAATAGCAAAAGATCCTGATGCAGCTTAAAGAGGATTGACACTCCTCCTTGTTAAAATCAGCTTCCTGTTGACAAGCTATCAAGGCACATGAGCTCAGTCAATAAAAAAACTTTAAAGCATGTGACTGTTTAAAACCATAGATCTGCACGCTGTTATGAGTTGCAGTTTACCAAAAGAAGAACCATTAAGTGTCTTTTCTAACATTTAGACAAGCTTTTTTTTGTCATTTTTGCATTATTTGACCTCAGTCTGCAAAGGTTTGCAAAGTGTGGAAAATAGCTTGTTGTAGTGTTATGCCCTCAACTGTGCTTTGCAAAAATAAACATTCAAGAAAAAGTATGCATTATTTCTTCAGTGTCTAATACATTTTGGAAATTGCTTAATAATGTATTAAAGTTCCCATTTTGGTGAGAATGTTTTTGAAATTTGTGAAAAGTTTTTCTGCATGTTTGCATAAAGAAGATTTTCAAATGCGTTTTGTGTTTCTAGATTTCCTGGCAAGACCTTAAAGGGGAGAAAGTACAAACCTCTTTTTCAGTACTTTTCTAAGGTTAGTAAACAGTTTGTCTTTCCTGGTTTATAAATGTACATTCAGCTTTTAGAAAATAAAACCACTTTAGTTTTTTTAATCATAAATTTTAATTCTACCTGTTTAAATAATTATCTTTAAATAATTTCATGCGTTTTGAGTCTCTTGCCTGTCCATTTTAGGATAACTTTTATTAATTAGGACTGTATATTTATGCCCACATAACAGTGTATTTTCAGAATGCATAACTTTAATTTTGTGTAGTATTTGTCGTGCACTTTAATTAATTTAAATTTTGTCCTAAGTGCGGGGAGAAAGGAGCCTTCCAGGTAGTGACTGATAACTATGTGAAGGAGGAAGAGGGCACAGGAGTGGTCCACCAGGCACCTTACTTTGGAGCTGTGAGTATCACCTCAACCACGCCCCTACCCATCACCCCCCTCTCTGTTTTTGCTGATGTTTATTCTCACCATAGAGATTACTTTGCGGCATCATATAACCACGTGTACAATGTTATTAAAGTACAGAGCGTCTATGAACAAAACAAGATGTCTTTTTTTATTATTTCTGTTCCCTGAAGAAAAGGAACAAATTACAGCACAAATAGTATAGAATATCACACCCTTACAAAACCTGACCAAAGGCTTAGTGAATCACCTTTATGCAGATGACGTGTGATAAGCGAGAGGCCCTTCTTGAATTTCATCACATTCATCACCAATAACTTGATTTACCAAACCCAGCTTTATAACTCAGGAAGAACACCTCGTCTCCCTCTTTTAGGGAAAATAATAAAATAACTAATGTTTAAAAACCTAGTTGCTTAAATTCATGTTTGTTTTGAAAGGAGTTTTCCCTTCTGAGAAATAAAAAGTTTCTGATTCTTGGTTTTGTGTGCTTTTTACATTCTTTTAGAAGCCAAGGTGTTGAATGTAAACTAGTAACACCTGCGCTTTAACCTCCGTTCTGAAACTTAGCATGAGAACCAAATTGATCAGATCAACCTAAATATAAACGTTCTTCTCTTTGTGAGGAGATGATACGGCTTTGACATGTTTGTAAGGGTTCAGGGAGTAAGAGACCGGCCAATGAGAAACCCGAGGTGTGAAAACATCAGAAACTACCTGTGGTTCAGGTGCATTCCTACATGGATGTAAGCGTCTCTGAGATTGCCTTCAGAAGCAGAGGACACATTGGGTTTTTTAAACATCCACATTATCTTTGTACAGAAACATAACAGATATTGTGACTTCTGTTTGTGTTCAAAGTGAAAGAAGTGAACCAGAGCTAACGGAGCGAGCCTAAGGCTGTATATATAAAAAGGATCACACGTCTACTTCTGTTCCGTTGAAGCCAAAGTCTCATTTATGAGTTCTGCTGTGAGGTATTTTTGGAGCCAGTCTTAACAGTCAGGATGTAGGAGTGAAGGTCGCACCTTTTAAGCATGAAGTAATTAACTAAAGTTTAACATATAAGAAACAGCCAGCCACCAGGGGGGGGATGTATGTATTTGCTGCTACTTGTGTCTGGTTAGCTTTGTTTTTCAGACCTGATATTTTCTTCTCCAAACGGAAATTTTTTTTGTGATCTGTTGATCACTTGGAGCACTTGTTTTTGTTGTTGTTAGTGTTTTGGTAAACATCTATAATAAAATGCAGTAATGTGGACACATTGAGGTCAGTAATGTAATCAGATGTTTTAGGTCTTTGCTAATAGCTTAGCTGCCCTTGTGGAGGGCAGATGGATGCTCCTTTGACCGACGCCTGCTGTGAATACCTGCAGGCTCAGGATGCAGCTTCTTTCACTGCAGCTCTGTCTTTATTAAGCTGTGAGCTCAATCGCACATCCTCACCTTGTCTTTCTTTGCATCTAAATATATTGTTTTTTACTGAGTGTTCAAATTTTCACTGATCTGCTTGATAGTAAATGCTGAAATACAAATGCCTTTTCTCTGAGGATTTACTGTAAGAGGAAAAACGTTGCCAAACAACATTTTTCAAATTTTATTTTGTTGTGACTAGATGCGAAATGACCCTGTGAGTCATCGATCTTGGATTCTGACAGGGCGTTTGAATGCAAATTACATTTAGAGCTGGGCAGTGCTCATATCTTTCATACATAGCTGCCACATACCAGTTGTGCTTGTTTCAGCGCTGGAGAAAATGTCGAGCTCAACAAAGAATTTAATGTGCAGTTATAACATATCTAAGCTGGTGAAACAAGCTGCCAGAGGGGTTCATTATACAATGTAATTATGTATATTAATAACATTGAGGCTTAAAATGAGCTGTGTCAGTGTTAAGGTTGTGCATTTTTAGTGTTGCATTTGTGGTAAGTCAGAAAGAATTGTATACATTGAAAAATAAAACAATTTACAGGAGGATTCAGCCATTTTTTTGTGTGCTTTTCTCTGTGCAGGATGATTACAGGGTGTGTAGCGAATACAACATCATCCAGAGAGACCAGGCTCCTATCTGCCCTGTGGATGCCTCAGGCTGCTTCACTTCAGAGGTCACTGACTTTGCAGGACAGTATGTCAAAGTGAGTGACACATCATTCATTTACATGCAGATTACGTTCACAGACGTTTGACTTCCTCTGAAGGCCAGTAGCATGATACTCGGGATAATTTTCTGTATTCAACACACCCTATTAGTTATTCATTCTGCTTTTTTTTGTCATTACAGTATTTGCTGCCTTACATGTTTGTTTTTTCCTAAGGTCATGACAACTAAAATAATTTGATTATTCATGAGATGATTTAACTCAGTCACAAAGATTTGATGAGTTTAAGAACGTTGAACTAGAGCAGAACCTGCTGTTAAAACGTTGTTTTTGTTTACCATAACACTGGATACCCTCACACCCAGTTCATTAGCAACCAGAGTGGATAATGACTTAAAAATAGCAGTTGTACATGATGTGGTCACTATTTCACATCCTGGTGCAAAAGGCCGGGGAGTGGACTTGACCCGCATGGTCACTGACAGTACATCGTTAGCTAATAAAGCGCATGCAGCCACAGTTCTCTGAAAGACTGTCATAATCCCCTTTTGAAATGTGTTAAAATGTAGCCTGAGATTCAAGGGTGTTTGAGACATTCTTTAGAGCCGCATAAAAACACAGAGGTGATCCAAGGGAGTCAGTCTCAACGTCGGCAGCGAGAGCAAGCAGTTTTCGTCAAACCCAAAATTAAACCCATTATTTTGCACAACATGAGGGCTTCATCGTACAGCCAGAAGAGCTTGCAAGTTAGCAGCTCCAGTGGCAGGATCAGGGTTCAGAGCCCATCGCCGTCCCGGTGCCGCGGAAACTCGTATGACAGCCGTGGACGCTCTGGGTATCGTGGAACTGCTGTTGAGCTGGGTACTGAGATACACCAGCACCATGCCAACGAGAAAGAGGAAATGCAAGAGCTCAATGTCAAGTTTGCAGGCTACATCTCAAAGGTCCAGGCGCTGGAGCAGAGAAATGCTGCTCTTCAGGCTGAGCTGGCTGCGCTGCAGAGCCGTTACAAGGGAAGCCCCGTAGGCGTCGGAGACGAATACGAGCTGAAGTTCAAAGAGGTACGGGAGCTGATCGAGAGCCTGACTAATGAGAAGGGAGAAGCTGATATCGAACGAGGCTACATCGAAGAGGAGGTTGAAGTGTGGAGACTGAAGCTGGAGGAGGAACTGGCTCTCAAAGAAGAAGCAGAGATGATTCTGCGGGAGTTTCGCCAGGATGTTGACAACGCCACCCTGCAGAAGGCAGAGCTCGAGAAGCGCATAGAACAACTGGTGGCTGAGATAGAGTTCCTCAAGAAGCTGCATGACGAAGAGGTGGCTGACCTGATGAAGCAGATTGAAGACTCCAAGATTTCTGCTGAGTTGGACGGCGATCGTCCTGACCTGGCTGCTTATCTGCGCAACATGCGAGCAGAGATAGAAGCTGTCGCTGCTCGTAATGTCCAGGAAGCAGAGAAGTGGTACAAGAGCAAGTTCGACACCCTGAAAGAGCATGCGGGTAAACATGAAGAACAGATGAAGACCATGAAAGATGAGATTACAACCTTCCACAATCAAGTGACAGATCTACAAAACCAGATCGATTCTCTGAGGGCTCGCAATGCTGCCCTCGAGCACCAGCTGGAGGAAATGGAGATCTCCCACATGGATAAGGTGGGCGGTCTAGAGAGTGTCATCGCTCAGCTGGAGGCCCAACTCTGTGAAACTAAGCTGGAGATGACCAAGTACCTCCAAGACTACCAGGAACTGCTGCACATTAAGCTCAAGCTGGATGCAGAGATCGCAACTTATCGGAAGCTGCTGGAAGGAGAAGAACAAAGGCTTGGAATTACCAAAGAAAATTAAATCTCCTGGAAGAGAACCAAGGCAAGTCCAGAACAGTCCTGAAGAAAACCTGCATGGAGTGGAGAGATCCCAACAGTCTTACAAAGACTTTAAAAAACTTACCGGTATTAATAACAGGACTGGATATTGTTGAACATTTCCAATAATGGTGATAATATTTTTCATTGAGATTTCTAAGCACACCTGGATTTGCTGACTTGCACAAAAAGTCTAAATTTCCTCTTGAATCATAAAATAAAAGAGCTCTTAAGACTAGAAATAGATTGCAACCATTTTCTGTACCCCTGCAGTTTATGGTTTTATGTGCTACAGCTAAAGATCCATCAGGTTCATCATATCCAGCTCCATTTATCCCCTATAATTTGTCATTGACCCCATTCTTATTTGCTCGCTGCCTTTTCTGTCGTTCCCTTACAGTCCTCCTTTTTTTTTCTAAACCCATATTCTGTCATTTTTCTATTGGCTCTCCCTGTCTCCTCTCATTTCTGTGTTTGGCAGCCCTCATTTCTCCTTGTTCGTTCCCTTTCCTCTACACCTGCTCCTGCAGTATTCCGGCTAAAATTACCTTCCCTCTTTTTCCTGCCAAGTCAGCCCCACTGTCATACCTCTGTCATTTCTCTGTGCTACAGTTTCGCACTTTTTTTTGTCTTCAAACCGCTTCTTGTGCAAGTTTCTGTCTCGCTGGCTTCACATTAAAACTCTCAGCTCAATAAAAATGATGCAGAAATCCCCGGTTTATTCAAAATGTTTCAACAAAACACAACTGTTGATCATTTATACTAATGTTAAACAACTGTCATCTAATAAAGATTTAAGTGAGTGCATATCAATTGATGCAGTGATCATTTTTCTCTCTTTTTTCTGATAATCATTTGTTTTCATTTTCTTGTTTGACCAAGGGCTAAATTAAAATATTCAACTGGAATAGAGGTTTTTTTTTTTTAAATGAGCTTTTATATTTACCTCACCAAAAAACAACAACAAAGAACAGATGACTATATGGACAAAATAAGGTCAGGACCAAGATGGCTCTGCTAAGCACTTATCTGAGAACTTTAATTTATGAGCTTCCTGTGAATTGAACCGCGAGCTCGAATCGAGGGAGATAAATAGTTTGTGATGAGTCACTAGGCTGATTGCATATAAGATTATCATAAACAGTGAGCTGAATAAGAAAACACCTCTTCTCCCTGGTGATATTTATCATCACTGCTTAGGCAGGCTGTGACCTTGGCTGCAGTAATTGAGAATTTATTTTTCCAAAGGTGCATAAATCCTCAATGTGTTCAAGGATTCAGAAGCTTCTTTTCTTTAGGAGGAATTCTACATCAGTTTATTTCACCTGTGTTAAAGGTGGAGGGTGACTCTCACTGTGGATCTGGAAAAACTAATAAAAATATGTAATAGGTTTTTGTTTTATAGAGTGATTTCTAATATAGTTAGATTAGAATTATAAAGAGTTGTAAATTGTGAGATTTGATGTTTTGTTATTGCCTTCTTTTGGACAGCCTTAATGTTTTTGTCTGTGTTTGTAGTTTTAGCAAAAATATCAAAAATATCTCATGAACCAGTGGAAAGATTTTATTAAAACATCCAGAAAGTAATCATTACACATAAACCTATGATTAACCTTTAGAGACAACTCATTTCAAGATGGCCATCACAGCCAAGTGACCTTAGAAAATAGTAAAAAAATACTATAACTCATTAAGTTTTACATATACTGAGCTAAAATTTCACGTGATAGCATCTGAGTTATGCACAATACATGCACGAGATCTTGTGATATTAGTGAGATTGTGCATTTTAAGATTTGACCAAAACAATTATAACTAACTTCCCAAAATTAGACGATCTTTGTTTAGAAATTTAGCATGAAAGGCAGTGGGTGATGTGCACCTTTAATTAGAAATGTTTTAAATGTGTTCAAAAGTTTTTTCTTTCGTCAGTAAGTTTGGTTTTAAATATATTTCCTTGTGTAATAGGCAATGGGCCAGTTATTTATTTTGGTATTCAAGATTTTATTTAGCGACTCTCTTTTTATTGTTTCAGGATGCTGATAAGCACATCATCAAGATGCTGAAGGAAAAGGGACGCCTGGTCAATTCCAGCACATTTAAACACAGCTATCCTTTCTGCTGGAGGTGAGACATGGACAGAATTCACTTTAAACCCTGATGTCTTCTGAGAATACCTTCTTCTTACTCTGCTAAACTCACAGCTATACACAGGTATCCGCGGGTCCTTAAAAAGCCTTAAAAGGTAGTAAATTTTAATTTCCAAAATCAAGGCCTTAAATATCATTAAAAATGATAAATAATCCTTAAATTCAGTGTCCAAAGGTCTTAAATTTCTAGGGCCCCTATGATTTCTGGGTTATGAAGATCTGAAACTCAGCAGTACACCAGACCGCAAGGGTCTAGGTCACTTAAGGCTGTTATTATCTCATTAATTCAGTAAAAAGGAGCTTTTTAAAATTATTTTCAGGTGAATGTAATACACTTCTGTAAGGTATAATGCAGATCAATTATCTTGATGTTGTTGTTTTTTATGCACTTTCACTTCCAATAAAGGTTTATTTGTAAGGTGGTCACATCCCCTTTCCCATTTCGTGAATGTAAGGTCTTAAATTTGATCAAAGCGGCCTTAAAACAGGTCTTTAAAAGTCTTAAATTTGGCTTCCTTGAATCTGCAGATACCCTGTATACATGTAGATTAATCCAGATTCTGGAAAAGAGGGTCAGCGGTCACAGTTGTCAGAGGTCTTGTGAAATTAAAAGGAACTCCTTTAAAAAAAATATTGCAATATTTTTTCTTTTACGACATGGTCACCGCTTTTAGACAGTTTTTTTATGGACTCTGCAGAGAATTGATTAATAAAGTCAAGAGTAGAGTGGTAACGGACCTTTTACCTCTGGGTTTCACATCATGTTAAAACCACCAGGCGTGTGTACATCAAAAACATGCAAAGTTGGTTAAGTTCAACAAAACAAGCAGGAGATACAGAGAAATGACAGGTGTTTCTAACACCACAGCATGGTTAAATTTTATAATAGCTGTGGGATTAAAAACTGTAGTTTTAATTTAATTCAATCAGCTGCTATGCAAAAACTAATAATGCATCAAAGTCAGTATTTTGAGTTTTTTCCTGAAATAGCTAAGACTGATTTAAAACAAATACAACCCAGCCACCCCAAATTATTTTTTGGGAAAATAAATAATTTTTGTGTTCATAAACAATATGATCATCATTTAATCAAACTGGCATTTAAAGGATTCAGATCCAGAAAAGTATTTAATTTTTGACAGTTTTGATCAAGACTGAAGTTGATCAAAAGATTTAACCCAAACAAGCAGAATAAATAAAAGTGTTATTTTTATGGCAGTTTTTTTAAAATGAACATTTTTGTCCTTAAGGACTTAAAGATGTAGTAAATTAAAGTGACGCCTGATGGTTAAGTTAGCTAAATTGGATTTGATGTTTGAGCAGCTGCAGTCACTAACAGTAGCTTCTTTGAGGTCAAATATTTTAAATAACTGCTTACTGCATTTGTATATATTTCATTATCAAAGTCAAAGTCAGCTTTATGTGCTATATACGCCAGACATAGAGCAAAACTGAAATCTTGATTCTCATGGACCCACGGTGCAACATGCAGTGAGAGCAACAAAACAAAAACAAGCAACAAGTAATAAAGTAATACAATGCAATGTATGTTAATAAAGTAACTAGGTTAATAAAGTGGTTGGTGCAGCCCTGACTTGTTTATAGTTCAAAGTCCCTAGTGATCTGTGCTGGAGGGCTTGTAAGTTGCATTTCTTTCATAAATAAATGGAACACAGGAGACCTCTGGTGATGACAAGGTCTTAATGGTTGAGAGGGAGGCAGGTGGCTGGAGGTCCAGAGTTCGTTTGTGCAGGCTGGGAGATAGTTGAGCTTCCTCACAGCCTGGTGGATGAAGCTGTTATTTAGCCTGCAGGTTTTGGCCCGGAGGCTTTGCAGCCTCCTTCCTGATGGCAGCAGACTGAAGAGGCTGTGAGATGGGTTGGGTGGGATCACCTGTAATCTTTCGGGCGTTGTGGGTGAGACAGATTTTGGCACACAGTGCTGGCGCTGTACCACACAGTGATGCAGCTGGACAAGATCCTCTCATTAGTGCCTCTCTAGAAGGTGTGCATGATGTGTGCTGGGGCTCTCACTCTTAGATTCTAGAGCAAATACAGGCGCTGTTGGATTTTCCTGGCCAGCGATGCAGTGATAGTGCTCCATGACAGGTCTTCAGAGATGTGCACACCTTGGAATTTGGTGCTGGTCCTTGTTGATGGTCAGAGAGGCATACTCGGGGTGCCCTCTCCTGAAGTCCACACAAATCTCCTTCGTCTTCTCCGTGTTCAGATAGATTGTTATCCTTGCGCAACACGGCCAGGCAGCTCACTTCACTCCTGTAGGCGTCTCATCACTGATGCTGATGTGACCTGCCACAGTCGTGTCATTCGCAAACTTAATGAAGAGGTTGGAGCTGTGTGTCTGTGTGCAGTCATGGGTCAGCAGTGTGAAGAGGAGGGGGCTAAGCACACATCCTTGGGGGGCTGTTGTGTTCAGGCTGATTGTGCTGGAGATGTTGCTGCCGACCTGAACTGCCCGAGGTTGTTTTGTTAAAAAGTCCCAACAGCCAGCTGCACAGTGAGTTACTGAGATGAAGTGTATAAACGGCATCCGGAGTCCTTAGCGTCCAGGTGTGTGAGGGCTGAGCGAAGAGCAGCAGAAATTGCATCATCAGCTGATCAGTTGGGACTGATATGCAAACTAGAATATGTCCAGGGAGGTAGGGAGGGCAGACTTGATGTGTTTGAGCTGCTTGAAGCACTTCATGAGGATGAAAGTGAGTGAAACTGGGCGGCAGTCGTCGTAGCGAATAAGCAAGAATTCTCACCGTTTACCATTGTGTGCTGCTACCACATCACAAACTCTCATCCATTGACTTTCTTCTTGAACATTCAGATTGACTAGATTTTTCCTCTCCAACACTTAATATTGTTTTTCAGGTCAGACACACCCCTGATCTACAAGGCCGTCCCCAGCTGGTTTGTGCGAGTAGAGTGCATGGTGGAGAAGCTTCTGGAATGCAATGACAGATGCTACTGGTAAGCTGTTTTTTTTCTTTTACCAGATAACTAACTTGTGTTTAAGTGACCGTAAAGTGTCAGCTATGAGCATTTCACCAAACAAGTGGTCTTAGATATTTTGAACGAGAGCAGAAAGCAGATGTAGTCCCAAACCAATTACAGCTGCAGCTCTGCACTCCATCAAGTTGTTGGCCTGTCGATGGAGGACATCCATCTCTGGGTGGAGAAACTTTTTCACTGTAGGATGGTAAGAGATTTTAACAGGAAGTTTTTGAAATAGCTTTTCATGACTTTTGATGATATAAAACTGGAATTCCTTATTATGAGGTTTTTTTTTTTTTTTGTAGAAAAGATTTGCACAATGCTAATTCTAAAGACGAATAAGCCTCAGTATGACGGCTTAGCTAAGTGGTATTACCCATGGTGCTCCCAGTGCTCTTTCCTGAGCCACAGTAACTGCCTCTGGTAATGGGACTGTCAAACCAAGATGAACGACTAGCCGCAAGGAAGGTGAAGACGCCCAGACACACACGTACAGCATCTGAGACAAACACACACACACTGCTTTAAGGTATATAGTCCTTATCTATAGGCTGCTGGTGTTGCATACACAGAGCTGCCAAATTATTAGGTAACACCAGCTAAAACCTATCCACTTCACTGACACAGATTTATTTTGGTGTGTCTGCTATAATACAGATAAAATAAACATGTTTAAGATTTTTCTGTGAAAAATATTCAGTATTTTTTTTATTTGATTGTTTTAGAAAAAAAATCAATCTTTTTTTTTTTAAGCAAATTCATACATGCTGACTACATTTATCATATTGTGATTGAATTCAGTTTACAGGTACAGCAAAAAAAAAAAAAAAAATTGTGAAAAATGTCTAAATTTTTTGTCACTCATTTATTTCAAAAAGTGAAACTTGTGTAGATTCATCTCACATAGAGTGAAATATTTCAAGCCTTGATTTCTTGTAATTTGATAATAATGACTTACAGATTGTGAAAATCCAAAATTAAGTGTTTTCAAAAGTTTTAAATTCACACAGGATCAATAAAAAAGTATATTTGAAATAGAAATGTCAGGCTTCTGAAAAACTGTTCATTTCTATGCATTCACTACCTGGTTTGGGCTCCTTTTGCATGAATTCCTACATCAGTGCAGCGTGGCATGGAGGTAATCAGCCTGTGGTGCTGCTGAGGAGTAATGGAAGCCCAGGCTGCTTTGATGAAAGCCTTCTGGTCATTTGCATTGTTGGGTCTGGTGTCTCTCATCTTCCTTCTGACAATCCCCCATAGATTGTCCATGGGGTTCATGTCAGGCCAGTTTACAGAGCTCAGTAACACCATGGTCACTGAACTGAAGCAGCTTTTAGTACCTTTAACAGTGTGGGCTGGTGCCAAGTGTTGTTGGAAAATGAAATCAGTGTTTCCATGATGCTAGCATGAAATGCTCTAAAGTTTTCTGGTAGATATCTACATTGACTGTGGACTTCAGAAAACACACTGGACCAACATGTCCCCAAATCGTCACTGACTGAAGAAACTTCACACTGGACTTAACGCAGTATGGGTTCTGTGTGTCTCTACTCTTCTTTCAGACTCTTGGACCTTGATTTTTAAATAACATTCATGTTTACTTTAATCTGAAAAGAGAACTTTGGACCAATGAGCAACAGCTCAGTTCTTTTTCTCTTTAGTCCAGGAAAGATGCTGCTGGCATTTGTCAGGTTCAGGAGTGTCTTGACACAGTCTACAAAGTAGACTCTAACTGTTCACGTGAAGACTTTTTTTAAAACTCTATTTTAAATCACACTGATTTCAGCTTCATTATATAATAGTAGACATATGAAATTCTGAATGGAAGTAACTGGTTGCTTCTAATGAAAGACAGATCCTGATCTAAGAAAAGCAGTTATTACCACTCCTTAATCAGAGAATTATCTCCAAACATTTGGTACTCCACATGGTCATCCTGCTCTGGGAAGTTTTTTTTTTAAATGCAATAAATAGAAACATTTTTTGTAGGATTTGTTCTCATTTGCATTTTACATTAGAACTTTTACTTTTCTTTGAAAATCAATGAAAACTTTCTCTAATATTTTTGGTTTTGAAAAGGGTGGAATCCACAGCATTTTTCTTTTTACCAGCGATTCATCAAATTTTGACAAACCTTATCAGCCTTGCTGCGGTTGCTTAGCTATGATGTCACATTCACTTAACTCTCCATTTTATTCTTCTGCTTTAATTATTTTCTCATCCTCCTAATTAGCTTTCTTCACGGAACATAACCTCTGTCTTTTAATCTTTTTTCAATCCAGGCTCATAATAAGGGCTTGTGTACCTTAAATAACTTCTCTGTGTTTCAAGCGCAAGATTTCATGCTTTAAATGCTTCATTTAGCATGAACTGAGAGGACGAGGGTAAAAAGATGGAGGCTTGCTGGTGAGCTGCAGCAGCAGAAAAAAAAAATCATTAAATTGATATATTAGGGGCCTAAATAGAAATGCCTCCTACAAATGGGAATTGATGAACTCTTTGCTTAGCGCGTGGATCCTGGCACGATTTATACTCCCCACTGCACTGTTCTCTTGAGCAGCACGGCATGGCACAGCAAGAGAGAGGGGCAGGAAAAATGAGAGGAAGAGGAGAAGATTGGGAGGTGGTGGATTACAGCTAAGAAAATGGTCAAAGTAAATGAGAAAAGGAGAAAGGAGATAAGGGTGTAAACAAGAAAAGGAAGATTCAACGCTGGGGTTAACCTTTTCAACTAGGTTTCAGAAAGATGCTGCTGATAGTTTTTCAATTTGTACTTTTGTTTTTCTAAGACTAAAACGAGGAATGTGTGGAAACCAAAAGACATTTTTTCACAAGAAATTTTATGGGCATTTATTGTATTTGTACATTTTTGTTTCAAAGAAAGGAATTGTTTGTATCTTAGAAGGGAGTTACAAAATCCTCAAACAGGGTTTACAGAATTCTTCCAAGAGTTTTGCATCTGCATGTTGACTTTTTTTCATTTTTAGAGTTAAAAGTGACAGAATTTGGTCATTTTTATAGTCTGAAAGTTGGACAAATGGACAAAAATACACAATTATAAGGCCTGAGAAATGTATTATTAAGACTTTTTTTTTTTCAAAATAATAGACTCTCTGAGCCAAAAGTGCTGCTGTTACCCAAACGTCACAGATTGTGTTTTGACATGATCAGTTCATGTTTAAGTGACCATAGGTGGCTTAAAGGAAACTCACTCTTCTTCTTGTGAAAGGACTTATTTCTATTTGTTTTAAAGCTTGCCTTTAGTGTCCATCAGTGATTTTACAATGCAAGGGACTTTTTGTTGGCTTCACATCTCAAACCCTGATAGTTTCAGAGGTTTCAGCCTCAATCTATAAAGTTTAGTTTTAAACTTTCATCAAAAGTTCTTATTAAAAGTTTTAGATGAAAAAAATCTTTGAGGATTAAACTCAAATAACAAAAATCTGTCTGTCGTGATGATTAAAACATGGTTTGTTTAGACATATTTAAATCCTAATCTGTGTTCCTGCAGGGTTCCAGAGTTTGTGCGTGAGAAGAGATTTGGAAACTGGCTTAGAGACGCACGGGACTGGGCCATTTCCAGAAATCGTTACTGGGGCACACCGATCCCCCTCTGGGTCAGCGACGACTTTCAGGAGGTCAGGAACACATAACACGCCCTTGTTGTGTTTTGTTACTATCCTTATTGCTTCTAATATGTCTTAGCACTGTGTAAGAACCACACAGTTTAACTTTTAACATGCTGAACATGTGAGAATGTAATTGAAAAGTTGAACTTTCTGCTCTTCTCAATTGTATTAACCATCAAAAGGGGGTTTTCGCAGGGAAGTTGCGTTTTGGCCTTTGCAAAGATTAGTCTGCTTCATAAGTGCAAAAATCCTAGTCTTTTTATAAATTTGCAATATAAAAATGTATTTGCTGACCCCTTTTTGACACTCATAATTCAACATATCTAGTCCATTGTGTGTGGAGGCTTGTGTAGGAGAGATTTCCTGGTATTGCAGAGTGAGGTGACTGCGGTGTTGAGACGGCGTGCGTAGCGTGACTCGGTTCTGCAGTCAGACTTGACTCCCTCCAGGCACTGTTATAGAGTGCACATGAATGATTCATTAATGTAAACAGCAAATAAACATGAACCAAAATGTTGTTTGGTTTCACTTCAGTTAAGAGAACTTCAAAGTTATTCAAGACTAACAGCTGTTGGGGTTTAATAGCAAAAAGACAGAAAATGAGAAGAGACAGGATAAAAAGAAAACCAGTGAGAAAAAAATAAGAGACAGATTTTGCAAAGCATGCCAAACGGTAAATGTTAGATTTACGATGAATATTTGTTGCCAAACTTGGCTGAGTGTGTAAAGTAGACTGAACTGAATAGAGATGTCAGAATTGGGTTATTGAGCGTTTGAAAAATGAAGTGTTGGTCCCCTGGCTGAAAGAGGGACAGCAAGCGACCTGCTTGCTGGAAATAGCATTGTGAGTGTTTCCAGAGCACTTGCACTCCCTGGTGTCTCCTTCACACACACACACACACACACGCACGCACGCACGCACGCACGCACGCACGCACGCACGCACGCACGCATGTGCGTGCACACACACACATGCATGTGCGTGCACACACACACCTCACCAGCAAACTACACACCATATCTAAATCTGTAAGCATCTGCATGTCTGTTTCTTTGAGTCTGGTTTTATGCTCCCTTCTCCCAGTGTCTTCCCTTTTGCCGTTTCCTTCTGCGCTTTCTGCTTTAGTTTGATTTATTTTTTCTTAATTATTTCTTCTTTCGTATGGTGGTGCACCAGGCTGTATCTGGGCCACGTTACCTGGTGCTGTGGTAAATCTAGAGCAGAGCCTACAGGTTGCCTCTCTGAGGGGACCAGATAACATACTTTATCATACTTTGTAAGGTGAACTTACTGCTGTGGTGTGTTGAAGAAGACCTACTTTTAACTTCTGTTTCTGATCCAAAAGTCAAAATACAGTAAATGTGTAATTAAGTTGAAAAACAAGAGGTTTTTTTTCTATTTTTGGGAAAATAATTGATAGCAACAAGTACTTCTTTGATTTAAGTTAAAGGTGTGTATTGTGTTTGCTCATCAGGTAGTTTGTGTCGAGTCCATGGCTGAACTGGAGCAGCTGACTGGAGTAAAAGTTACAGATCTGCATCGGGAAAGGTGAGCTGTGATTTAAACTAGATATGCAGCCACATGTTAGAACATGTAACATGTTTTATGTTTGTGAAATGGTGGGATACCCTCAGATTGACAAGCTAGATGTTTTCTGGAGTCTACACTTCATGTCTCTCCTTGTGATTAAATTAATTTGTGATGATTTCCTGTCATATAGCGGGTCTGTGTGACCCAGATGACTGTTCTGGTGCACAGATCACTTTACTCTTTCATTCTTGGTTTGCTAATGACTTGCAGTTGTTTCCATAAGTCTAACCATCTTTAAAAGTTGGGTGAGGAAGAGGTTGGACTCATCAACCTCCTGTAATAGAGTGCTTTTGCAGGCCTGGAATAGCTGAAAAGAGCTAAAAGGATCTAACATGATTTTAACAGTGTTCAAAACTATAAAAGATATTTATTTTAAAATAACGTGCTAGTTATTTAAGGTAGATATCTATCAGGTGTATAAAACAATGTCTGGAGTAGGGCTGCACAATATACAGAAAATTATTTGATATTACAATATCAGTTTGCTCAATATCGCAAATGATTCCAATAAATCACAAACTGCATGTCAAAAATGTGTATTTATCAATCAGATGGACCTCTTTTTCTCCTAGTGTTATGGCTGTGGGCATTATTGCATTATTTTTGCGCATTTTTTCCACACAAACATCCAAAAAAATACATTAAAGTTGCTCAAATCAATGCATGTGGCTCTAGGATCAGAGGGCAGTCGATGGTTTATCTACACAGATTACAGGTTTTTGTTTTTCCTGCAAACAGACAACTTAATATTACCTGTCTAGTTTAAAGTGTTGTTTTAAACAACAGTCAGTATTTCTGAATGCACTAGTTTAGAACTAGAATTACACAAATTCAGCAAAACAAGATGTTGATATTAAAATAGATAAAGAGTTAAAATGTTTATGACCAGTACAGTGTTCGCGAAATCTTTTGAGCCACGCCTGCCAAACTGGCAGACGTGGGAGCGTCTCAGGCAGGACATTTTTGACTAGGACAATATCCTCACGTGCTGCAAATCTGTATCTTTTTAATAGTGGGTATTATAGTGACCTAATTAATATAACACCTTCCCACCACCAATCAAGGCAGCCCAAAGCGCTGAACACAGTCAAATACAGACAGTAAATACAATAATAAAACAGAACAATAAAAAACAACAGGCCAAGTATAAAAATATCTTCAATGATTAGTCTAAAACTCAATTTAAAAAATTGTCAGCAGTTTAAAAGACACTAAGAATCTGGTTAAAAGACAGGCAACAAGAGGCAATAAGCACCAACACCTATACAACATCAGACCACCATAATACTGAGTCAGTCTGACTCTAAAGACCCAGGATGCTGCTGGTCTAGTTTCACTCAGACCACCATAATACTGAGTCAGTCTGACTCTAGAGACCAGGATGCTGCTGGTCTAGTTTCACTCAGGAATCCTGTTCAGTTTCACTTTTCTGTCAATCAGGATCTGATTATGGCATTTTAATGATTGAGCAGTATTTTGCTGTTAATATTGTTTATGCTCTAAATTACTTTACAGTCAGGTAGTTATTCAGATTTTTTATTTAAATTTATTTTTTAAATTTTATATTTACCTGTCACTTTGCTGCTGGTGCACCTGAATTTCCCCACTGAGGGACAATAAAGGATTTCTATTCTATTCTCTCCTTCATCCCACTGTCCTCTTCAGAGGCTGAAACAATAACAGCAGAATAATCCGTGAAGTTCTCAGATGATCCTCCTGTTCTCACTCCTTCACTCTTAAAACTTCTTTCTCTTGTAGTTTGGTTTCTCATCCTAAAGTAACCAGTTAACAGAGTTACTAGATCATATTGGCTTTGTTTGGGGGACCAATCAGCAGCACTTTCAGGTGAAACCTCATCAGCTGTTCTGTCTCATCAGGAAGGAAACACATCGGACATTACCGATGTATTTCAATATTGTCTGACAGAACTGTTTGTTTGATCTTCAAATAATGATGGACAAGGAAGAACGGACTGAATAAAAACTAAACCGTGGTGGTTACAGTTCGTTTAGGAAGCTAATGTTAGAGAAGACAGAGGCAGACGCAGATCTCAGAACGTTCAGAATCTGAACGCTGTGACGTCAGAGAGTCTAGTCCACCTAGAAGCTCCAGAGGAGAACAAAACACTCAGAACCTCCTAAATGATCAGAGGCAACGAAGGCTGCAGAAATACTTTGACATTTCCCATCAGCACGCGAGCGAATGCGCGTGAATGAGACAGGTGCATGCGCGCAAAGAAGCGAGCGAGTGAGAGGCGCGCGCGCTGCGAGCAAGAGAACGACAGAGAGAGAAAAGGAGAGAGAAAGAGAGAGAGTGAGGGATACAACTAGAGAAGCGGCACGCCGGACAAAGTGTCCGACGATTTTCAGTTTTACGTTGGACAATTTTAAATTACGTCGGTAATGTCCGACGGTCCGGCGTGTTTTCACAAACACTGCCACTATTTCAAAAGGCGTTTATGAAGACTGAGTGATTGTGAAGGGAGCTTTATTGACACCTTGACTCATGTTTACGACATGACTGATAACAAGAAATAAGAACTTACAAACTGTAGGAAGATGAGAGATGATGAGCTCAAGTCACTCCACTGCTAAGCTGACTTCTTGATCATGTTGAAGCAGAGTATTTAGTCTTAAATTAGGCAGATTAAAAGTGAAACGCTAAGGTTTTAAACATGGCACTCAATGTTTATTCGCTGTTGATCTCCACGAGGCCGCCTCCTGACCCTGATGAAAGGATATTATAAGGTAAAAGAGGTCTTAAGGGCTGAAGACTGAAAAACACCCTTTAACTTACCGGCACATTAAAACGGCATAGACTCAAATCCTGGCACCAGACATCTATCATTAGATGGTTTAAACTAAAGGTACTTTTAAGGGGTGTGTGCAGGCCTACACACACACACTCTTATGAAAAAAAAAGGTCCATATATGGCTGGAGGGCCAGAAATGTGTGGGTTGTGGATTGCAGATGGGCCTACAGGCCACCTGTTGAATAACCTGGCTTTACAGGGTTAATACAAAGTGATTCAGCACCATCCGCTGCTTGCATCCAGAATGCTGCACTTGCAACTTCAGAGTCTCCAGTCCGGTGCCCTGAAGTCTCACAAAGTCACATATCTCACGAGAAGCAGTAACACTGTACGGCAGTTTATGTTTCCACCTCAAAACCTGCTCAGGACAGATGAGCTGAAGACACGGACATCATGGATATAAGCTAAGAGATCTATTGTATCGTGTTCATCATGGTGGAGCTTTCAAAGAAACAAAGAAAACCTTAAACCTGGTTTGAAAACACGGACGCACAGAGCGGGGGAGGAGGAAACAGTTTGATTTCATGACAGAGATTTAAATCAGACACTAGTGGGTGCTGAAAACAAGCCAAAACTGCCCAGTGTGCCTTTAAGTGATTCTTAATTCCAAGTAGTGGTAATATTAAACAACAGATTGGTATTTGGTGCATTTTGTAATAATTTAGGTTAAATAATAAATAGATTTTAGTTTCCTTCTGCTAAAGTAGAACTTAATTTTAGTCCTCAAATAAGGAGCCTCTCAGCCATTTAGTACCGGTATTTTTCTTTCTCAAAGTTAAAAGCTAAAATAACTTGTTATGGTTCAAATTTCTGCTCCCATATTGCAGTTCAATAGGGGTTTGTTATTGGATAGTAATTGCACACATCTCTGCTCCCACTCAGTTTCAAAAGGCCCAGTCACACCAGAAAGAAACACAACAAAGTTAATCCATAAGTCTTTTTTTCACTGAATAGGTGGTGCTTGAGGCTTATTAAAACTACATCAACATAAGAAGGTCTTGTGGGGTGAAGTGCTGTAGCTGGCAGGCGTAGCTCTGAGCCAACTGGAAGCCGTTATGTTAGCTGTAACAGAATAATTTGCTGCTTTTTAGCTGCATAAATCTCAGCCATTATTCAGCAATGCTAAACTTCACATGAAAGCTTAAAACTAATCCATCTATTTCATGCTGTAATTTTGTCACATTCAGTGGTGTGTCTAGTCCATAACTCACACATTTGATCTGTCTAAAGAGCTGTGATAAACTGGACGGTAAATTATTTACTAAAGGGATAAATGGGTCACTTATGCTGGACAGACTGTCAGACACATTATTACATGTGAAGTGGTCTGCTATTAAAGGTAATAGCTTTTACCTTTTACCAGCTCTGTGAAACACTTTAAATCACATTTAAAAAAATCAGAATGATCTTAACATTTTGCTTCTTTTTGGAGAACCTTGACAAAGCAACTTCCCTTGGCACACAAAAACAACTCATTAGAGAAGAAAGCAGCTTAAATATTTATCTGCTTGTTTTAGTTTCATCTGTTGTTTAAGGTAGAGTATTAAAGGTAAACTGATTTGTTTCTGGACATACTAATTAGGGTTGTATTTAAACTTCATCCTCTTCTAAAAGCTCATCTAAGGGTTTCTTCTCATGCTATCTCTACTTTTAACAAATCCAGTTATAAAATTGTCTCCTCTGCAGCTGGAATCCCTGTGAATATCATGTACGAATATTTAAAAAGTTCTCACATGAAACCTAAAAGTCACAGATGAAAGGTCAAACTTTTATTGCTTCCAACTGTCTCACTAACTTTCCCTTTTTCCTGTTCTCCTCTCTCTCTTCATATTTGCTCTGCCCAGCATCGACAGTCTGACAATCCCGTCACGGTGCGGTAAAGGCGTGCTGCGGAGGGTTCCGGAGGTGTTTGACTGCTGGTTTGAGAGTGGCAGCATGCCTTACGCCCAGGTTCACTACCCATTCGAAAACAGGAAGGAGTTTGAGGACAGCTTCCCAGCAGACTTCATCGCCGAAGGCATTGATCAAACCAGAGGATGGTAAACTGGGTTTGAATAAGTCCACAAAGAAGATTTACACTGAGGGATAGATGGGAAGAGAGTGATAGATGAGGAGAGTGATGATAATGAAGAGAGAGGAGCATGAGTGAAGCGGAGAATGAATTATCCAAGTCCTGACTTTGTCTTCTGACTCTGTAGGTTCTACACACTGCTGGTCCTCTCCACGGCGCTGTTTGGAAAACCTCCCTTCAAGAACGTCATTGTTAACGGACTGGTGCTCGCTAGGTCAGAACAAACAACATTTAAAAAAATTGCCTTTAAACTAACAATAAAAATCTCTTTTGTAAATGCACATTTATATTAATAATTCTAATTAAATATCAAATAATACCAGGAAGTTATTAGAGAGCTGCAGTTTGTGCATACTCATCTTTATTTTCCCAGAATTCTTTTTTTTATCTAAAGCTATGTTAAAATAGTTCTCCATAATAATAATAATGATAATAATAATAAAAGCTCTTTCTATTAAAGTCATGTTGTACCACAAGGCTTCTCCTCCTCAGTCCTGAGGTCTGAGTGTAGTTTTGTGCTCACAGGCCTGCTGACCTGGAAGGACTCGACTAATTTGAATACCAAGTGCACGTTTTCCTTCCAACATGCTCTTTGGTGCATGAATGCGTGTGGATGTCTATTAATGCCTTTGCTTGTCTTATTCCTGCAGCGATGGGCAGAAGATGAGCAAGCGTAAGAAGAACTACCCAGATCCAGGACTGATTGTGCAGAGCTATGGAGCTGATGCCCTCAGGTCAGTTTGGTGCTTAAACATGAGCATGCGTGCGTGCATGCTTGTTCCTGAAGTGTCAATTCTTATGTGTAACTTGCAGGGTCGTTGGCAGCCTCATGTTCTTTGCAAGCATGGCTTTATAAGACTTGATTTATGAATACAAAATGTTGAGCTGTTCTTTATGCATCAGAATACCGACACATTACATGCACACCTCATGTTTGCCACACACGAACATCCAATCACTTGTCCTCTTTAGTACATTCTCTCCTTTGCCCTGAGCTAACGAGTGCTATGGACATATGGCCTTATAAATAAACCACTATGTAGTTGCACCATATGCTCATATATAGACTGAAGATGAGGAAACTACTAAATTAAAAAGAAGGCAAGAATCTGTCTTTATTCCAGGCCCCTCCATCTATTTTTCTATGTGCTGAAAAACCACTTACTGTACTCTCATTATGCTGAGTTGAACAGCATGAACAGACCAAAGGCTACACCGCAAGGTTTCTCTGTCACATCAATATACTTTCACCTTTACTTGATTTACAGTCTCCTGTGTATAATTTAGTACTTGATGGCTTTGCCTGTTCAGGCCTTTATTTCAAACGTTTATCAAAACTGCTGCTAAATCAAATCAGTTATAGTTTATTGCATGAGGTTCATTCATTTTAACTTTGAGCTTTTAGAAAATAAGTTGAAAGAACTTACCGGTACTTTTAACAACCAGTTGAGTTGTCTTTGTTTCTATGTTGCCCATTTATATGAACGAATTTCTCTTTTTATGAATTTGTAAATGAGCAAAAAAACATCCCAGATGATGATGTTTCTAGTTTATGGTTGTTTCACAAATATATTTTCACTCAAAAGCCTTACTTTAGTATCAAAATCTCACATATATAATCATATATATCAGTGAATAAATATATACATTGGGTGGTCCACTTTCACATGTAAACCACTTAGACTTGTCTGCTTATTAACCTAACTCATTCTAAATTAATTTACGTCAATTTTAACTTGTATCTTCAGTCCACTTTTATAAACTCATTGACTCCTTGTGTTTTTTTAGGTTGTATCTCATCAACTCACCTGTAGTTCGAGCGGAGAACCTGCGATTCAAAGAGGAGGGCGTACGAGACGTGTTGAAGGACGTCTTCTTGCCGTGGTACAACGCCTATCGTTTCCTGGTGCAGAATGTACAACGGTTACAAAAGGTATGTTTACCAAAATTATTTTTACAAAATGTATTGTTTTCCTTGTGAGACTATAAAGTACAGTTTGAAAATACAGTATACTACTTATATCATTACGAGTAAGAAGAAAACTTTTTGGTTACTTCAGTTTATTTATATAAATAAGACGGATGAGCTTGAAGCTCTGATGAGGACTCAGCTAAAATATCAAGAATCATGTTTCACTGAGGCATGGCTGCAGGGTCATATACTCAACTCAAACATCTCTCTGCCCACCTTACACACAATACAAATAGACTGAGCTTTGAAGAGAAGCAGATAAAGAAAAAGAGGTGGATTAACGGAGCTTGTCAGCAACAGATGTTGCTGTAGCATACATGCTACTGTGAAATATCATTTCTGCAGTCCAGAAACTGAACTACCAGCTGTAACTTATCTTCCGAGGGAGTTTACCAGTGTTGTCTTGGTAGCAGCATATATTCCACCATCAGCTGTTGCTGATTCTGCATGTGATGTCATTAGCTCAGCTGTTGCCAAGCTAAAGACATCCCCTAGTGCATGTGTGGCACTATCTGGAGACTTTAGTGCGTCTCTCTCTTCAACACTTCCAGTATTCCATCAGTATGTCTACTGCTCCACTGCTTAATGTCTGGGATAATAATAATAATGCATCAGTTTTATATAGCGCTTTTCTAGGTCACTCAAAGACGCTTTACAGAGTTGCATTATTCATTCACACAGTCATTCTCACTGGTGGTGGTAAACTACGACAGACATCTGTAGCCACAGCTGCCCTGGGGCAGACTGACAGAAGCGAGCCTGCCATTCTGCGCCATCGGCCCTTCTGACCACCACCAACATTCACACACAGTCACACTCACATTCACACAGGCAAGTTGGGTGAAGTGTCTTGCCCAAGGACACAACGACAATCTAACCCAGCCAGAGCTGGGGATCGAACCAGTGACCCTCCGGTTACCAGACCGGCCACTCTCCCAACTGAGCTAGTGCCGCCCCTATGCATACAGCTCTTCTGCAAGAACCTACTTTTGGCACAACAGATCATAATTTTGCCTTTCTCTGCTCTGTGTACAAACCTCTGGTTAAAGGAGTGGTTTTCTGGGTTATTTTATAGTTTTGCATTGTTCTCTAGTGTAATTCAATGCTATCTGTGTAATTTTTATAAAGAAAGAAGCGTTGATGCTTATAATATAAGCTTTAGAAGTTTCCCATCTGACACCTGAATTCGAAACAGCAGGATTCTCATTAGTATTCATGATATGCACAGCACTCGCTTCTGATTGGATGACCGAAACGTCAATACTCTGCCCCCCGAAATGTCCCGAGATACGAGATACTTTGGAAAGTGAAAGAGTGAAAAAGTTAAACACCCAGGTAACAAACAGTACCATCACCAGCAGCGGACAGCCAGGTATATCGCTGAGTTGGCAACACTGCGTCTGTGTGCGTTCCGCCATGTTGAATTTTCAACAAAAACAAAGCTAGCAGCTGTGCGGACTGAAAGGCGTTACCATCTCAGCCAATACACGTTGTGACGTCAAACCGTGCACAAATGCAGATCCGCATTTTTAAGTTTAATTTCTTACAGATTCCGTTTTTTTGTAAATAACCAGGGAACAGAGAGTTTTCATGTTTGGCCTACATGACAGGCTCAGGGGGACCTATTAGAAACTATGAAAACCTGAAAAAAAAAAAAAGGATTCTGACAAAACCACCCCTTTAAGAGGGAACCTGTGATCCAAAGAAGTGTGAGGAGATGGTCACAGGAAGCTGGAGACATTCTGCAAGGATGTTCTTAGGCTACAGACTGGGATGCACTCTGTGAGCCACATGGAGATGACATCAATGTCACGACTCAGTGTGTGACTGACTGTATAATCTTCTGTGTGAACAACATTGTCCCCACCAGAACAGTGAGGTGCTTCTCCAATAACAAACCCTGGATTACCAGTGACCTGAAAGAATTGCTTAACAGGAAGAGAGTCTTCAAGGATGGAAAAGGGAATTACTGAGAGGAGCTGAAGCTGCAGCAGAGCAATGTCAGAGATGTGTGGTCAGGAATGAAGAACATTCCTGGAAGGAGATTCTGAATTATTGACATCTGGACTGAACATGTCCCTTAATAGGTCCAGCTCAGAATCCACCTCAGACCTCCTACCCTCCCTTGCCCTACAGTTTACCTTTCACACCTCAACTTTTCCTGTTTCATCTGTTTTATTCTCTCAGTCGTTGAAGGTAAAGACGCCGACATACACATTTAACAACAGTCATCGGGACAAAGCAGGCAGCTCTGTGAGGATCATGTGCTTTGTTTTCTCTAGTGCATTTAACACAATCTAGCCCGATTTATTATGTAAGAAACTCCAAAAAACACAGGTGGATACCCCCACCATTGCCTGAATTAATGACTACCTGAATAACAGACCTCAGTTTGTGAGACTGAAGGGTTGTGTCTCTGACCAGGTTGTCAGCAGCACAGGACAGGATTGACAAAGCTCCTTGGATGAGAAGCGAAACATCTTCAAAGAACTAAAGAAGTCCAGTTGCCTTTATTTAAATCTCTTTTGGAACACAAGATATTTCATATATTCTATAAGACTGCTGTGGAGGTTGCAGTCATCTGTTGGGGTAGCAGCATCAGAACCAGGGATCATAAAAATGTAAACAAGCTGATCAAGAAGGCTGGCTCAGTTCTGAGGACTCTAAAGCTGATTGGATAAAGGAGGACGCTTCAAAAAATAAAGAACACGAAGGACAACCCTGAACATCTTTTTCACTAGACGTTTTTACAAGTAGTTCAGCAACAGTGTTTTCAGTCAAAGGTTTCTTCAGATCCACTGCAGCACAGAATGATACTGAAGATCCTTCCTGCCCACAACTATAACAGCTCAAAATGAATCTTTAAATAAACTGAAATTATTAATTAATCACTATGTGTGTTATTATGAGGTACTACAACATCCAAATTTCCCTTTGGGATTAATAAAGTATTTCTGAAATAAATTGAAATCGAGGTCTGATTTCTTTTTCTGAATGTTATTAATCATTTTTTAGCCTAATGAAAAAAAAAGAGACACACATCATTAATTTTTAGAGCTGAAATCATTAATTCCCTTCTGTTAAAACATTGTTCAAAATCATTAGGAGCAAAAGGCTAAATCAAAATTTTATCCGGTTTCTAGAGGAATTTAATGAATGTTTATTTCCCTCCACAAATATTCATGTTGCAGCTGCTTAAATCTGACAAAAAATAACACCAACTGTAACCAGAAGAAGTTAGTGATGGACTGTTTTGATTCTAAACTCATTATGTCTAAATGAGTAAATCCATCTTGATGCTCATGTATTTGTAATGATTTTCAGGAAGACCAGATTCAGTTCCTGTACAATGAAAACACAATGAAGCAGAGCGACAACATCATGGACAAGTGGATCCAGTCCTTCACACAGTCTCTCATTCAGTTCTTCAAGGCGGAGATGGACGGTGAGACTTTCTGCCAACTTTTATTGAATTATAGTCGTTTTTATCTTCACCTCATCACATTCACCTTTACCACCATCTGAATCTTCTCATCCAAATACACGTTAGTTAAACTTAAACATGCCTCGAACTGCAACTAATTCATGTTGTGTGTTTTATTTGTGATTTTTGGAGTGCAATTTAACAGACAGTTGGTTCTGGTTGCAGCTTACCGCTTGTACACTGTCGTGCCTCGCCTGGTCAAGTTTGTGGACATGCTCACCAACTGGTACGTCAGGACCAACAGACGCCGCTTGAAGGTGAGAAAACGGCTCCAAAATTAACTCTAGATTCCCAAAGAACTATTCTGCATCTGAGGATTTTTCTACTAAAACATAAACTCAATATATGCTGTAGAGACACAGTAAGTAGATTTTGTGAAGTAGATTATGTTAATGGGTGATTTTGCTGCAAATATCTTGTTCAAATATCTGTAGGGTAATGTTTTGTTTTTTTGTTTTTTTTTTACTTCTCTGCGGGCAAAGAACTTATGGATGTGTTTGTGAACTCGTAGGGTGAGAGTGGCACTGAGGACTGCCTGTGGGCGCTGGAAACCCTCTTCAGTGTTCTGTTCTCCATGTGCAGGTTGATGGTGAGTCATTTGGTTTCCGCATAAGAGCAGGTGAAACAAAAAAAAAGGTGATGGCATGGGGGGGAAATTTACTGCAGGAAGGGTTTTCTTTTGTGTGCACGAGAAACAAAAGCAAAAACTGATATAGAAGTGGTGTGTGTTTGCACGGTTATGAATTATGCATGAGCAGTAGGAGCTTTTATTTATAACACATTGAAGGTGTTTGCATGTGAGCCGCGAGGCACGCTAAGAGGCAGTTAGCCTAACCCAGGTCAATACAGATCAGCTGTGAGCTGCACAAATTAATTAGCCGTGGTTGAAACGGAGGAGAATTGAATTAGAGAAATGCCCACGACTTTAGAGTTTGTTTGAAAGTTTGCACCCATTAATTTAAAAACAAAATCTTTCTCCAAACTTTCTGACCTTTAATGTCAGAAAATGTAAATTAACCACAGAGCATGCAGTTTGATAATCTCTCTCTCTTTTCTTCCTCTCTCTCATTTCTGCTTGCCTTTATCACTCTTTTTCCTCAGGCTCCTTTCACACCCTTCATTACAGAAATGATGTACCAAAATCTGCGTCACCTCATTGACCCCACCTCTGTTGAAGAAAAGGACGCCAACAGCATCCACTATCTCATGCTGCCTCAAGTCAGGTTGGAAGCATTCATTCAGTAACATGTCAGTCTGACCTGCAGGGATCTTTTAAAACCTCTTCAAAGAGGTTTCAGCATGTCATAAACACAATCTGAAAAATCTCCCTGAAAGATTAATATATGTACATTTTTTAACTTGTGTTTGTTAATTGTTTTTTTTAAATATCAAACATGCACATGGACTACAAAACAAAAAAATATTAATGTTTCTTTTAAGTGACCTTGCTATAATCGTGTTTCTTTCCTACCTAACAGATAACATGTTCATTTATTTAACTTTATATTGATAATCATCACTGTTTGTCTTTAGCTGATCCTCTGTTTACTTAGTTTTTCCAGTTCACCTTTAGATAATTGATCATCTGTGGTCAAGGACTCCCCAGCAGGTTCAGTTCTTGCTGAAACTGGTTGTCAACCAAGTGAATATAATGGAGGTCATGGGGTTTAAATGGCTGTTCTTACCACACAGCGCTGTGCAGCAAACATATCATAGTCCCCTGGTATGTGGCCCTTTCCTCACAGGGTATCCACTGCTTATTTAGACTCTAATCAGGTTCAGCCAGAGTGCGTGGCCTTACTTTTTTTTTGGAAGCTTAAGGGCCTACAGTAGTTTCCAGTAGTAATAGTTTCTGACTGTCAGCATGTTTTCCTTCTCTTTGTATTCTTACCACCCTCGTTTCTGCAGTTACTTATTTCCCTCAGTATTTGTTCATCAGTTCTAGAAAACCTGCAGAACACTTAGGATGATCATTTAAAGGATTACTATGATTGTTTCTGTAAATTGATTTTAATTCTCCTGCATTCAGGTTTAAATATGTTTTCTGACTTTTTATGCATTTTAAAAAGATCTCAGAGTCAGCCAGGTCAGTTCTGTGTGCGCTCAGAGCTCAGACTCAGTCAGAAACCTTCACACAGAGTTAAACTGACACTGTTCTGATTGTCTACCCTCCAGTACAGACCTGTCTGATGAAACACCATTTCCTTTCCCCTCACTTCATTTACTTTGCTAAAACATGTGGCTTGGTGGTTGAGCTGTTCTGAAATGCCTGGGACAGATTTCTAATTGCCCAACTTAATTACACCGTCTTGAACTATTAAGAAAAATTCTGACTTAAATAAAGACCCATTTGATTTTGCACGAGGAAAAGTGTTTGCATAATGGTTCTTATAATCTCCCCTGTCACTTAGTGCTGCAGCTTTATGATCTGCTTGTCCTTCCTGCTGTCAGACGGGACTACTTCACCCGCCTCTCGAAGGTCAGCCACCAATCAGTGGGTGGGAACAGCTGCTCCAGTCATCTCATTAAGTGATTGGCTGTCCCTGGGATCCCTGCCTTTTTGTTTTATTCAGTGTTTGCACATTAGAAGGAGCATGCTGATTGACTAAATGAATGAGGGGTAATGTCTCTTATTGGTGATTATCTTTGGCTGTTTAATTTTAATTTGGATTCCAACTCTTGCTGTACCTTATTAGTGGATGTTTCTGCAAAAGATGTGCCTGTATTTTAATGTAGTTCTCTACCATGCTGTTGTTTTGTTTTATTTAAAAGAAGGCCTGTCTGAATTTATTATTTCCTATAGATAGAGGGTTAGAATTATTAGTGATTTACTTAAAAAATGAACAAACCTCACCTCACTGTGCCTTGAAATTGCAACACATAAAAAGTAAATATTTCTAAAAGATGCTGCTTCTGTTGTAAAATCAGGGGCTGATGTCACAAGGTACTCTTGTAAAACACAAGTCATTTGTATTATTAGTTAAAACTTTTTTGAAAAGCTTTACAAACCTTTCATTTCGTTATTCAAACACCTCTTATCAGAGTGCTAATATTGTGGGTGTGATAACGCTGTTTATTACATGGCAACACTCAGTGCATCCTGCTTTATTTGTCTATATTTTTCCTTTTTTTCCAGGGAGAGTGTGATCGACAAGCGTATTGAAAGTGCTGTCTCTCAGATGCAGTCGGTGATTGAGCTGGGCAGAGTGATTAGAGACAGGAAGACCCTGCCTGTCAAGGTAGATCACCAGCCACTCATTTCAACTCTGGAAGGTTCAGCGAAAATACTGTAATGAAAACAAAGTGTTAGATTTAAACAACCTTAAGTAATTCACTATTTAGATTAATGTAGAGCTGATTGAGCTATGTTTTACATGGTTTATGTGAGGAATCGATCCTTGTGTTCTTGTGCAGGATGAGCTGTAGAATGTGAGATCTTAACAGAAAAGTATGGATTTTTTAAAGGACTTATCCAAACAAAAATCCATTTAATTGAAGCAGAGTCAGGATAAATCCAACATCCAGTTCACAGAAATGTGTTCAAACCAGACTCCCTGATCGAATGGAGAATAATTTGGACCTGGTTTTACTCGTGTCGTGTGTTAGGACTCATTTAGAGCTAATTTACAGCACTTTTTAATAAAACAACCCAGAACAACAAACTAAGGTTTTGTGGGGAGCTGGTGTCTATCTCCAGCAGTCATGCGGAGAGAGACAGGGGACACCCTGGACAGGTCGTCAGTCCATCACAGGGCCACATAGAGACATATGAGACAGACAAACATTCACACTCTCACTCACACCTAGGGACAATTTGGAGGCCTCAATTGACCTAACATGCATGTTTTTGGTCCATGGGAGGAAACCCACACATGCATGGGGAGAACATGCAAACTCCATGCAGAAAAACCACAACAAAAATCCTCAAGATGATTTAAAAAATGTATTTAGTCAAACCCCAGTTCTAAAGTTGAACACTAACATCACGGTCCACCTGTAAAATGTTGTTTTTAATTTAAATGTCATGCACCTTGTGGCTTTTTGGTGTGTGTTTCAGTACCCACTGAAGGAGGTGGTAGTTATCCACCAGGACCCAGAGGCTCTGAAAGACATCCAGTCTCTGCAGAAATACATCCTTGAAGTAAGTAAAGTCTGAAGGGGTGCAAGTTACCAGCTTTCTTTTTTTTTCTTCATAATGTGTTTTGCTAAAATCTATTTTTGTTGATTTGCTTTGATTGGTACTGTTGAACATGCAATTTGAAGAAAAATCTATCAAGAATCATGTAACCATTTCAAAGCCTCTTCAGAACGTTGCCTGTATAGAGGGGCTGCATTTTTACAGACTTTTCTCTTTAGCTGTAATTGAAATTTATACATCTGCCTTGTTCAGACAAGATGGTGTTTTACATTTTAACATCCATTTTATGACAAAATGTTGAAACATTAACAAGCATTTTTCTCCTCAATAAGGCAAAAACATGACTTCTAACCAGTTTGTGCTGTATTCAGCGGCAGTAGGTACTGGCTCATCTTTAACGTTGGTTAAAAATGTTACTGAAATCTTTTTATTGGTTTAGGTGTCAATCATCAGAAAAACAATTCTCATACATCAGATGGACTAATCATAATAACATCTAACTGCAGGAAGTGATGAAAATGCCAGAATTTGTGGAAAAATATTACTTTTATTATTTTTTGGTAAATCACAAATTTTTCACATAGAAAATTGTGACACCTTAGGAATATTTTACTACTGCTTTGATGCGTTGGTGCAGTATTTCCAGATGATGTTAGATGTGGCAGCAGAGCTTTTGGATCCTGCAGGTTTTATCTTGGTTAAAGTCTTATCCATCACCAGATTTTTTTTCTTCTGATGTTTGTAAAGATTTACCAGCCTCTTGGTAAACAGTCTGATCAGAATTTAGATCTGTTGAAGTTTGGCAGCCCACAGAAGATTTCTCAAACTGCAATAGTGTGTGTTATTATAGCATCAATCAGATGGTATTATTTTTTGAATAAAGGTGGGAGGCAGACAAGAATGTTTTGTGTGTGTGTGTGTGCATGTGTTTGCATAATATCTAATGAACTATTGGATTTATAATGAAACTTTTCAAATGTAATTGTTGGATGGGCTGATTAAATTTGAGAGTCAGTCCAATTTAAGATGGCCACCACAGCTAATTGAACTTAGCAAACACAAAATAGTTCCTCTAACAAATTTTTTTAGACATTTTAGACACATTTAATGTGATAGTTGTTGTAAATCATTTATAACACATATTATAAAGTGCAAACAGAATGCACAGGTTCTTGCAATATTGAGCATAAATTATTTTCAAGATCTTTCAACACATAATGATCTGAATTTAAAACTTATTCATGAAAGACAACACTCCTCCTGAAATGCTAGGACTTAATTGAGCTTTTTATCATGGAGTTGTTACTTTCAGCGGATCTGATTTAAAAATATAGCGTAAGATTCATGAGAATTTCCAGTTTTAAAAGAAACAATAGATTTCTGGTGTTGGACTCAAAGTATTAAACCCTAAAAGTGTATATTTTAAAGTTCACTACAAATACAAGATGCAGCAGTTGAGAATTTTGCATCTGTCAGGACTTTAGTGACACTATTTGCATAGCGAACGTCTGTTTCTCTTGTGGCCAAAGATGTTAAGAAGGAAGAGGTCAGTCATAAAATGGGGGCTTGCAGTTCTTGCGTTTGAATTTGAGCTTTGGTCAGCTTTCCTTCACTGACATGCCTGCTGGCGTCTTCTCTGATGACTGAGCCTCCACTGAGCTCAACATGCTCTGTAGAATATCGAATGAGTCACTGTTTGTGTTGACAGAAGCCTCAGTTCATTGTAATGCACCAGTATACTGTATGTTGCCACTTTCTAAGCCATCGCTCTCACACACAAACACAAACACACATACATAATATTATATTTATACTCAAAATAAGCAGGTTATTTTTGTGAAATCGGTGCTTTGACTGAATCCTGTAACCCAGCTCAGATTTTTCAACCCACACTGCCTTTATCACTCAGCCCGCTGCAGTAGCCTGTCTGTGCTCGCTGTCAAAAAGTTAACTGTGCCAGAACTCAGCCGCAACATGAACAGTGTGATTGACTGAAAGGAGGAGCGGATGGCGGGCCTGTCAGTGAGGTTATATTTAGTATCTCTATTGTTTCACCAGATACAATCGTATCACAGATTTCTTTATGTCTGAGGCCATGGTTCTCGGCCAGAAAAGGATGGCTTGCCAACTCCGGGTCGGGAGGGAGGTCCTGCCTCAAGTGTAGGAGTTTAAATATCTCGGGGTCTTGTTCACAAGTGAGGGAAGGAGGGAGCGGGAGATCGACAGGTGGATTGGGGCAGCGTCTGCAGTGATGAGCACGCTGAACTGGTCTGTTGTGGTAAAAAAGGAGCTAAACCGGAAAGCAAGGCTCTCGTTTTACCGGTCGATCTACCTCCCAATCCTCACCTATGTTCATGAGCTTTGGGTGATGACTGAAAGAATGAGATTGTGGATACAAGCGGCCGAAATGAGTTTTCTTCACAGGGTGGAAGCTCAGAGACAGGGTAAGGAGCTCAGACATTCAGGGGAGACTCGGAGTAGAGCCACTGCTCTTCCATATCGAGAGGAGCCAGTTGAGGTGGTTTGGGCATCTGGTTAGGATGCTTCCTGGACGCCTCCCCAAGGTGTTTCAGGCATGTCCTGCTGGCAGGAGGTCCCCCAGGTCGATCCAGGACACGTTGGGAGAAAATACATCTTCAATCTGGCCCGGGAACGCCTTGGGGTCCTGCCGGAGGAGCTGGTGGAGGTGGCCTGGGAGAGCATGGTCTGGGACTTCCTAGTTGGGATGCTGCCCCCGTGACCCAGACCCGGATAGGCGGAAGAAGATGAGACCGTATCACAGATTTCTCTCCATTTTGGTTGAGGAAGAAAATGAATCCAAACATCAGCTTAATGAGGATTTAAAAATCAGCTGGTTGATTCAGTGGTTCACTTATAGTTTGAGCGAATGCCTTTCTGCTTTGTTCCTGGACTAACTGTTAATTTTTCACATTGCAGAGTTTTATGAGTATTTGGTTTGAGTGATATTCTTATTTGTTAACGCTGCATTTGCAGTTTGTAATTTTAACAGTCTCTAAGGGCATACAGAACACAGTGACAGTACTGAATCTCATAGTCTGTGACATTTTTTGTTTATCCCATAGGAGCTCAACGTGCGACAGCTGACACTTTCAACAGACAAGGACAAGTACGGCATCCGCCTAAGAGCCGAGCCAGACCACATGGTGCTGGGCAAGAGATTAAAGGGGGCCTTCAAGTCTGTCACTGCTTCTATCAAGGAGCTCAGCAGTGAGCAGCTAGAAGCCTTCCAGAAGACAGGTATTACTGAGCAAAAACATGCTTATTAGCACAGATCTTAACATATCAGCTACTTACATGGACATTAGCTGTTTAATCCTAAGGTGTTTTCTTTAGGGGAGGGGGTTGTAGAGTTTTTAAAGTGGTGTTATTTGATGCACTCGTGTTCAGCCACCATCTAGAGAATGCTTTATTGGACATTTTTACACATTTGCATAAGACGGCTATTTACCTGGATGTTTTTGGGGTTTTTACACTAAAAGACTGGCCATGTTGGACACAGCCCAGGTGATCCGTTATCATGCATTCTGTATAAAACACAACCTTCAAAACAAACCATGCATTATCTGATGAAAAAGTGATGCTGTGTTAAATTCTGCAAAATCATATTCTCTTGAACATCTATGAAACGTTTGCTGTTTGAATTCTTTTAGATTTGCTCCCTGATTCGCTAAACTGTTGCACGTGAACACACCTGTGATCATGCTGAATCACATGGCACACAGCTGAAGAGAGTGTTAGCATTAAGGTCCAGAAAGTATCAGGATAGTTGGACCTATCAGACCATCCTGGAGATGAGTTAATGCATTTATCTATAAATGGAAATATCAGTCCCTTCCACTTTGATGGAGGTTATTCTCTGAGGTTGTAGTCATTTTGTGTTTTCTAGTTCTAGCTTTATAAATTCACATTGGACTGACTCCAAAAATGCTGTCACTAATAATAATTTTGATCCAGAAAGATGGAAATATTTGTCTTTGGTTTAAAAATATCAGAACATTTCCCTTAAAATCAGAAGGCATTGATGTTGCTTATAAAGTAATGAGTAATTGAAGAGCAGTAGAGCAGTCAGTTAATGTAAACAGTCAGTCCTTACACACACACACTGCCGGTTTATCCTCAGAATGCAATCAGAGCTCCAGTTGGGATCAAAGCAGGTCAAGGTATCTTGTCTCTCCGATTATAGAAAGACGAGGAGAGCCCCCAGAGTCTCTGGGGAACAAAACGGCAGAGGTCAGCCGGGCTATGGGAACTTCAGATTTCCAATCACTTGGATGTTTGAAGTCAGGCCAGATGGAGGGAAAAATGAGCTAGGATGTTGGAAGGAAAGAGAAAGATCTTATAGAGGATGGAAAAAATGATGAAGCAGGAAAATATACAGATAAAAATGTGCACAGCATCATCAAGTTGCTAAATTTTGCAACACAAATCTGTATTGGTGATTTCTCTAAAAGGAAATGCAGACCAAATATTATTTTTTAAAACTGTATTGTAAATTGAAGTTAGTGGAATATTAATGACTTAATGAGACAGTTTTATTATCTACAGACAAAACCGACATCTCACATTCAACCTTGTAAACAGTTTTACTTCTTGTGATTTAAAAACTTTTTACAGCTTAGATTAGGGATAGGGATCCTAACAACAACCGTACAAGTCCCTACTTGTACCTTTTGACACCAAAATGTCTGATAAGGTGGAAGAAAAGAGGTTAAGGCAGAAGACTGAATAAGGCCAAGAAGCAGGAAACCAAAGCGTGGAAATCTCAGATTAAAGAGAAGCAGAGAGACTGTTTGATTCAGCCTCCAGGGGTGCAGGAGCAAAGAGGACAGTGTAACATGGTCATGGTCTTTAGTTGGAACACAGACGTGGCTAATTGCTGCCATGGGCAAAAATAGTAGTGCTATAGGTAGATGGTGTTTTCTGTCTTGTTTTAGAGCTCAGACTTTGCATACTTAAGGGACTCAGTGAAAGTAAATAACCTGCCCTACATAGGGATTTCACAAATATGGCTTCCCAAGTTTAGATGTAGTCAAAAATAAGAGGAGAAAATTACTCTGTTTGGGGCAGAAAAGTGTATTTGAGAAGTATTTTGAATCCTGTTTTCATTATTTTTTAAACTTCTTTAAAATAAATATGCATTTTGCATTTATTGAACTGAATATAAGTAAAAGCAGATTTTTAATAATGCTCTTTTTGGGGAAAACAAATTTTACAAGTGTCTAATAGGCATTTATAAACTACAATTGATTAGAGAAAGATATACCTTTTTAAACTGCTGCACAGTATTGTGTCAGTATTGATTCTGTCTGGTTAAATTTAAGGATCGATCGTGGTGGACGGCCATGAGCTTCGTGAGGAGGACCTGAGGCTGATGTACACCTTCGATCAGAGCTCAGGCTCCACTGCACAGTACGAAGCACACTCTGATGCACAGGTATGTTTGTAATGAATACCTAGTAGATTTAATTCCACCCAACCAACCATTGCAAAGGGCAGGGTCATTTTATTATTTCAGTGTAGAAATTGAATTTGTCTCAAAAAAGATTTTAAAAAACCATTTTGTTTGGGGAAACGTGATCTCTTATGATTTAGCCCGGCTTGTGTCAGAACCCATCCATCCTTTTAACAGCTTCATCCAGTAAGAGTTGCAGGAAACTGGTGTCTATCACCAGCAGTCACAGGGGGAGAGGCAGGGGACACCCTGGACAGGTCACCAGTCCATCACAGGGACACACAGAGACAAACAAGGCTCACAACCATTCACACAGTGCCTGGAGGAAAACCCATGCATGCAAACGCTACGTGGAATGGATGCAGCCAGGAATCAAACCTGCAGCCTTCTTGCTGTGAGGCAACAGTGTTACCCACTGCCCCACCATGCAGCGCCACGTCAGAACCATCAATATAAATAAAGATGAATTGTGAGTTTCTGTCTTGCTATGTCAAGTTCAAAGCACTGATTCAAGTTTCATTCATGCAACTTCAGATGCTTTGAAAATTCTTCTCTAGATGACCTTTTTGATTGTAGAACCACTTTTCTTTCCAAATCTTTGACCTTGGATTGTATTTATACCTTTAAAATCCACTCTTTATTTTATAGCACAGTGAAATGATAAATAGGCACGAATGCACTTCTCCTCCTGCTCTGTTCCTGTCCTGTCTGCTACATTAACTGCACATGTTGGGTGTATTGAGCTACTAAGTATAATGTAACTGATCTTTAAAAAAAGGAGGGAAATGCTGCTGATGCACCAAGCTGCCATGTACTGTAAATGCATTTACGTGTCATTGCTGTGAGTGTGTGATGTATGAAATCATTTCACGGTTAAGTGGAAAGCAGCACGTATGCGTCTCCCACAGGCCCTTTCTAATCAGTGCTCCTCCGACCGTATACACACCACACGGCTGCACTTTAATACCACTGTACTGAGCTGGCTTTTAATTCTGTCTCCTACTCAAACGGACTCTCCAGCTTCCATCTGTCTGCTTTTCTGTTCTGCCTCTTTGTTTTCTGTTTCTCTGTGGCTTTTATGTACTTTGTCTGCCACACCGTCTTCTCCTACCCTCGATCGTAACTTGCAAACAAGTTCAGGAGCAACACAACCTATAAGGTTTAAAGATATCTGCTGCTTCTTTGGTTTGATTAAGCTTTGGAAATGTTTGACTAATGCAGACGTTTTTATTCTGGCTGCATGTTAATCTTTTGAAATGAATCGTTGGATGGTTCTGTCACTAGATTAGATTCAGATCTGGTGTGTGAAACGTTTTAACGTTATTCAGTCTAAAGCAGAGCAAGATCTTGTGATTTGCAAATATTCTGAATAAATTTAAAAACAGAACTTTAAATTCACCTCAACTACAGTTCATAGTTTTTACAGAAACAAAAATCTATCATTCTTCAGCTTGTTTCTCTCATCATTAAAGGTCAGCAGGGCAGTTTTAAGTTCAACTCCCATTCATGTTTTTTATTTTATTTTATTTTAAATGTTTTCCTTCTTAGGGTTCGGGTTAGGATAATTGTATTTATAGGCTGAGTATTGGAATATAGTTATGCCAAATATCACCTTTAATATTAGAGATGTGCCAAAAAATCAGTTGTGATTGGAATCTGCCAATTTTAGCATGACTGGCTTAATCAATGATTGGTCAATCTGAATCCCCAAAATCAGATTTTTTTTTTTTTTTGTCTGTGAATGCACCACTGTCAAGCAGCAATAAAACAGTCACACATTTTCCCAGTTCATGAACTCACCATGCTAATTCACTCAAGCAATAACAAATCTTCTAAGTGAAACATTACTTCCAGAGTCGTGACTTTTATTTTATTAAGACATAATATTTTATAAAGCATTCTGTTATAGTTGTTTTTCTTTTTGGATTAATCAGAATTGAACTAAATCTGAATCTCCAACTCAAGACTTGTATAAGAATCACTATTGACTACGAAAATCTGAGTTGGTGCCTCTGTTTATTATTCATGTTACTTGGGGTATCAATGAAAAAATTATCATAAAAATTTGTATCAAAGTTGTAAAGTTGTCACCAAAGGTTTTAATCAGCAGCATTTTGCTTCTGAAGCAGATTTCAGGTCTGATTTCTTTAAACATTCTTCTGTCATACAGGTCCTTGTGTTGTTGGATGTCACCCCAGACCAGTCCATGGTGGATGAGGGCGTTGCCAGGGAGGTCATCAACCGCATTCAGAAACTACGCAAGAAGGTGGGGCAATTATTTAGGAGCACAACTAGCTCTGCTAACGGGAGTGACACGTAACAAACTCTTACAGAATTCTGCAATCCAGTGTTTATTAACTGGTTCAGTATTTGGCATGGCTGCCTTTAATCAGGTACCACATGATGTGTTACTGTGAGATTTTTTAAAATATATTTCTTGAGATTTGCCTTGTTTTAGATCTTTAAATAGTGTTGTTTATGTGGTCAGTTTTAAAAAAAACTTGATAATTATTCCAGAGAATCTACCGCACACAGATTTGAGATATTATATAATGTTCCCTTACTCCCATGTTTATTATTTTTATCAGCAGATTAATATTGCAGCCACACAGTGAATCCATAAACTTATTTGCCTCTTTTTTTTTTACTCCCTCCCTTAAATCACAGCTATCCCCTCCCTTCCTCTTTATGTCTCATTCTATTGTCAGGGCGGTTTTGAAATCTTTCCACTACAGCGTCACAGTTAGAGGTTCCTCCATCATAAGGCAGACTTAATAGAAGCTTAATTACAGTCTGGCCCCTTTCAGATTCTGATGTTGGAGCTTTGAAGTAAACTGGGGAGCAAAGACGGATTAGCCAACAGCCTCTTGTTTTCACAAGAAACAAACCGTTTTTTCCGTCCCCCTATAGCAGCGCTGTGCTCTGGCTTCCAGCCAGGCTAAATTCCTCCAGTTATTTCAAACTGAGATCTATGAGGAATTTTCCACCCTGTGGATGGGAATTAATTGTTAAAAACTTGTGTACATGTTGAGTAGTAGTTTGTCGATTGTGGTGTGTTAAGTTGGAAAAACTCATCAAAATCCTCCCTCACCCTCTTAAACACATTTATATATTTTTATGGATTACTTAACAGCTGGAGATTTTTGTTTTGTTGTACACACACACACGCACACACACACACACGCATTGTACTGACACCATCTGAATGAGAACCTTGGCTTGGGGAAGCCTATAAAACTTCCCTCCATTGATTGACTGCTCCTTTGTATCTAGCTTTAGTTATTCTTCTGCCCTTGAGGTGTGTGTGTGTGCACTGCAGAGAGAGTGTGTATATGGCCATGTACAGATGTGCACAGCTGCATACTGCAGATTAGAATGAGATCAATGTGTTTGAATGCAGCAAGGTTAGTGGAAGCAAGCAGCAAGCGATGCCAAAATAGATGGGCTTTCATCCAACAAAACGTCCCCTTGTCCCCTTCTGTCTTTATTTGTTTCTGTACTGTCTGTTTCTTACTTTTTATTACCAAAAGCCTTTTTTGGTCTGTCCTTCCAGTTTGTTTACCTTTGCCCTTCCTCCTTTTAGGAAGTTGTTTTTCTTTTTCAATTAGTAATGAGAAGGAAGAAAAAATTCTCTTGTTGCAACAAACCCATTTGTTAGTCAAGCAGCATTCTGTTTTAGCATACTTACTTGGTAGGTTAGTAACACAAAAAACCACAACCTGTTGTAGTTTCTTTCTTTCTTTCTTTCTTTCTTTTATGAAACACTTGGTGATATCTTCGATTTTCTGATATCAGGGACGCCTGGTGCCATCAGATGAGATAACTGTGTACTACTGCTGCCAGCCAGAGGGGGAGTACTTGGCGTCTGTGATCCACGCTCACACTGACTTTATTCTGGCTACCACCAAGGCCCCGCTTCTGCATTTCCCTGTCCCAGACACTGCCAGCGTCATCATAGCGGAAAAGACTCAGGTATGAGACGATACCTTCAGGGAGAGCAGGACTACTGTTTGTCTTGACTACAGACTACAGGCAGGCTGTAGTTTCAATACATGAAATCACAAGTTGGAGTCACACTGAGACCTTCTGATTACACTGACTAGCTCACAAATTGGTATTAGGATCTCGCATAAATGAAGTGTTGGATTACTTGTTAAATCTCTATCGATATTCTTTTGAATCCTTTAAACAGACACACGAGTTTGTCCTAATGTTTTTGTGTTTTGTTTTGTGTGTAGCTGAAGGGTTCTGACTTTGAGTTGACTATAGTAAAGGGCTCTTCATCCGCTCGAGCTCCACTAAATGGACCAGCTTGCTCATATGTCAACCTCAGGGTGAAAGTCAACCACAAAGAACAAGGTAGCATGGAAACTGTTGCTAATATGGAACACATTTTACTATTAACATGTTTTTGTGGGCATGCACTTGTATCATGAATTCAGTACCATGAGAGTGCTCGTTTTTGAACATCTCTTTTGTATTTGTGTGTGTTTTTTTCTTTAGAGGGCGTTGTGCTGTTAGAAAACCCCAAAGGGGATAACAGACTGGACTTGAACAAACTGAAGAAAGTTTGCCGGAGCATTTTTGGAACCAATAGCACCCCGCTCAGATTCTTCAGTGGTGGCACTGGTACGTGGCGTTTTGGATGATCAGATATAAATTCTGCTTTGTTTTGTGAAACCAACAAAAACTGACCAGTAGTTGCATAACTATTAAAAGCTCCTGTTTTGTATTAGAGGTCATCAATTTGTCAATAATATATATTACAGTTAATACATCTTACTTTGAAATTTGTACTCACCTTTTACAAGCTTCCATAAAATATGTATATTTATTGTTTTAGACAGATTTTTGTTGTCTCACATGTCATTTGCTGACATTTTCTTGTTTGTGTTTATTACAGAATTGTCCAGCAAAACTGATCTCCAAGCCCAGACCGGTAAGACTTTGTTTGTGGCTTCAGACCCCTCCTCCGTGGGCCCCAACCCTGCCGACGACACCCTGCTCTGTCCCTACGTTAACCTGTTGCTCTGCAACGCACAACCAGCTGGTGAGAAACTCCTATAATAAGCCAAGAGTTTCCTATCATTAAACAGCAAAGGTGGAAATAGTGTTTTGTTATTATAATCAAGAAAGCAGTTTGGGTATTTGTTAAATGTGTCATTATAATCAGGAACTGTTAGAGGTTTTATTTATTTATTTATTTTTTAAGCTTATGTTTGCTTATAAACAGATCATTTCCTTTGATTGTTCTCAGTCTGACTCAAACACTGTAATAAACATTCATATTGTCTGGAAAAGTTCATATTTGAGATGGATCATCATTTGATGCAACACTTTTTTTGCTCCTTACTCTGAATTTAATCCTTGGAGAATGTTTAAGTTCGATAGCTTTTGACTTCTGTGGGAAAACTTTTAGACTTTCATTTCTGTGCATTTATTGGGAGGCAGTTGTCTAAAGCTGTGTTTGACAAATTAACAAAATATGTTTTTATTTGGCATAAAATCAAGAACATGTCTGGTTATTTCCACCTCTATTGTAACCTAAAAACAACTTGGTCAGTTAAATTTTAACTAAAAGATTCTGCTCCATCTTTTAAATAATTCAGATTTATTTTTTGCACCTTGCCTCTAATCTTGCTTACTACTCCTTTTCCCAGAGACTAAGCTTAATATTGTTCAAATTCTTCCTACAGATCAGATCCTAGTATGTACAGGGGGACATTCTGTCTAACTTCTTCTCTGCTTTCTTTAGAGTGCCAGGCTGGAGACGTTGGAACCCTCCTGTTGGTCAACCCAGCAGGCCAGAATGCACTCGATTACTCTGGTCTGCTTTCTGAGGCAGGCAAGGTTTTTGGCCTTCGCAGTAGACGACTTAAACTCTACGTGGACCAGGACCTAACTCATGGTAAAATAAAAAACATAGTATTAGAAGGGTTATTGTCACTGAATGCAGGCACTCTCCAGGTTGCCATGATTTTAGCTAAAATCAAATATAAATCTCTGTGAAAAGAAAAATGTTATTTCAAATAGGGCTGGGGGATATAACGAGTATATTCGATGTATCGCGGAAATTTCCATGTGGGATGTATAAAATGGCTATATCGTCAACACTCGAGTATAAACTGTGACGGCAAATTGAAGCCGTCTGCTTGTAATTCACTGTAAGTTTCGCTTCTCCCACACGCTGTGAATGCATCACTCGTCGCCCCTCCCAACCTGAAAACTGTCTACCTGCTGCAGTGACGAGCGCGCGGGTCTTAGGATTTCCTCGATGAGGAAAAAGACGGAAATTAGACGGAATCGCCGGAATTACCAAACAAAACTGAGTTCAGTAAAAGGGAATAAACTATTTTCTGAGTTATTGTGTCCGCTGCAGCCACCACACCTCATGTCACCTGGTGACGCAGCGGCTCAGCTGAGCTCCCCTCAGAGAAAACCGAAGACATAACCAGACCGCTTCGGCAAAAAATCTCACTGAAACGCAAATTTTCTCTAAGTTTAGTTCAAAGCTCAGGACGGAACAATACTTAAAAGACTTTTATGAATCTGGAGAACAACTTTTCTCTAAGTTTAGTCAGCAGACGATGAAGAATCCCTGTAATGAGCTGATAGTCAGAACGCCGTGTGTCTCTGCTCTGTGATGGATGGAGAAGTCAAAATGAACAGAGGTCTGTTTAACAGGCAGCTGTCTCAAGTTTTATCTTTAGGCAGCTTTTATGTTTATTTATGAGACATTTTTATGCTGAGTTTAATTCTAAAGAAATTTATTTTACAAAAATACTTTTTTTTAAAAGTGAGATACACTAGATTATTTGGTTTGCACATAAATAATATTTTGTTCTTTAAAAATATATAATAAATACTTTTATTACCTTAAACACCCAATGATCAGCTGAACCACAGAACTTTGTTTTATTTAAGTTAAATAACAGTCACTAGATTTAGAATCTGTGGCTTTGATTTGTTGAATTATTTGTCATTAACTTTATAATTATTCACTTTTTAGGTTCATAACTGTGGTTAAAACAAAAATGTGGAGTTTAGAAATATTAAAACTGAGTTTAGGGGAAAGGGGGAAAATTTGAATAAAAACTGGGGGGGAGGGGGGGGGGATTAATTTGGGAGGAAAGTCAAGTAAGAACCAGAGCAGAGACTTGTTTAACAGTGTTGTCATGATGAAACCTTCTCTGCTACTGATGGTTAAATATGTGAATGGATGATTCAAACGAGTACACCAGTGCCTTTTAATGCACATAGCTCAAAATAACATTTGTTTTCGGAGCTTATATATATATCGTATCGCGATATCGCCCAAAAATATCGGGATATTAGATTTTTCTCATATCGTGCAGCCCTAATTTCAAATCCCTTCATAGCATTTTTCTCTGAGGTTTAATGTGCTGACTTTTGGAGTCTTTACAGTAAACATCCCTTAAAGTACATTTTTGAACTTTCACTGTCTTAATGGTTGATCATGAAAAGTTTTAAACTAGTTATGAATGTTAACAGACGGTGTGAATGTTTGTGCTTCTGTTTTGACAGAGCTGCCAGCTGATTCATCACTCAAATCTCTGAACACCAAAACTCTCTTTGTGAGAGTTCTTCCGACCACCGCTGAGGCTTAAATCAACCCCAAGGCGTTTTAGGTTTGTTAGTCTTGAATTCAACCCCTCAGTAAATCTTCTAACGCCCCAAAGCTCCAGTGATTTACAATGAATTAAATACATGAAGCCACATTGTCTGTTGCTTTTTATTTTTGTTGCTGTTTTGGATAAATCCTGATGCAAACTTGTCAAGAATGCATCTATTGATCCCTGAGATGACTTCAGGCACAACGTGTTTGTCTTAAATTCATAGATGTTAAAAACAATCGTGCTTTAATTTATTGTGTAAACATTTAGGTAGCTATCGTTCTCCCCGATCAACGATATTTAAACTCACATTAATTTGTCAGCTGTAGTACGTGACCTACAGTTTGTGTGAAAACTAAATCTAGTAAGACTGCAGACATGTAATGTCATGGAAAAGAGTGGCAAACAAATGACAAATATTCATTTATAAAGCATTAGGCTTTTCTATTTTCTGTTACTCCTGTGTAGAAAGGTTCCAGGAAATGGTCTAACTCGATTAACTGTCACTGTTACCAATGGATGATTCTCTTTATTATGATAATGATGCAGGTTACTTTCCTTCATGGCTTATTTGCAATGTGCTCAGCCTTTAGTAATTATGCTTTGGCACATAATTACAAAAGGAATTTGGACCATTGTGCTTCTGCACTATTGTGAATTTAACAGATAAACCTATTGTGGGTTTTTTTTTTTTTTTTGCACCGGGGTTCTTATACAATAGAAAAAGCATTTAAAAGGTGAAATGGATTTTTGGGCCGCTGTACTTTGGAGACACAAAAAGAGTCCTGCCATACAAAGAGCAACAAATGGATAATGTAATATTTTAAGTGACAAGCAGAATAAATCAAAGGTGACTAAGAATCTACGTGTTCTTTTCTTTCTGTTCACTCAGCCCTTTAAATCGCACAGGGAGACACAATGTGTCTGTGGGTCTCTGCAGTCTGGCTTCACGGCAGCTTTATAAAAATGTGCCTCGCTTTATTATAAAGGTTGAGACGTTTTGACCGACTGTGTTTTAGCTTCGCAGCGAGGTCAGAGAACAAACAGAGCCAAATGGATTATAGATGCTCACAGAGGTACAGCGGACTAGAGAGTTTAACATTTAGCATTATGTTTCTGCATTGATTTAAATGAGAGAAGGCTCTGATTTATACATTAATAATGAAGCTAAAGCTGGCAGCTCATTACTTCCATAAAAAAAACAACAAGAAAAACGGGTGCAAAATGAGCATGTCTGTAAAATAATTTGTAGTTAATTACTTGTACTGTACTCAAATCGTAACTTTTGTTTTTGTACGTTATGTATCGTGTTGGTTATGAGTGTTTAGGGACATGTAGACACGATAAATACCTACATTGCCTGTTAGCAGCTAATGGTACCATTAATGGCTTCAGTAGTCTACCAGTCAAAAGCCTGGTGGTTTGATTCCCAGCTCCTCCACTTATCAGTGTCGTTTGGCAAAAGACACCGAATCCACAAATCAATATGTGCCATGACGTGTAATTATAGAAAATGAAAAGTGTTTATAAACGATGTACATAAGCACTGAATGTGTTTGTTAATGGGTAAAGTTGTTTGTGGTTTTTTAAAAACACCATTCTGTACATCTGTGGCTCGCTTATAATTTTCCATATTGATTGGGAGCCATATTGAATTTCTTCATCTCATTCTTTGCTAGGTTTGTTTTGAAATGCCAACCTGTCCCTTAAGGGAAATATGTACAGAACAACCAGATGGAACAAGATTACTTCTAAATTCATTTCTAACCAATTCTAACAGCTAACCAATAATATTGATCTCATTTCTGTAACAACCTGAGTTTTAAAAAGTCTGCAAAAAGTGAAAATACTTTATGAATTTTTAGTTTGTTCCCTATAGAAGCTTCAGCATGTGTGCTCTATTTCTCCATGTGAAGAATTTTCCATAAACATTGTTCCGTGTTTAAGATTTTTGTGATTTTACCTTTGTGCACTACATCAACATGTATAATCAGAGAAATAGAACAAAAGGAACAGAAACGCCCTCTACTGGCTGGTTACAGTACAGGTTATAGGTCCCACCCCCTCAAGATTTTCTGTTCTGACAGAAAAAAGAAAAAAAACCATCTCAGATCATTTATTTCCAGGTGTTAATGCCTGTTGATTCATGTATTCCCTACATTGCTGCTAAATGTTCAAATTTTATTTTTTCTAATATGTATAGTTGTTAATTAAAACACCATAATTGTGTGCAAGTGAGGAGGCGGGACTTTCCACCCCACATCCCGACTGCACATTAAAAATCCATTAATCTTCCAGATGGCATTTTTGTATTAATTTTTTTGCCTCTGCTCAAAATCAGCAAAATGCTCCTGTTGCATAATTGTAAAAAACAGATTTCAGAGTACTATGGGGAGCAGGTTGACGGCTAAAATATTACATTTTTTCACTTTAACTGCAGAGTATTAAACATATTGTTAGGCTGACTTTGCTTTATGGAGAATGTTTTCCCAGGGCGTAGTGTTTAATCTGCAAGACCAGTATCTTATTGGTGCTATGCCAGTACAGAGATGCATGCATGGATGTATATATGTGTGTGTGTGTGTGTTTGAGCATTTAGATGACCAGTTTGTGCATTTGAATGAAATCTGAGGTTACTCCTGCAGAACCTCTCCTGTCTGTACACCTTACTATGAATTTACAATGAATTTGCATCTAAATTAAACTTGTAAAAACAGTATTAATCTTCTGTTCTGCTAATGCTCGTAGTCATTTGTTCACTGCAGGCTGCTGTTTACTGTCAGCACCGGCACTGTGTACTAAACTGCTTAGACGCAAAATTACCGTGAACACTTTTGCAAGTAAGTGCCAGCTTATCCATGAGTTCTGTGTCAGTGGCTTAACTGATCATTTCTATAATAGCTGGGGGAAATGGGCAGTTTTGCTTGGGGCTGAGCCGTATTTTTAATATATATTCTGCTGTGGTGTACATGTAATTTCCTATCTATGAAGTTTAATGACAACTATCTGTTACTTTATCGTCTATTATTTTTAACTTTTATGCATAGATGACATCACACCCTACTGTTGGGACTCCTGGACGAGAACACTTTAGTCATCCTTCTCGCTCCCTTTTCTTTCATAATCAGTGTTACTTTTATGCCATGGTTGTATTATCTTCCTTCCTGGGTGGAGCAGAATAAAGTTTCTCAGGTTAACATCAGACAACTCTCATCCACCACTTCGTAACTCTATACAACTTGTCCAGAAATAACTTGGAAACACAAGTAAAGTGAACACCCCCCCCCCCCCCCCCCCCCC
>SSNR01000086.1:1739066-1835373 GCA_006937965.1 Callopanchax toddi | reverse complement strand
CCCCCCCCCCCCCCCCCCCCCCCCCCCGCCCCATCCTACACTCTATTCAGAGGCAAATTTGGGGGTATTTTAAACAACTCTTGCTTGAAAAAGTCATACTAGTGTGATATAATGCTTTATAACCCATTTATAATTTTGCATGAGGCTGTTTGTTTGGTATATAGTTTCATGCTGCAGCAGCAGCACATACAGTACAGTGATTAAAACATTGTTCAGTTGGAACAAACTAAACATTCTCATGCAAAATTATAAGTGTTTACAAACAGGTAATATAGAGTTCTAATGCATCAGTATGACTTTTTAAAGCATGAGTTGTAAATACTTATACAGCCTGTAATTTATACTTACAACTTAATAGTTGTAAATACTCCATCTTCTCAGGAAACTAAGGGATTTTAATGTCAGGGAACACGTTTTAATCCTGGTCTACCAGTCACTCATAGAATCCATTTTAACATTTAACATCACATCTTGGTACAACTTTCTCACCTGTAAACAAAAGAACAAACTCTCACGGATCACAAATCAAGCAAGCAAAATAACTGGCTCATTACAAACACCACTGTCCCACCTGTATGAGCGCTCTGTGATCAGGAAAGCCCCCCTGATCACAGAGGAACATCTCATCCCCTCAGTCCTGCATTTAGCCTTCTCCCATCAGGCAGGAGATGCAGAGTCCCACTGGCCAAAAAAGCAATACATAAGAAATCATTCATTCCAACAGCAATCACAGCCCTTAACAGTCGAGGAATTCCAACAACCCAGAAATGATTTGACTGTTTTTATTTGTTTCTTTTTTTTTAGTAGGTTTTACATGGTTTTTAACTGTTTTATTGTTTTTATGTGAGTGTGATGTATGATGATTGTCGAGCCTGTTGAAAGACACATTTCTGTAACCGATTTTTGGTGTCAGACAATAAAGTTCTATTCTATTCTATTCTTAAAAATTAGCTGCTAGTTTGTCACTGTTCAGCAGCAGCGTCTCTCCTGACCTGCTCTGGTCAGAGGATTCCTTCCTGTTTCCAGAGACTCCTCTCACTTTGAGTGATGTCACTGGTGGGTGTGGTTAATTAACTGACAGAACGCCACTTCAAAATGACAAACATATTCAAGAGGCTGCAGACATTAATTTATACTTTTTATTTTCCCTAAATTGCCAGATTGTGTTTGGCTAGGTGAGTGTGATCTCATTACAAGGGGGCATGCTAGCAAAACCTAAATATACACAACGCATGCTGTCTCCCTCCCTGCCTCCCACTCCCTCCCTCCCTCTCTCTCTCCCTCCATCTCTCCCACTCTGCCTCACTCTCAACCTTCATTTGATTTTGGGACAGAGCCCCAGTGTGAAGCTTCTTGTTTTTGTACTTTCTTGTGCTGTGCAACTTTTTAGCCGTGCACCATGGGTTTGCATATAGCAAATACATTGTGTATGTCATGTGAAACATCCTGGTTTGGTCTGCTATGTGCTCATGCTAAGGGCTCTCTAGACTATATGTAGTCTTGGACAGGCCACCGTGCAACTGCAACCATCATCAGCACCTAAAGGGATTCCTGGGAAAGTTGTACCAAGTGTTGCCAACGTATTTTCCTCAGTCTGCTCCTTTCCTGTAAGTAAGTTTATTTTAATGACATAAATGCTTTTTTTTTGCAAAATCCAACTGTTTAAGATCTCTGGTTTAGTCGAGTTTTATTAGAGAAGCTACAACTACAAGTAAAACAAATGTAATTTAATTTGTCGAGTTAAAAAATGTTCGTTCCTTACAGTTTTTGTCAAACACTGTCTAAACAGGGAAGTATCACAATGAGATATTTTGTCTGTGGGGAAAATGCATCTCTTTCTCAGCAGGACTTAGGTTGCATTTTGCACAATTATGCTTTCAATTGACAAGAATTAAAAACATGGAAAGTTTCAAAAGTCAATCGTGTTTATGAAAATACACATTTAAAGAGTGAGCAATAGAGAGAGAGAGAGAGAAGATGGTGGGAACATCTGCAGAAACTAGGCTGACGCCAAACCCTGTCACGACTTAAAGGGACTGGAAAGTCATGAGTGTGTCTTGGGGATACTCACTTAGTTACACATATGTTTATGCATGGCTTGGCGCACACTGAAATTGATACAGTAGTGTGACTAATTACACTTAGTGCAACAAGCTTTAGCCAATGTGTTCCTTTATCTTTATGCATTGTCAGTTGTCAGTCAGATTAAATCCAGCTCATAGTTTATGTCCAGCAGCCTCACATCGTTACACTTGCAGCGTACATGGTGCTTCATTCAAGCGTAATGTTCTTCACAGCTAATCTGCCATAATGCATGCTTCAAAAACATCACGTGGCTTTGTGCTTTGTTTAAAATGTGTTATCTAGTGGCATAAGGCAGTTTGCTGCCATAATTTGGCTTCAGTACCTTGGAAAGTCGCTGCTTAATGACACAACTGCGGAACACGAGAACACAGAAAGCATCAAGTGTGGTGCTGAGAACTCCTGAGAGAAGGTGGGTGGACTGCAGTGAGTGGGTGAAGAATGGGTCTTCATGCAAAAGAGCACTACTACCTTCTTGTGGACTGACAGGCAAATTTTCTTGACACCAATTACCTGCAGTGGATAGTGTGCATGTGTGTAGACTTACCCATGAGTGAGTCATCTTTTTGTCCCGTTCTGCTGCTGCCTAATGGAGCACTCTCCCCTTAGATTATTCCTCACATTTCTCATTTTAATTTCTTTATATTATTTATTTTAGCTTTCTCTGCCTCCTGTCTAAACATTGCACGTTTTGCTATTAAACTCAACATCTTGTTCAGTCATGTGGGATTAGTTTTGTATTTATTGCTTTTTTTTTTTTTTACAGTTGTCTGGTTTAATGTTAATTCTTATTCTTAAATCACTGCTCAGTTCATATTTTAGATTTAATGATGTCTTGATGAAGACCTCAGAGAAGACTATTATGTTACAAACAGAGCAACACACATTTTGCTCCCTGTATGCAAAATAATGGGGGAAAAAAAAAACCTGGCTTGCTGTTTTTTTTTTTAAACACAAGTTTGAAGGAGTGAACGGAAAAATCCCTTATTGGTGAGTGGAAATAGCCCCTGAGAGGAAATAACTTGACCATGCTAATGCTGGGTTCAGTGACAAGTGTACCTCAACCATTAAAGTGCCAGGGGAGAGATACAATCAATGAACCCATGCACTCAGTGCACCACAGAAAGCTGCTGGGCGACCTGAGGAGCCACCTGAATGCTTATGCTCAGACACAGCTGATGGTGCACGTACAGCAGAAAATCAAAAAGTTACTTAATTATAGCTTTGGGAACTAGTTCACATTCATTTATCCGCTGAAGTCAACTGAGTCACAGCTATGGTAAATGATGTTTTAGAATGAAGCTAATTCTGTTGCAGGTTTGCAAATGTCTCAAATCAAAAAGTCTCAAAATGACATCAGAATGTATCAATAAAAAAGTCATCAAATTCATGTTAACTTTACTGTCAACCCTTTTACTTCAAAAGTGTTTAAAACTAGCCTAACGAATATTTAGTGTAACTTATAATTAGCTCTTAACTTCTTGTGTAGCCCCACACTGTGACAGCAGAACTTTAGACTGACACTTTCCCTTCTTTGGATTTCTAGGCAAAGACATAAACTGCCAAGGTAATTGTTATTAGCCTTCAGCATGCTGAAACATGCTGGAAATAAATGTGAGCAGTTAAAACTTTCACTTTTCTCCATGTTTCAGCTTGTTAAACAAGAGCTGACTGTCTTGTAACCCAAATTGATTTTCTAAATGTATTTTTTTTTCTTCTTTTGCACTGACACTAATGAGTTTGTGAGCTTTATAAAACTGGTTTTATTCACATCACCCAGGTTTTTGTCTCGACTGACACTCCATTGTTGCCTGCATGAGTCCTGTGTTGGAAGAAAAAGAGGAACTTACAGTTGGAAAAGTGAATTTGACAAAGGGTTTACAGCGTGCCTTTTTTAAAACATGTTTGGCTCTCTTGGTTTGTCTTGTTCAATGAATTTACGCCAGCCTCAGCAAAGTCCTTTGTTTGAGAATTGGGTAATTTATTAAACAGTTGTTAAAACTGTCAAAGTTTAAGATTATATAAATAAAATAATTCAAATTGCTTAACTTGATTGGTGCTCGTTTAAAATCAAGATCTTCTACTAAAGAAACTCATACTAGTTCAGTCCACTTCACTGTTATCGCTCAATATGAGGTTGGATGTATTAGGAATTATAACATTACAATTTGTAAAAAGGAGAAGCAAAAATGACACAAAATCCTCACTTCAATTTAAAATGTTGTTCTAAACATGCAGCAGTTATTACTTCAGTAAAGGCATAATGCTGCCTTTCATTTAGCTTTAATAAGATCATCTGTTTTGGTCAAATCTCCAAAATAATGTGTGATCTCATAGAGAATCACAAGATTTGGCATGATCAGGTAGTGCTTAGGGGATGTGTGGTGCACGAGGCTTAGTTACAAAATTAAGGGAATTGTCTGTGAAATTGACAGAGTTATAGCTGTTTTTATGTTTGCTAATATTAGTTAGCTGTGGCGGCTGTCTTGTACTTGTAGTTGTACATCCAGTGATTCATTTCTGAAAATCCGGTGCCCTAAAGTCTCACAAAGTCACGTATATCGCGAGGGTTAGGCTAACCCAACGAGTCTAGCCGATATGCTAGCGCCGGAGTGTTTTTAGCTCATGATTTCTGCATTTTTAAAAATCTCTCCCTGCTTGAACACAGCTGATTTCATTGAATGAGTGATGAACCGCTCCAGTAGAAAGCAATGAAGGCTGAGGAGGAGACATTTCAACAGTTAGATTTAAGTGTTTCTGAGCAAAGACAATGCTAACATTTTTACAACAGTGATTTAAAATGAACACTAGGGGGTGCTAAAAACAAGCCAAAACTGCACACAGCAAATGCCTTTATATTTTGTCTCAAAATTTATAACATTTGCTTGCCATAAAGATACCTGTAGCAAGAGCTTTGTGTAGTTGCAGTCATGCTAACGCTAAACAAACAAAAAGCAAACCCCCCTTCTGTACCTCCAAACAACCATTTGCATTAAAACTGCAGCATGTGTTTCATGGGAATACATTTTACTTTAAATCAACTTTATCCAAATGTAAAAATCAACTTCTCCCATATTTCCTTCTAACTTCCTGTCTTCTTTCTCCCCCTCTCCTTTCTTTAACTTTCACTTTGCTGACTCTAATCACCCTGTGTCGTCTTCTGTCTTCCACTGCCTCACTTCTTCTTCCCTTATCTTCCCTCAGTTTGCTGCAGTGCATCACTAGCGAGCACATTAACATCTCATCTCCATTACCCAGCAAAGCCCTGCCCTCTTCTTCTGCTTTAACCACCTTTCCTTTTCATCTTCTCTTTCCATCTGTCTGCATCATTCCTACCTTCTGTTTTAATAATTATGCAGGTTTTTACTCTGTTTTCTTGTCAACACCAAATTCACCAGCGTTCTTGTGTTTAATGTTTGATTGATGTGAATCCGTCATTAAAGGGGGGGCTCTCCTCTCCTCTGCCCCCCTCTCCTGTGACAGGCTGTGCTGTAGTGCTTCGAGGGAGTTGATGCCCTTGGTGTGACCGTGAGATAGGTGGAGTAAAGCAGTAGCGAGCTAGCGCCGAAGTGTTCTTATCTCCGTGTTATACATTTAGATCATATAAGAGATGATGAGTTAAAGTGTGTCTCCGTCTCATCAATCTGTTATTTGTGTAATAAATCTCCACCGACGGGTTAATGTACAGATTTCAGACGACTTTCTCAAACTAGCTTTATTCTTTTATCCTTCATGTGATTTCCAGTTGTGCAATCTGACTTTTTCTCCCCCTTTGAAACATTTCAATCGCTGACATCTTTTTAAATGCTTTCAATCACCTTTTTATTCCATCCACTATAAAAAAAGAAGAAAAAAATGCCTCTAGCAGTTATTGATCCCCAATAAAATTCATGTATGATCCTCAGAAATGTACATTTTAAACATACTTCCTCCTCTCAGAACAGCAAACTTCTCTTTTCTTGCAGTGACACCAACCTTCCTCCTCATTCAGTGGGTAAGGATTTATGGGTATTCTGAAGGGCTGTGTTCATATCTCCGCCCACCAGCGGCTGGAATCAGCCTTCGTTGTCTCCTCTGTCCTTGCTGCGCTGTGCTGGTCATTTTTTACGTGAAAAATCCAGCTATAGATCTGTAAATCAAAAATGATTCTCTAATTCTTTTTGCTGTGTTCAACAAGAAGAAATGGTTAGTACTTTCCTCTTTTAGTGTGATTCTCATGCAACATATCTAACGTTAGCGTTATGTTATTGGGCACCAATTGTAAAGTAATATAAAAGTATTAAAAAACTGTATTTACCAGCTTCAAATAATGAAAAAAACCCCACACAGAATCCAATCTAAATATGTAGCTACATCAGAATATAGAATACAATTTATTTTTACAAAGACAAACCTAAATGTTAAAATCTCAATATAAAGGTGGTAGTTTTAGAATAAATACTAGAATAAAAGCAGAGTTAAAATTGATTCATGGTTGAATGGTTTCAAAACGTTACAAAGGGATCCCTTCACCTTGTTTATATCTTTAGGAGGCTACTTCCTTTTTATGGCCATCTAAATAGATTAAAATACAGATGTTTTAAACTGCAACATTATTTACTTAGATGTAACTTAACCCTAGCTCCATTATTTGGATTTATGCTTACATTTTTGGACACATCATTGTAATTTCTTACACAAATAAACGATTGTAAAAAAAAAAACACCTCATTTTTATTGTTGCAAGGTCCTAAAAACGACCCGATTTAGCTGTTAAATTAATACATGTTCATCTTTTAATAATTGATGCCTCAAATGACCGCATAGGATGGACGGGGAACTTGCTGCGCCTCTTACCACATTTTCTACTGCATCGTTTGAAACAGTAAAAGAACATAAAATGGCTACTCGCTGCCTGCTGGGTCCCTGGCTGCTCAATGGCCAACAACCTGCTCACTGCAACCTGGTGTAAGAGACTCACCACTTGAAGAATGTGACAGAGACATAACAGGTTGTCATGCTCAAAATGCCAGCTTGTATACATAGTTTTGCGAGGATATGTTTGGGAAAGTGTCGGTCTGAGCATGCATTATTCTCAGTGCAGCTTAAACTTGTCTGTTTTGGAGTTTGTTTCTAAACCTGTGGTGGGACACTGCAATATCTCAGCATAAATTAAAACCACTTATGTTATAGTTGATTTAAATACATAAACAGTCTGATGTGTTATCACAGTAAAGCATCAAAAGGAAAACACACCAAGTTGTGTTTCTCTTTTCTGTCTCTCTTGTATCTTGCTAGTTAATTTAGTTGGTTTCCTGCAGCACATGTAAAGTGGCTGTAAAGCCTTGCATGTATCCTGATTTTTTTTTTCTTAAGTCTCCTCTGTCGAACATTCGTCTCATCTGACCTTGCCTCATTGCTGTAAAATATTATAAGGACTGCATGGTGTAGCAAAAAGAGAACACTGATGTTATAAAACAGTGAACCGCTGGCAGCCATCTGAAGTCTTTACCCAGCAGAAAACATTCAAGTGTCATCTTGAGGACTTCCACATGATAGAAATGACTAATGACATGAATTATATATTCTATTACTTAAACAGAATTACTCCTTTTAAGAAGAACTTTGAGATTTTTCCCTTTTTCTTGTCCCTTTTGTGTTGTCTGTCTCTTGTCATCCTGCCTGTATCCTTCTGTTTCTCACTGGTTTTATTGATCAGGCCTATCTACATAATGTTTCTGATATTTTTGCTACTTCTGTTTGCAATATGCATGTAAATATTGGCTTTATAAGTTATAATTGACTGAAGTAGAAACATAGAAGCCTTTAGCTTAGAAAATCAGTTTATTTAGGTAAACACGCTGGTAGTTTCTAACCTTATCTGGAAGTTTTTGGAGTTTGAAAAGCCAATACCATTACAGATTACGGTTTTGTTACAAAAGAATGCAACACTTCCTCATAAGGCTCCTTGATGCACCGATTAGTGTTTTAGTGTAAATTTCTAATCATGTCCCCTAAAAATTAGAGATTATAATTTGATTGAAGTGATGGATGTAGGCTAAAAGCTGCTTGCAGTCTGTGTGTGTGTGTGTGTGTGTGTGGTTGTGCTCTTTGTAGTGAGCTAGCATTATTCTCAGTGCAAGGCAGATCAGTTGCATAGCAACAAGAAGTTTTTGAGGGCAGGAAATCTTTCACCGTGGAATGTTTGAAGCACAAGAGCAGCAAAAGTGGAAAGAGCAAAATAATATGCCCTGAAATGTGCATTTAGATAATTACACATAATAAAAAATGTGTCTGGAAGTACGCAGAGACCTTGTTAGAATAAAACTTGGGGTGGTTCCAACCTGGGGGTCTGCTCCTGAAGGGGTTAGCTGAGTGTGGAGGAGACTAACTATTCATTATGATCAACTTAAATATTTTAAATCTGATGCTGACCATCAAAACATTGCAGGAACGAATGGAAAAAAATGTAAATTTGTTTTCAAAAGCATTTTATTGTCATAATTTTCTCTCAAAACAATTCAGAAACAAGATGGTTTAATTAAGAGTAGTTTTACTGTCTGTGTTTTTATCATTGAGCCACTTGGGAGACTAGTGATGAATGAGTTTATTCCTACTAGACAGGTAAACACGAGCAGCAGCTCTTTAATCCCAAAGTCTCTGAAGGACATATTGGACCCATTTAAAAAAAAAAAAAAGCCACTCATCTGCAAAACATTTTGTCATTAAATTGGCACTTTGTGTCATTTTCACATCAACAAATTCAGAGCACCATAATATTTAGAGCCCTGGCTGTTTGTCTTTGTGATGCACAAACACCTCAAAGCTTTGGAACATGGACTAAATCATGACGACGTCACACAACAGCTCCCTTCTACACAGTGTGCATCCTTATTTATGTTTTCCCTCACTAAATATGCTCTAAGAAAAAAAACCCTTTTGTAGTCATTTTGACTGATTATTAGAAAGTTCAATGCAAATTATGCAAATCTAATCTGATTCATTTTGAGTGAGTTTGGCTGTTAATATTCAGGATTTATGTCATAATTCCTGGAAAATGCATAATATGTAGAGTCTTGTGAGACCTGCAATGTGGAGAATCACTATAAAACACAGAAAGTTGTGCAATATACAGTTTCGGATGATCACAAACCTGTGATTTTCCTAACAACCTAAGTATTTCTCACACTTCACACTGACATTTAAGAAGGAGACACTGTATTCTGGCTGCTGCAGCCTCTCCTGCCTGTTTGATGTGATGGAGGGAGGAGGGAGAACGTTACGGTGAGCTGAGGTCTGCTGCAGCCTGGAGGCAATTACACATTTAATACTAAACAACTTTTAGAGCAGATCAATATCCAAACAATATGTAGGATTTTCAGTAAGTTCAATCAGCACAAGATTGACTGGATCCACAAGAAAATACACAAAGACCCGAACAATCAATAAGCCTCATGAGAAGATAAAGGACTCAAGTTAGCATTAGCTTCGCTTTCTGTTAACTCGACCATAAAACACAGCAGAAGAGAGATGTGTGTTTATTAAAAACGCATGCGTACATCATCATCATCATCATCAGTGAGTCAAATAACAAACATTAGTATTATAGTAGTTGTCACAGCTCTATAATGAAAGACTTGTTCTTATGCTTGTTTTGTTCTTCTAACTCAAGATTGATTACACTTCAGTCCTCTCAATTCACCTCAACCAGAGATGAATTCATGCTGGACTGAAGCTACATTATTATCTATAGACAGACAGCCTTTCTCACTTAACTCAGTTCCCTACCAGCTGAACACGTTCCAGATGCATTTCTGCGTTTAAGGTTCTGCCACAGGAAAACAGACAAGCAAGGTCAAGCAAAGTTCTAAAAAGTTCTAAAGTTCTAAAAAGCCTTTCCCCCCATTTCTCATCGTCACATTCCATGAAATACTTGACACTTTGTGTGACAAGACGAGAAACGTCCGATTCAATGGGAATTTCCTGTGAAATGAATAGTAAGAGCTATTGGAAGCTCAGTGTTGTTCTCCAGAAAACACTGTACCATGATGAAATATATGCTCAGGTTCATATGTCAAACTTTTAACCAAAATTAATTTCCTATCAGTTTAACATGATCAGTTCAGTCCAGCATACAGTATTAGTTTGTTATCGCCTCACAACAAGAAGGTTTGAACTTTTGCGTTGGCATGTTCTCCCTCTGCCTGTAATAATAATAATAATATTAATAATAATGGGTTAGGTATATATGATGCAGCTAATGCACTTCACAGAGGAGCCATTATTCATGCACACACTCACTCCCACTCTGGAGGTGGTAAACTATATTGCCCCGGGGCGTCTGACAGAGGCCAGGCTGCCATTTTGCCCCATCTGACCACCACCAACATTCACACACTGTGTGGATTGTCTCTGACTTCTCTTATAGTCAAAAACATACATTCTTGGTTAATAAGTTATTTAAAATCGACTGCAGGTGTGAGTTAGCATAATGTTTTGTCCTGTTTGTTTGCGACAGCCTGTCCAGGGTGTATCCCACCTCTCACCCTGAGACATCTGGGATAGCCTCAAGCTGTATTTTTATTCTAAGAACACAAATAAAGACTACAGTAAAATACTGTAAATACAAAATCTGTGCAGTAAATCACACAATTGCTCTTTGTTATTGTTTGCCAAAACTTATCTTTCACTTTCTCTTTTGTCTAACTTACCTCCATGGTTTTGGGTAAGCTCAGCTCAATCTGTCACATTATCTCCCTGCTTGGTCGCTTTATGGATGGGAGTGTGTTTGCGTATGTAGGTGCATTGAGATATTGCACAAGTATCAGGCTTGTGTGCGTGTTCCCATTAGTCTTTTGGCTCATGGCTGTCCTTGGGGAGTGGTATGAAGCTCTCCATCACTCTTGGAACAAGGACTGAGAAGAGAGCAAAAGAAACAGTATTGGAGGGAGCAAAGAGAGGAAAATAGGACAGGATGATGAGGCGCTCATATCATGGCTTGTAATGCTGGTTGTGATTGTGTGAGTCACAGTGTGCTTCCCTGAGTAAATGCTGCTTCTTAGCTTTTTCATAAATGTCTGGTAGTAGTTAGAAATCTGTAAGGTGACAATGCGTATTCATCACACCGTTTAGACGTTAAATCAAGTTTTTATTCATGAATTCATTGTTATTTTTTTACATTTTGTAAATCAAGTCACTAAGGAATTCATTGAGGAAGCTCTTGGCAGAATATTGAAAACTATCATCAGTTGCAGGCAGGAAAATAGTTAGTGGTGTTAACATTGTGTGTGACATCACGGCGTCTCGTGAACGTCCTGAGTAGTAAAATAATACTCCTCAATAAACAGTAAATCAAACTATTGATTTTCCTCTGTGCCGTATATAATTCAGGAAAAGGTGCAGCGGTGGAGAAGTGCTGATTGTGGAGCACAAATCCTTCTGATGTTATTGTGCTGGAGAAAATTTAAAGATGATATAATTTGGCTTGGTTTGAGAAATACACACACACACACACACACACACACACACACACACACACACACACACACACACACACACACACACACACATGATAAAGGTGCGATTGATCACATATTTTACAACATATTTAATCAGAAAAATGATCAGCAAGTTCAAAGTTCAGTGAAATTCAAATTTCAGTCACAAAGTTGATTAACAGCAGTTTTTTTTAAAGCATTTTTCAAAATAAAGGAGTAGTTGCTCACTGATGTCTTTGATTCTTGGATCAAGAACAGGTTGCTTAATTAAAAGCTTGATTAAAACAAGCTGAATAGTCTTTAGGGAAAAAGAGTTTGAAGTACCTGATTTCAGTTATTTTTCTGTGTGAGGCTAAAGAAAATAATAATAATGCAGTTGATTTTTAAAAAATTGGTTTTAACATTCTCTGATTAACACCCACTCTAATGAATTTCCCCTTTCAGATTCCATGTCTTTAATTTATGGGAATTCAAAGCGCTATAAGACAGGCTCAGATAAGACATGGTTGCTGATTACTTGATGCTGCGTGTCAGAACATAATAATTAGCATTGCTTTTTTGGTTAGCTGTATGCTACAGTATTTAACTCATGTTGATGTCTCGCTGTGTGAGAGAAGGATTAGGTTGTTGAGAATAATGTGAAATCACAGGTCATACTTAGGCTATTATTTTCAGCCTCTACAATAGGTCTGAAGCATATATAAAAATATACAGATTGTACACTTTCACTGTGTGCAATGATGAGAGTCTGAACAATTATAAATGTGTCTATCAGATGGATTTTTTTCCTCCAAATACAATTTTTTTTAGTTTTTCAGAATAAGAGCTGTAAAATTCAACATGATCCGAACAAATCCTCTCATTAGATCGTGTTTTAAGGAACATCTAAATACCTGAGGGGAGTTTTCTTCTGGAGCACTTTATTTTCTTGTCATGTCTCATAGGTAAACCCCACTTTTGGCTTCTAGACAGCCCTCACACCACAGTTCGCTCCGTCCGTCCCCGTGGCATTTGTCAAGCTGAAACACCTGGCCCCTGCCCTGAAGGGAGCCCCACTCAAGCCCTAGAACTTGACTTAAGGAATGTTATTGACCATGGCCTGCTTTTAGACTGTTAGCAGCTGTTGTTTTCATGCATGTGTGCATGGCAAAACAAAAGTACACACTCTAATCTTATTTTACTACAGCACTCAAAGAAGGGATAAGACTTCCATATTTAATGAGGCTAATGATTATTGGCTAGTGGCTTTTAACCAGGATACAGGACTGACCTGAGGTAAACATGACGGTTTATGGGTTAATAGATCCCTTTTGGAAGGACGTGGAGATTTTATAGAAGAAAAAGAAATGAGGGAAAGAACATTATACACATTGGGCCTCTTTAATGACTGTTCTTTAATTAGGATGTATGACATAAATTCCTCCCAGGCTAAATAAATGTGTGTTTTCGAGTTAGAAGGTATATCTGCACTTTCTGTGTAAAATTAGCCTGCCTGCAGTATTTGAGTGGAAACAAGCTGGACTGTCATGTTAATGAGGCATGTGGAAGTTGTATTAAAAGTGTAGTAGTTGTACCTGAACTTTTGTTGTTTTATATTTTAAATTGAACAATTTAAGAAATAACACTGAGCAGGAGGAAATGTTATGATGTAAATGAATGTATCACAGCGGTGAGATATCAGCTGTGTTGAAGGTCTGGATGATCCTGCTGTGATCCTGCTGTGATCCTAACGTCCTCTCGTGCTCCATTTCCCAGGTTCCTTGTTTTTGGTGCACTGCGTCCCTGAATTTTCTTAGACATGCTGCATTGATATTCAGAGGCTGTTTCTGATCCCCATCGCTGCTTCCAGTCTGTCTCCTCGCTCCTCACTTCACCATAGTCTTCCTCACTAAACTAAACCAGTATACAGAAACCAATGCCAAATTTAACGGGAGCGTATTTAGTTAATGTGAAACTCTATTTTCAGCCTGCAAAGTTAAACATCCTGTTGTTTTGTGAAGCTGCTTCATCCTGTTAAGGGTTTCAAGAATCTGGGTGACCAGTCCACCACATGGACAAAAGACAGACAAACAAACATGCACACTCTCAAACCTTTAGTCGAATTAGAATCAATAATCAACCTAACATGATTGTTTTTGGATTGTGGGAGCAAGCCGTGTGTACCCAGAGAGAAACACACATGACAGAGATATAGACCCCCAGCTGTACTAGAGATGATCATCCTGTATTAGGGGTGTAAAAATATCGATGCACTGATATATCGCGATATTTTGTGTCACAATATATTCTTAAAGGACATTATCAGTTTCTTATTAACAATTTAGATGCTAAATTTAACAATGGTAGTTTATTTTTGTGTTGCATTTCAACCTCTGATTGCTTGTTGGCTGCAGTCATTAGTCCTCAGCAGTCGTCTGCTTCCACAGAACATCATGATAGTACCGTGATGTTGCTAACTTCACACAGCGATTCAAAGAATGAAGCGGAGAGGACACAGCTGGCCTCAGCAGCTTTCAGAGCTGACGTGTGGACACATTTTGGTTTCAAAACAAAGAAATGTCATAAAGACCGTGACAGGAGTTATGCAGTCTGTATAATCTGCAACGGCAGAGTCAGATAGTCGGACAACACGGCAAATATGTGAGCATGTAGCTAGATACCATGACAAAGTAGCGTTAAAGGCTCATTTTAGCATAAAGCAAATTGATTCTGCTCAGCGAACAACTGAAGAGGCTAACTTTTCTGTTCAGTTGCAACAGTTTTCCAACAATTAAATTAATAAAATCGCAATATATCGTATTGCTTTTAGTATCGCGATATATCATATTGTTGCCAGATTCCTGTCAATACACACCCCTACTAACCATCACACTGTAATGTAGAATTTAAACATCTTCAGCCTTCTCATTAGTATTTTTAATCTGCTTTACTGAAACTCTTGTGACTGTCTATCTGATAACTAAAATGCTACTGTGTTCATCCATGCATGTTTGTTAAATACAAAACTAGATCAAATAAAAGCAACATCAGCTACAAGTTAGCCATTTTTATGTGACTTTCTTCAAAGCCACTTTTTTAAAATCTTTTTTTACAAAGTGCATATAAGGTAGTGAGATCAGTGTCATCCACACTGTGATACTTGCAAATGCAGGAGCTTGCTTAGCAATTCAAGCCTGATAGCTGGGCTCCGACTATAGCGGATTTCATTATTTCCTTGAACAAGCGTCTCCTTTTCCCTCTTTGGTGTCAATATTATGCTGAACACTTCATTTTCTGATTCAACACTTGTCAGACGACCAGGAATGAATTCCTTCTGAACTGGACCAATTGTGCAAGTGAATGACAAACAGTGAAAACTGAGAGCTCTACATTACTTTCTGCTGTCTCCGGCATAAGCCAACATGTGCCAAGCTCAGCTCTGTCTGACATGTATTCATCCTAGTGGGAATACCCTGAAGGGGGTGGGGGGGGGGGGGGAGGCTGCTTGTGATGCTGGTGATGTCCAGCATCTGATATTTACATAATACACCTGTGAAACCACAGGAGAGACAGACAGACTGTGTGTGTGTGTGTGTGTGTGTGTGTGTGTGTGTGTGTTACAAAGTGAGTGGAAGAGAAAAAAACTAAAGGAAAACAGAGGAAAAACCCACAGATTGGAGAGGGGTAGCATTTTGAGACAGCGAGATTCTCTCCTCTCTCCTCCTGCCCTTCTTTCCCTGCAGGCTGTGACACAATGAGATGTGTGATAGATGACATGATGGCAACATGACACAGAGCTGTTATCCTCTCATGTCGTGGCTGGCTTGCTGGATAGCCTGATGAGTGGTTGGAGCTTAACAGGTGTGTTTTTTTTGTGTATATGTGTTAGAGCGGTGAATCAGCCAGTTCCACACACACACACACACACACACACACACACACACACACACACACACACACACACACACACTCACTCACACTCACTCACACACACACAGGTTCACAGAGGCATCATGTCCTGCAGCTATCATGTTTACCGGGGTGTGCTGTATGCTAGTTTGAGTGTTGTGTGGGAATCCCAATGTGCGGAACACAAGAACGAGCCTGATGAGGCTGCATGCTGTCCTTGAAAGCTACCACCCCTCCTCCACACTGTTCCTTCTGATTTTTTCACTCATTTACAGATTTTTTTAATCACTCTTTTTTTCTCTTTCCCTTTTTTTGCCTTCTGCTCATGTTGCCCCTCACATATCTTCCTTCCTAACATGTTTTCTCTCTATTCCTTCTCCCTCTTTCTTTTCCTCCCTCTCCTCCTCTAGTCAAGTCTGCAAGTAGGTTGCGTGTGCATCATTGCAGGACCTTCTGCTCGTCTTTTGGGCTCAAAATGTCAACAGGAGAGAATAAGAAGGAGCCACAGGAAAACAGAAATGTATCCGTTCCATTTTTCCTACCCTCCTTCCTTTCATGCGCGACAATCACACGTAAATTTATCCTTCCATCTGTCATTTTTGATTATCTTTCCAATCAAAAAGCACCTCGTCAAATGAAGAAAAGCCTCTCTATTCTGCAGCACTATTTTGCACACACACGCTCTCAAACACACACACATGCACACCGATACTCATGCCCACCCCTGCTGACTGCCGACATGGTACAGGCTGTGCACTGAGACAGCCCCAGCTGAGGCAGTAGCAGTGAGAGTGCAGCTTAGCTTGTCTCCGCACACACGCACACCTACACTCACTCACTCACACACACACTCACACTCACACACATGCAGCACGCCGCTGTGGCCGGGGTCCTGCTGTATGTGCCACTGCAACATCATTTTAAGGTGAGAGGACGTTCAGGTGACAGTGTTACTGGTGATAATGTTTGTTCCTATGTAAGTATGACTCGTCTTGGCGTAACGTGCCAGTCAACAGCTTGTCTGCTGGTCTCATTTGTTGCTGGTGATTCTGCTATAGAAACCACCTGCATGGCAGAAGGCTCTGGATTGTACACATTGTTCCTTGTGTGTCTGTGGTGCGCGAGTGTGGTGAACACAGAGAATCCCGTAGCTGGGTCAAAGCATCCGAGCAGGTGACGCGTAGCAGCAGAGAGGCGAGGACAGCTGTTTGTGGGATGTGTTGAACCTGTGTGTTGGATCTGTCTACACAGATGTGATGCCCTGTTTGAAGTATGGAAAACTTCCATTTTTAGGAAAAATCAGATCTCCATGCCGTATCATTCCCGGAGATGTTTTATTCAGGCCATCTGTCGGCAGTTTGAAGTCTGCAGTCTCTCCTCCGTGTCACACTCACTGACTGGTTCTGGCACAGCAGCAGGTTTTGCTGCCATAGTTTATCATGTATGTTTGTTGTCTTCGCTGCATTGGCCAACCGACTATCTGGCATGGTGACTGAATTAATTGAGAACATTATCACCTCTCCTCCTTGATCTGTTTGCTGTCAGCTTTCCTTGTCTGGCTGCCCGGCTCTGTGTCCGATTAGAGTAAGTGGCTAATATAGTGGTCATGTCATTGGCTGGTTAGTTGTTTTCCTTCTTGTCTGACAGATTTATTGATTGCCGGTGCAACTGAGTGATGAGGTTAATAACGTCTCATTGTTTGGTTAAGTAACTTACAGAATCATTCATGTTCATCCTGCCTGAAAAAAAAATGCTTTTACAATTTTGCAAATCAAATCGTTATCAGTCTCCTGCATATTCAGTTGTTTGTGCACTCATTCAGGCAGCTGGTCTCTTTTATGTCCATTGGTTCTGGAAATGAGTGACCTCAAACATCAGCTCCACTGCACCAAGACGGCAGGGTGTCATTTCTCTGTCCTTTACTTTATCACTCTTACTCTATACGTCCCCGTCTAGAGCACACGGACAACAGACGATCAGATGAGACGGATGAAAATGCACAAAACTAAACTATAGAAGAAAAAAGTCAACTAGTGTTTAAAAATATCAATTAGTAGTGTTCTAAAAATTGTCCTCAAGTCTTCATTAGTTGTAATTTCCATTATGATATGTTTATAATAGAATTTATATCAACAGGCCAGACTCCTACAATTTAGAAATGTCTTTTTTATTCTAAACCAAGGCACCCAGAATACTTATGTTTATAGTGTATTGCTATAACATGTCATTGATCTATTAAAAACGAACGTATATTTTATAAGTCAAAGCTCTTACAGATAAAATCTATTCTTTGCTCTGTTCTCATACATCTCACATCACCATGAGCAGCACACTGCATTAACTTTTGCTGTGTCATCATCACCTCTGCAGCATAGCAACAGGCAAAGAAGACTTGACAGCTGTTTTACCATAAAACAATAAATCTTGGTGTAGGTGACTCAGGTCAAGGACACATACTGTCAGGTTTGTATTGTTTATTTTTTACGATTTTTTTTTTTTTACTATTCCTATAAGGAATACACATGTGAATGGGTAAATACAGCTTGTAATTTACAATGTTTAGATACAAAATGAAAAGCACTGTAATTATGTTGTACATGAACTTGCTTTTGATAGAATTATTGCGAATTAAGGAGAGGAAGAAGACTTTTTTTAATCCTATACATTCAGTTTTAAACATTTGGGCAATTATTATTAAATCATTTTTCATTATCCACATGTATTTAAAATATCTTTTCTAAACGTCTCATGAGTGATTCCTCTCATCAGATTGGTTTAGTAATGGTCTCTATGGGTTTCCTGTCAATCATTCTCATCATTTATAAATAAGTTAGGAGCAGACTTTAGTTGCTCCTGCCTTTGAAAAGACAGAGTGGACAGAAAAAGGCAGAGAGGTGGACATATGGTAAAAGGTCACAGGTCAGGACTGAAGCCTTGGTCTGCTGAGGAATAAGCTCTCAGGCCTCTATAGTAAGGGTGATCTACTGAGACTATCCAGCAGGTCGATTTTTAAAAATAATTATTCATACTCATTTAAAGTTGAAGCATGATCCTGATATAAACCATTTCATTTCCTGATAATCACACTATGGTGCTTTCTCTGTAAATAAACAATATATGAAATACTATTTTGTCATCCAGTGAACTTTGTCATATTTCACAGCTTTAGTTTAGGAGTTTGATAATTGACCTCCAAAGTAGTCTTGGGCGGTATCCAAACTTTGATACCGTCAAACTTTCTCCATATTTTCCCGGGGTATATGGTATTACCATGACCAGGGTTGGACTGGGACCATAATTCAGCCCGGGTGTTTTCGGTCATGGCTCTCACCATGAGCACTTACAGTTGATGTTCGGTTCAGATGGCTACCGCTGTTGACTGAAGCGCTGTAAGCAAGCGAACACACGTGCGAGCTCGCGCAGCTACAAGGAAGTGCTGATTAAAACGAGCCAATCGGATAGCGGGCTGCGTGAGCGCCCTAGACCGGCCCAAAGTTACCGTCAGCTCACCGGCAGTCCAGCTCTGACCGTGCATTTTTTTCATGACGGTTTTGAAACGAATACGTTGCTATTTTTCAATACCGGCTGTATACAGTATTACCGTAATACCGCCCAAGCCTACTTCAAACACTGAGCAAGCAGAGACAGACTGTCAGAAAACAAAGACAAAACTGTTCACTAGTTGCAAACGTTATGAAGGTATGTGGTTGTAGACTGATACTTTTTTGCACTTGATTTAATACATTTGTAAAATGTTAATATTCACTACCAAGTATTCTCAGCAAATGTGGCCATTTTGTTGCAGTCCTGATCCACGAACTGCAGCGTAGAGACATTCCAGTGGCTGCTGTTCTGTTTAGTGTACTGGTCTTACAGCAGGCTGCACATAGACACCTGGAGGATAAAATGTTTCGATGGGACGACATTTGTTTAATTTACATGCTGTAAAATTCTTCGGGGCTCCAGACTACAACCATACTTGCGTTTTGCTTTTTTGAGATTTGTTCAACCAAAGAATCAGACTTTATTGTCATTGCACAGCTAGAGCAATGTTAAAAGCTCAGCCTTGACAGCATAGATCACATAATACATTTATAAATAACAAATGTCCTACCCTAAGTTTGTATTTTAAATGTGTTGCACTCTTAGGGTCATTGATTACATTTAAATAAATGATAATTATCCCGTCAGCAGGAATTGCAGCATGCTTGCAATTTTCACATGCAGCTCTTGGGATGAAGCTGTTCTTGAATCTGTTTAATCTGGACGTAATGCACCTGTAGTGCCTCCCAGAGGGCATCGGGTCAAACGGGTGGTAGTTCAGGTGTGAACTGTCTGACAATGATTTTTTGCTTTGTTCAGGCAGCACACATTGTGAAAGCCATCAAGGGTGTGGAGAGATTGGCTGATACATTTCTATGCTGTGTTAGCCCCCCTCTTCAGCCTCCTCCTGTCTCTTACAATGCACCACAGAGAGAGGCAGCATGTCTGCAGGTTCTTTAGAAGGTCACCAGCAGCTAGCTAGCTAGTTTGTTCTCCATAAGCACCCTTAGGTAGTGTAGTACTGGGCTTTCTTTAAAACTGTTGTGGTATTTTCAGGAAATGAGAGAATATTGCAATAAAACCAACTGGGCGGTGGTATTTCTTTGGATTGGGGTTAATGTGGACAGCCTGTGAGCTTCTGACAGGGAGAGGTTAAAAGTGGAGGTGAGGATACTTGAAAGTACATGCCTTGAGCCCCTTTCAGTCCACCATCTGGGCCAGCAGCTCAGATATGGGGTCAGTGGATAATCTTATTTCCAAACAGGGGAAGATGTGCTCATTTGGGCACTAAAAGCTGAACTGTTTTATTTTAGATTTTGCTTCTTGTGGGCTGACATTTATGGGAAAACTCGTTTCCTGACTCAGCCTCAAACTTTAAACATGAAACAGTTATAAAACATGACTCAGAACAGCAGGAACAGCTGCAGTGATGGACTGCAGCGTGCCTGTTTTAAAGGCAGAAACTAATTAGTCAGCCAAAGAGACAGGAATTGACTTTAAATGCCAGAGCATTTATTCACATGTTAAAGGAGGAGTTAACATTCATGGCTTTGATTAGTCACAAAAAAGTCTTTGTATAAACAACTCTTACAAAGACTTGTGCTGCTTATTAAAATGACACTGATGTGTCTGTTAGTTAACGCAGGGCAACAAGGTCAATTTACTCAACTATTTAAAAAAGTAATGAAAAATGTGATGTAGTACGGGTCAATAAATGTGTGATTCAAACTTGGATGATTCTGTTTCTGTTTGGGCTGTGAGTGAAATCTTAAATAGGTATGTTCAGTAAAAAAAAATCAATAAATAAGGTTCTTATGGGTGCTTGAAATAATTGAAAACCCTTGATTTTTAACATTATTTTCAATAGGGTTAGGGTCCATTTTTAATACAGAACTTGAAAATACTTGAAACTATAGATAAACCGAAAAAAAAATTACTGGTTATTGGAATTTCCCAAATATTCAGCCTCTCCTCTCCTCTCCTCTCCTCTCCTCTCCTCTCCTCTCCCTCTCCTCTCTTTTGGTTCTCCCACTTGCACACTTAGCTTGCATGTGTTGAATTTAATTAGACCAATAACTCCCTCATGAGTTCTGCAGGCTAATCTGGAGCAACACTTTTTAAAATCTACCTTCCAGTGACCTTGCCATAGTGTGTGTGAGTGGTGCACATGTGTAGGGATAGGAATGTGCAAACAGTATGCACATCAGTTAATCAATCACAGTAACAAGTCATATAGTTTGTATGGCACTTCTTAAACAGCACTCATCACATCCTGTAAACGTTAAGTAGGAAGTTTGTGTATAGTAAATAAATTAGAAATATTCCAATCAAGATTTTGAGGAAATGTCTTCCTTTATGAGAAAAAGACAAAGGACAATCAGTCCCTATTACATTTACATTTATTTTTGATTCTTGATCAAGATACCTGGATTTTTAATTTTTTGTATTAATCATGTAAAGTTGGAGCTAATTTAAAGAATTAATAATTCTAAGTTAACGTGGCTGAGAATCTTTCATTCACAGTTGTGTGTGCATAGCAGTGATATTTATCTTCCTGCAGGTAGATTTACTTCAACTTGTCTCCCGTTTCAGGTGTAACTTTCGCTGCCTTTTGTTTGTTCTTCTATTTTTCTGCGGAAACTTTGTTTTCTTCGTCTTAAGTCTGAACTAATGATTGTCATCACACAACAATAGCACAAATGTATCACTGCATCCAGATGTTTTGCTTTGCTGTTGTTCCAAATGTTGCCCATGCACGATGGGGGGCATCATCACACAGATTGTTTACAGAGGCCAATTCCTTGATTCTTCTCATCAACTCCCACCCAACATAGATTCCTAGCAGACTCCAAATGTTCCCCTGTAGGAAGACTTCAGCATTATATAACAAACCACTGCAGGGAAGGAAGCAGGCAGGCGCAAAGGAGTAAAGCAAGCAAAGATGTTCAAAGAGAGAACAAGCACATGGGCTCAGTGATGTCTCTATCACTGTTTTTTTTTCACTAGCTGTCTCTGTAGCTCTATTTCTTTTATTATCTTTACCGTTTACTGAACAGAAACCATGTTTATTGAAACAATTGCTAGAGACGGGTTATGAATGAGAATAAAATTATTAGATAAAAGAATATCAAAAGAAAGGTATGGTACAAAAATATCCTATCCAATGACCAAGTATCGACAAAGTCACACAGAGAAGGAAAAGCCAAACCGTTTGAAATTTTAATACATTTGAAAATAACTTATAATGATCAAAGCTTAGTAACTTAAATCGATCTGATATACTACAATTTTATTGGGAGTGCATTGGCTCCCCCCCAAGGTTTTTAAAGTTTGTTGAAAGATTCAGCAGGTCTTGAGGTTGTATCAAGCCTGCCCCCAGCTGGAAATACAAACTGACATTTGGGACAGAACCATGGCATGCATTACAGTTTTTCTCAATTGCTAAGACACACTTCTTGAAAACTGCTCTCAGTTTCTCCAAAGTTTGAACACAAACCCCAATTTTCAAGCTAATTTCACAAAATCTCAGACTCTACTTGCAAAACCAAGCCTTCACCTCAAAACAGTTCAATCTGTGCCCAAAACTGAACTTTGTTGTCAAATCGTGCCCCGAGTCAATCAAAATTATACACACTAAGAGCAGTCCCTAAACACTACGTAGAAAAATAGAAAACACAACGCTCAGGACATGAATCTGGAGAAATACAGGTTTATTGTTCATTGTAGGTGAAATGCATGTTGTAAAACAAAAATAACAGAGCATTTAGCTCTGGTACAGAAAGAATGAACAGAAATCTGGTGCATTTACACGTAGCACTGGTAAAACCAAACAGAAATCTGATGTGTTTGCTACTTGTGTACAGTAAGACCATGTATGGTATAAGGTACTAAAATATACAAATACTAAGTGCATTACTCAGCCACAGCATCATGTCTCTGTACTGGGTCAGGACACAGGACTTTGTCCACATCACAGGACACATTTTGTCTGGTCAGGCTACGGGAAAAAAAACCTCATCAGTGGTGAATGTGAGAAAATTATTTTCTCTCATTCACTGCATTGAGGGTTTTTCAATCTAGAGGTCCAGTGGGGTTTTACGGATGGGCGGGACTTACCAGCTCTACAGTATGATGTCATACAGTAATTGCTGTCAACATTTACATACTGTACTATAATGTCAAAAGAAGGTCATTAGTTGTTCTCTGCTCTAAATCCTCAGACTGGTGGACACAGTGAATCTACTGATGTCCAGTTGTAGCCTTTGTCCCGCCTCCCTCATGCTCAGACCATGGACAAGAACATGGTCAATCACAGTAGCTCTGATGTCATCAGATATTACTGTTCTTTGTCTTCCTAACCACCTCAACCTCCTCTGACATGAACTCTTCCTCAGATTTCTGTCCATTGTAGGGCCTCACAAACCAGTGCTCTCTGAACTGGTTACGGTGGATGTTCCCTTACATCATCAGACACAAGTGGGATCCATTCTGACTTGTAGTGTTCAAGCAGTGACACCAGTGCTTTAATTGTGTTTGACTTTTGTCACCTGTGCTCACTATTTTGCAGCACACGTGCACACAACGAAAATATGTTGAAAAGTTGTGCCTAAACAGCTAAAAAGTGCTCATTATGCAGCACATGTGCATCACAATGAAAATGTGTTGAGAAGTTGTGTCTAAACAGCTGACAAGAGCTTATGGTTTTGTCAAAATAGTGACTGTTTCAATCAGTGGGTTTAGGCAACTGAGAATTTGGTTCAGACAACAGAGTTTAGTGTTTTAGCCACTGAGAAAAACTGTAATATGTTGGATGCATCCAATTAGCATCTTTTGAGTCTGAAATGTATTTTCATTCATGTTGTATGTTAAAATTTGGACAATTTTTTAAACACATTTATTAAATCCTAGTAAGTTCAAAGGAAGATAACTGGATGTCTTTGGCTCTGAAGTGTTTTGTCAATTCTAACTGGAATATGACTCAATCTTATCAAATATGGCTGCTGTTGTTGCTTAACGAGCTGAAACTACATGAGAACCACCCTCCTTCCTACCCCCTAAGAACTTGATGATGCCATGAGGTCCTACTGTGTTGGACTGGTCCCCTTGTGATGTGTTTGGGTCAGATGCATGGCGGTGTGATTTAGACTGAAACTGTCTGGGGATCAGGTTCAGAGATGCATTGTGGGTGCTGGAAAGGTTGTTTCCTTTTGATGTAGATGGCTTCCTTAAAAGGCACACTAAGTAACTTTTTCATATTTTAAAATCTTTCTGTTGACCCAGTATGTACTAATATGACCCATCATGGGAAGCAGTAATGCTTTATGGCAATCCATGTTTACACCTCAAAACCTGCTCAGGACAGACGAGCTGAATATACAGACATCATCATGAGCTAAGAGATCTATTGAATCATGGTCATCATGGCAGAGCCTCCAAAGAAACAAAGGAAACTTTTATCTGATGATTTAGATCATGGGCACACAGCAGGAGGGAGGGGTCCACTGTTTGTTTTTACAACAGTGATTTAAAACGGACACTAGGGGGTGCTAAAACAACCCCAAACTGTGTGCCTTTAATATTCTCTCAAATCATCTTCTCTGTCCAAAATATGTACACTACCATCCTTAAAGGTGTCCCTTGTCCTTGAGGTGCTGAGTCTTGACACGAAGACGCAGCTGTCCTGTGTTGTGCCAGGTGCTTGTGCAATTTTTATATATTTTTCTCAAATGTAAAGATCTGGACAGTCCTCTTTGCAATGGACTGCATAAACAACGCCACTAAGCTCCTGTTAGGGTGTCTTGTCCTTTGGATGAACCGCTTCCTGTCTGAGGGTGTTGTTATGTTTATAGTTTACAGGACGTTGTGTTTGGAGAAGATTCTTCTCCATTCCTCTGAGACTCCTACCACATATGGGATGACAATGCTTTTGCACTTGCTGTTCTTGTCTCCTTTATTTGCTGCTGTGGAGTCTTTTTCAGGTTTCTTTGTTGATTTAACAAAGGCCCAGTTTTCATGATGTTTCCATACTTTTTCTTTCTCTTCAGTCTTTGTGGGGATATTCTAAGCCCAATGGTGTGAAGTCCTGACAACAAGCAGTTTGTGTTCCAGTGGGTGATGTGAGTCAAATGTGGATATTGGTTTTGGTGGATAGGTTTTTGGAAGAACTCAATTTGCACAGCGCAGTCCAAGAAGGACAGTTTGTCGTTGTGTCCATTTTCTTTGGTGAACTGGATGTTCTCATCCACAGCGTTGATGTGTCTGGTGAAGCCTTCTTCTTCATGACTTAGAACTTTGACCAATGCGTCGTCCACTAACCTGAACCAGTGGCTTGGTGCTGTTCTCTTGTAGGAGTTCCTCCATGTAGATGTTGGCAATAATAGATGTTACTGGAGAACACGTGTAACATGTTTCTGCCGGTAAACATGCATTACTCAAAAATTCACAATCAGATTTACTGAAAAAAAGGTGGGGAAATGTCCAGAAAATGCTGGTGAAGGTTCTCCAGGTCATGGTAATACTAGTAGGTTATGAAAACAACTGGACTTCTTTGGTTTCTAAAAGACAGAAGAGAAAGAAAAGGAACAGAAAAACATAATGAAAGCGCTCCAAACCTGCACATACATAAACTGAGCTTTTGTTAAATCAACAAAGAAACCTGATAAAGACTCCACAGCAGCAAATAAAGGAGACAAGGACAACAAGTACAAAAGCAGTGTCATCCCATATGTGGTAGGAGTCTCAGAGGAACGAAGAGGAATCTTCCCCAAACACAACTACCCGATAAATTATAAACTAAACAACACCCTCAGACAGGAAGTGGTTCATCCAAAGGACAAGACACCACAACAGGAGCTTAGTGGTGTTTTTGCAGTCTGATGCAGTGAGGACTGTCCAGACCTTCACATAGAACAAACAAAACCACAATTAGACAAAGACATGGCAAAACACAGGACAGCCAGCTCTTTAGGTCAAAACTCAGCAGTCCACCTACACCTCAAGGACAAGGAACATACCTTTGAGGAGGATAGTGTACATATAATGGACAGAGAAGATAGATTGTTGGCGAGAGGAGTGAAGCCAAAAATGTCATCCAGGAAAGATCTATTTTAAACAAAGGGGGAGGCCTCAGGTCTCACCTTTCCAACACCTACAATGCTTAATCCCCAGACGGTTTCAGTCTAAATCACACCTGGGGAACTTAATCCCCAGACAGTTTCAGTGTAATTCAAACCTTCCTGCATCTGACCAAAACACCTCACAAGACGACCAGTCCAACACAATAGGGCTGAAGGACGTCAACGTGTTCTCAGGGGACAGGGAGGGAGTGTCACATGCAATTTCAGCTCATTAAGCCGCAACAGCCAACTATAGTTTATCAGCTGAACCTCCCATATTTCAGTTAGAATTGACAAAACTCCTTGCATGAGAAGCAAAACATCTTCACTGAACCAAATTAGTCCAGTTGCTACCTACCAGGATTACCTTTACCCGGATCCCGGAGAACCTTCACCAGCACAATTTCTGAAGTTCACATTTGGATCCAGAATCAGGCCAAGGTATTTGAAATTCATAATTGTTGGTTCTTTTGCTTTTGATTATAATTTTAACTTTGGGAAGTACCATCATTTTAGAAGGGAAAAAAATAGTATGTACTATTAACACTCAAAGTCAGACATAATTGATTGAGCCTATTTGTGATTATTTCTAGCAGAGTTGTCAGCTTAGTTAGGGTGACCAAATATCTTCTTTTCCCGGGACATGTCCTCTTTTCACGTTCTGTCTGGGGCATCCGGGTGGTTTCATTGGACTGGCCGAGCCAGGATACATTGAATGACCAACCCGTGAGGTATGATTCAAACCAGGAGTGTGCTCTCCCTGTGATGCCCATGCTAAATAGAATGGACAAAAAGATACCACAGTTGACAGTGTCAATTGCAGCCAATAAGTCGAGCAGGATAATTACTCATGACTTGACAGTTGCTTTGGCTTCCTTTAAGGCTTCTGTCACTGCTAACAGAGCTGTTTCAGTGGAGTGGCCATTTTTGAACCCAGATTGGTGTTGGTCAAGGAGATTGTTTTGTGAGAGGTGTTCTGTGACCTACTTGAAGGCCACCCTTTCAATGATTCTAGACAAAAAAGGGAGGAGAGAAGACAGGTTGGTAGTTCTCAACATGATTTGGAGGAAGAGAAGGTTTTTTGAGCAGCGGTGTAAGCTGAGCATGCTAAAGTGAGGTGAGAAATGTACCAGATGTTAGTGAAGCATTAATCACGTGTGACTGCTGCAGCTGCTGTAGGAGCGTTGGATTGGAGTAGCTTAGTCAAAATGGGGTCCAGCAGGCATGTAGTAGGACGGCTACATGTCAGAAGTTTAGACACACTGTTCTCTTTGAGGAGGGTAAATGAAGAAAAAAATGGAGTAGTACTTCTGCATGCAGAGTTAGTGATACTTTTGAGTTTGGAGGGTTCTGGTGTGGCCGTTTCAGTAAACTGTTTGCTTATAACTGACACTTTGTCAGTAATAAAAGTGAAACAAAGGTGTCTGCCTTCAGATTGTTTGTAGGTGGTGGAGGTGGAGGGCTCAGTAGAGTTTTGAAGGTTGAAAATAGTTTCTGAGTGTCATCAGGACTGAGAAGTTTGTCAGTGTAAAAAGCTTTTTTTTGCCTCAGTGATGCTGGCAGAGAATGAGGAGAGCAGTGAATGGAATTTTAATAGATCAGCAGGGTCTTTTGATTTGCGCCATTTCCTTTTGGCAGCTCTAAGAGTGGTGCGGAGAGACCGAAGGGTATCATTTAGCCAAGGGTGTGTCTGAGAGGATCGAGCAGGTCTGGTGGATAATGGGCACAAATTGTCAAGACAAGAGCTGAGTGTGGAGCAGAGTGACTCCGTGGCATCGTTAACTTCAAGGGCAACAAATGTACTAGAGGAAGGAAGAGTGGAGGCAACGAGAAATGGGTGGGTGACAAATTGCAGAAGTTATGGTCGAATGAGACCATAGGGGTGGAAGCAGTGGACCTTCCCAGGGAAATCCCTCTGAAGTGAATGAAGTAATGGTTAGAAAACTGCAGCCGTGTGACAGAGAGGGCCTCTGTAGCAGTTTCTTGTGAAAATAATATCCAGCTTTGTGAGTCGGAGTACTCTGGACTAGGGACTGCCACGATTAGTCACGATTACGTTGACTATTAAAATTGTCGGCGACAAATTTAGTAGTCTCGCAAGAACCACCAAGATTTGGCGTTCGCAAAGTACCAAGTAACCTTCCCAAGTACTGGAGATGTTCTGCAGCAAAACAGCAGCCGGTGTGGGGTACATTTCTTGCAGCTGAAATGTTGCTGTTACATGTGCATTTAAAGCTGCACTCAGCAGGTTGGTAAACAAGCTACGTATCGCTAGCTATTTTACAGAAACACGTCTCAGAGCACTCACCCCTCCCATCGGGTAAAACCCATAGGCCAGCCTTCCTGCGGACATGGGACCCTGCTTTGTGCCACGGTAACAATGCAGAGTCCAGTTGTAGATACGTTCCCCCAGGTTTTTCCTCTTTTTACCTCCAAACGTTTTTAGTTTTCTGCTAGCTGAAAATGTATTTTTTTGGGGGGGAATCTGGTATTTTTTCCTAAAATGGAAGCGCTAACAGCCGGCTGTTTCTGTTCTTCTCTTCTATCGCTCGGTCTGAACGATAGGATTGGCTGTAGTTTTTAGAGAACTGCGGGACAACTACTTTATTGATTTTTTTCAGGTTTTTTAAAATCTCCACATTATATTTATAGCTATACTATGTTAGAACTTTGTAAAAAAAAAAAAACGTTAAAAGCTACATTGTTTACCAAATCAACGAGTGCAGCTTTAATTTACAATTTTTTAAAGTTGTGTTTTTTGTGTTTTCCTGTTTTGATCATACAAAGGAAATGCTTTGTGAGCCCTAATTTCCCCCGTCATAGTTTAGATACAGTTACACCACATAGGAATATATGCTTAAGTGTACTTTTTGGCATATTTTTTAAAGAATGCAGTAACATTTGAAATACAGATGATTTTGGTAGATTGCGATTAACCTTAAGATAACTGTGGACATTATGTGATGAATTGTGATAACTGGAAAACTTAGCACAGACGTGGCAGCATACAAGTCTGAAACCAGTAATTATACTGTGCCAGTTTTTGCAAGGTTTTTTTGGTAATGTTAATACCAGTAGCGTAGCCAGAAATAGATATTCGGCCGGGCCTAATAAAAAATGGGTGGGCCCAAAAATGTAATTGAAAATAAGTGTATTTGTAAATGTCACTTTTGTTTAAGCAGATCTGTGTCTATACAGTGATTCCTCGTTTATTCTGGGAGTTACGTTCTAAAAATAACCCACAGATGCGGCGAAATCCGCCAACTATCAGTTTTATATTTTTACAATTATTCCAGAAGTTTGAAGGCTGTAAAATCCCTCACTACAAACTTTATACACTTCTCTCAGACAGGCATGAACATTTTAACACTGATCTCGTTTAAACACAACCTGACCATCAGAACGGCTGAATAAATAACTTAATTGATGTTTCTGATCGCGTCTGACGGACACCTGCTCGTTGCGGTAAAAAAAAACAAAAAACAGCTGATGCTGAGAGCTGCTCTGTGTTTATCACTAGAGGTCTCAATTTTAGCCCGAGACGTCGGGTTAAATACGTTCATTATTTCAGGTCGGACACACAGAGAGAGAGGAAAAAGAGAGGAGCTGCAGCGCACCGTTTGGAGACATCATGCTGCTCCATGGTTCTGATTCTGCAGTCTGTCAATCAGTTAAAAACATATTTTCTACCTGTAAAAGTCTAGATTTTCATTCCCACCTTGCTGCAGAAAAGAAGCTCGTAAAGGGAAGGAGAATAATTGCGCTACTCATCCAGACTCTTGGTCAGCGCGCAAACGGGAGTCAGGGCGCACTGCGCTCCGAGGAGATCGTCAGGACGCATGAACACTGCGCTGTAAAAAAAGTTTAAAGCATGCAAATTTGCACAAAACATTCCGTGAAAGTACAAGGCTGCAAAATGTGAACTGCAAAAGAGAGGAACCACTGTCAGAAACCGACAGAAAGATCTTTGAACAAAAAGCACATTAACCCTGTAACACAGGACAGGTCCTCCACTTTTTGTTTTTTGAAACATTTTGAAATGAAGATTTGTTTTGCCATTTCTTAAATGCTTTGGTTGACACTACAAGTCACAGCAGCAGACGCACAGTTGCGCTGTTACCGTAGCTTGTCTGGAGGGTTCCGAAATTATTCAAAATATCCAATGAGAGCAAGACTTACAAATGATGTAATAGTTATGAAATCACCACAACACATTCATGCTGTTGATGTCAAATTTACTCTGTTCTATTTCATTTCATGATGACTTAAATGAAATCCCTCAAAAATAAAACAAATATATATAATTTTGTTGAGGAAGTCATTTGATTGGGTGGGCCCAGGTACACAGTGGGTGGGCCCAGGCCCGCCCAGGCCCACCCGTAGCCACGCCCCTGGTTAATACCAATAAAGGGCTACTGTATATACAAAATCATGTGCTTCTTCTGCCTCAAGAGTTTTTGATATTTATGAAATGCTAAATAGATTAAAACTCAGACAGTCTGCAATCTTCATCTTTACTTTTATTTCTGGCTCTTCATATTAAACTTAGCTTTTTGGAAAAATCATTATCATTTTATGTTTTGTTTTGTTTTTTTCCTTGCTGAGAAGTGTTTGTTCAAAGTTTCAAATGTCAGTCTGTCATTTAGGGTTTCCAGCACAGATCTGATCCACTTTAGTTACGGTATCTGTTTCTCCGACGTTTATATAAACTTGGATATTTGTCCTACATGCTGCAGTGCAGCTGCTCTATGTAGCCTACTTTGTATTTGGGAATTCCTTTATTATATTTATTTATTTGTTTATTATAATGGAAAAAAATGCAGATAATTTGCAGCTTGTGTCTTAAATCTCCAGATATATTAAATGATATTAGATATATTGATGTCTTAACACAGCTCATCTTTTACAGTTTTTCTCATTTGATAAAACACTAAACCCCATTATTTTTTGTTAATGTTACATATAAAAATTCTAAATGTAGATATTTTAAAGACTGTATATGATTTTTTGCTAAATGCATTCACAATAAACTAACACAAATAACTCCATGTCCTGTACACCATGCCCTATATTGTTTTATGTATTGTCTTATCTCTGTAGTGATGATTTATTTTTACTTGCCATCTATGATCTCAACACATAGTTTGGTTTTGGATACAGGACAACAGATTCAGAGATGATCATTTGATTTTGATGTAAAAGACTAGAGTTTTGTAGATATATTTTTAATTATGATTTTAGCAATTGAGAAGACCATCAGAAAACCATTGACTTAGTTTAGTGTCTGATGTTCAAGCTGTAGTGTGGTCAGCTGATGTACCTGTGTAATAATTTCCCACCAAAATGTCTTGCACTAAGTATTACCAGTACTTAAAAACATATAGTTTGGTATTAAAAAGTGCTTATATAAATCTTACATCTATTATGAATATCTGATTTAAAGAAAAGTGACACAGAAAGTAATCTGTGCTTTAAAATGTGTTGTGTGGTCACACTTTAAGCATTTGTACAAATGACAAATCATCTTACACAGTGATAATCATGTAGGTGTATTGATATATTTGCACTGATTTTTGTCACAGGCAGGGGGGGCTGTATGCTTGTAAAGCTGATGTGCAGCAGACTTCAGCTCTGCCTCACGGGGCTTTAGGACGTTTAGAGTCAGACACATGAAGACGGTGCATGGTTTCACATGGCTGGTTGAAAAGGAGCAAGGAGGAAACTGGTGGGTTTCCTAGTAAGTTTAATCAAGTAGAAAGAAGTGAATATAAAAGCACATTTATTGCTCTTGCTTTTAGTTTAGTGTACCTAATAATCCCTCATGACCCAGAACAAGACAAAATACAAGTACATAGATGGATGAGAGGACTTCCATTTACATTATTTGACTTAGCAAATTTGTCCCCAAAATGTATTTTATCATATTATTACAATCACAACCTAGTCATCTGTGCTTTTACAAGAGATTTTCAAAAGGTAAACAGTGTGATGGTCAGATGGTGTTAGCATCTGGCCACAAAGTCTTTCATTTTAATGTGGATCCCATATGGTGTTTGTGTTCACAAAGTCTCTTTAAGTGTGTATTGCATTTCAGGTAAAAAGCTGTTAATGATTACAAATCATGCACTTTCTCCTTGAATGTTTGTTCAGATGTTGCTCATTACTCACTGTCATATCATGAGGAGCATGCCAACAATTATGCAGATGAACTGGCACATATGCAGGTGGGCAGACAGAAGGAAAGCACAGCAGGAGATTTTTAGTCAGATATTGATCGACGTTTAAAACAATACAGTGATTGGCTGGATGCATGTAATCAATTTAAACTGTAGAACCTGCAGGTTGTAGAACACTAGAACAGAAGTTAATTTCCCCATTTTTGCACTCACAGAAAAATAGTAGCCCTCCTCCATGTAGTGTAGGTGCATATGTGCGTGAGCCAAATTAATAATTTGCCAATGTAACAGTTAATCATTGTTTCAATTTTTTTTTGCTCCATTGAAATAAACATCCGCCATGATCTTTCATACATCTGCTCTAAGATAAGAGCTTTTTGGTTTTAATTATAACAAGAAGTTGAAGACTCGAATGTATTGAACTGGATCAAAACCTATAGGTTTGAGTTTTGTGACCTTAGAGATCTAACAATATTTGACATAATTCTTCAGGATAGTAGTGTTTTGTCTTTTTTTCCTTTCTCTGAATCCACTTTAGAAGAGGGGGCTCATCCCAAATGAAGCACGGTCTGTCACCTCTAAATGAATCATATAAGTGTAACATGTATGAATATTGGTAAAATGACAATGTTACATGAAGACAGCTAGACAGAACATCCAGACCTTTTCACAAGTAGCTCCCCGTCTGATTATTTTTCCAAACTTTTCTTTTCAGTTGGCCGATAAAGTTTGAGTCAGGATGCAGCATTTCCGTTTTGGTCTTATCGTGTGATGTCTGCAGGCAGGGGGCTGGCATTCAAGCTGATTTCAAAATTTAGTTTTTTGCATCTTTAAACACAGAATCTCTTGTTAAGAGCAGCTGTGTGTGGAAGCAGCATTTGATGCAGCTAAACGTCTCCCTAAACTTCTGATACAACATGAACAAAACATTGGAACATCCTTGTGTCCCAAGCTTGTTTGAGCTGTTTTTATATTGAATCTAACAAATAATTCACCAAGTATTGGTTATAAGTGCTAAAATACACCTGCTTGGTATCTCACTGTTCTTACTTTTTAAAAAACTCATTAGCATTGTGTGTTTTCAGATACTAGGACTGTTTGGACAGGTCCTGCTTCCAAACAAAACAATCCTCATTGGTTTTGATTTTATCTGGTGATTTAAGTGATTGATTGATCTGCTCAGAAAGATAGTGGGATATAAAAATCAATGTTTGTTGTATAGTTGAAGTATTCTATCACAAGTGTTGCTGTCTGCTGTCTCTTGCATGCTGCCCATCTGGTGTTAAAGAGAGGAATACAGTTGTTTCTCTCCTCAGCCAGTCTGAGATTTAAACATACACTTAAAGCGGCACTCTGGAGCATTTTTCTCTGTATCAAAGTTTTCTAAATGTTTTAAATGATATTTCAGGTCTAAACTATGATCTATGGGTTGAGTTCCACAACATCTGTCATTCTGATGAAGACCCTCCTTCCTCCTAGAGACCCCTTTCCATTATTTCTTGCCGCCGACATTTTTCAGCCAATGAAATTCAAATTTCTGCATTCTCTCAACATGCACGCGCATCGACCAAACCTGTACCAGTAGGGGGCGCTGTCGTACAGGACGCTCCGTGTGTTTCTCTGCCGTCTCAGCCGTTCACTGAGGACTCACGGCTCATTTCTACTAAAAACCTACCCATTCTCCAGCTAAAGACGGATTTATTTTTATTTTTAAACCTTTCACCTCACAGAATGGCAAGGCTTGACAGGATTATGCATTTATTTTGGTCAGAAAGTTCATCCAGGGCTGAGTCAAGTTCAGCTTCAGAGTCCAGCAGCAGCTCTCTGCTAACAGAGCTAATATCAGAAGCAGCAGGGACAGAGAGGGCTCATCAGACCCTCGTAGTGTTGTTGGAATAAGATTGTTAACTGTGAGTGATTAAACCCTACACCAGCAGTTTCACGGTGTTGGCCTGGAGTAGGACGTGAGCAGGTACGCTCCTGTTGCAGGGAGCCAAATCAAGCAGTCTGGGACCAATGTGTGTTTCACTAACGCGTGCATCAAGTAAATTCAAGTCACAAAAGCCTCATTTTTAAGTATTTGTGACTTTTTAGGTGTGTAATCAATCCCAGTGAAAGACGATTAACTTATCTGTCAGCTGTTTTTGATGTGTCAAGTTGTCTTTTAGGCTCTCCCAGACTTATCAGCTTGCATTATTAATTTTTTATGACATTCTAAGAATTGTGCCTCTGTGCAGCTGGCTGTAAGATGAGTGCTTTAGGACCATGTGCAAATGTGACACCCAACTAGGACTTTTGTTCTGATAGTTTCACCACCAAAATCACTTTGACCATGAATATTATAATATAATATTTAGAATATCTCTAAAAATGTTATATCTAAAGTTTTATACATTACAGTCAGTACTATTAAGCTGTATTTTGTCTCAGTAGGGTGGCTGATGATGTTATTTAAATATACTAAATGTTTGTTGCATCATTGGGTCTTTTAGAAAACCTTTTGGAAGAATGATTTACTGAAGATGGAAAGACAGAGCATGCCCTGCAGGATTTAGCAGAATACAAAACGAGGTGCTTTGATTCCAGGTTCCCCTCTGTGTGGGTGGGTTGTGATAAAGGGCAACTGTGAGGCAAAGGTTTATTTTGGATAATAATATTAATGATGAACCTTTGAATCATCTGGTGGGGACTGGATCACCGTGACACAGGCTGTTACTGATGTCACTCATTAAAAATGAAGGCAGATATAAAAGTTGTTAGGTTTTTAATGTCCTATTATATAAAAAATGAGAATATTCTGCTTTATTTGAACAATAAAACATGTGTAATTTTTAATTAATCTCTAATACAATTAATATTTGCCTAAATTAGCATGCAGTTGCTGCAAACCGTTTTGTGGACTTGTCATTATTTACTTAAATGCCATCTACTTCTGTAACTTTTCTGACTGAAATGTAAATACAAGAGGAAATGGCTTGAGAGTTGGAGTAAATTCATTAATGCAAAGCATTACAAGACAGTAAATAGAGGGGAATGTGTTAGTGAGATAGAGTGACCGCACCGGAAAGGTCATTTGCAGCAGCAGCTTTACTTACTGGTGAGATAGCAGTGGCGGGTTTACAGCTCAGCCCATCCTCCCAGTGACAGCGCAGCGTTACGTTCTGCATCTCCGCTTTGTCGTCAGAGCAGCTCCAGCCTCCCACTCGCGCACAACTCCTCTCTTCTCTGCACCAGAAAGGAGCAGTCTCATCTCTCCTTCTCTTTTATGTCTTTGCTTGCTCTCTGTCAGTTAGTGTGTGTATTCAGAATGAGGTTAGCAGCAGCAGCAGCAGCAGTAGATAGAGACAGCAGAGGCACAGTTACTGCAGCAGCCAGGAGAGGCTGTCCTTCAGCTGTGCACCATCTACTGCTGCATTCACCCCTGCCCTGAGAACACAACGATCATTCCTGTGCACTCGGTTTCTCGCTGCTCCTCCCTCATTTCTCCGAAGTCATCTCTTGAATTTGTTCCCCCTCTCTCTTTCTCTTTCTCTGTAACAGTGATGGGGAGGACCACCATGTAGAGGCAGAGAGGCAACGGAGGCATACGCGGAATAGCAGCAATGGGAAGCCACACATGGAGTGGGTCTGGACTGCAGCCGTGGTGAGCCTGAGACCTACAGGACTTGAAACCACCATTATTGCCCTTCTCAGGACCTAACCACCGGGGCTGTCCAGCGCTTACCTGGATGCTCCCCACTTGTGATTTGTCACCCTGTTTTCTCCCCCTGCTTTGTTGCTCTCTTTCCCCCACTTCTGTTTCTTCTCTTGGATGATTTTTGGTCTGTTAGAATCTTTCTCTCCTGAAACAGAGGCTATTCATCAATTTACCCTTTCGGATTTTTCACCACCTTCTGATTTTTTTCCAACTGCCTTCTTTACCCTCAAGAGATATTCTTTTTTCCCCTCGTTTTTTTTTTTTTTGAGGGGGAAGGGGTCAGCACTGCCTGCTTCTCATTTCAATTTTGGAATTTTTTTGATGCACCTTAGCTCTATTTTGCAACCTTTTGTTCTATAAGCAATAACAAACCCTAATCTAACAGACTTGATTAGCTGACATCATGGGGGACATGTCAAATAGCGATTTCTATGCCAAGAACCAAAGAAACGAGGGCAACCATGCGGCGGGCTTTGGCTGCTCGCTCATGGATCTGCGCTCGTTGATGGAGCTGCGTGGCACGGAGGCTAAGCACAAGCTCCAAGAGGACTATGGAGACGTAGAAGGACTGTGCAAAAGATTGAAAACGTCACCCACTGAAGGTGAGTCCCCATGTTTGCATGAATGTGTTTGAAAATGTGTGAAATACATTAAGAAAAGCTTATTATGTTCTGCTGAACATGCAGATGATTATAGGTCTTCAATATATGTCTTCTTGATTCGCATACATATTACAAATACCCTGGTAGGCCTACTTGTATTCAAGTCACTGATCAAAGTAAAGAAACAGATATGGTATGAAGCACCTGCTGAATGCGTAAGCACAGCATCAGAACAACACACTGGGGAGGGGGATCCCGTTTGAGGAGACATACAAATTCTTTGCAGCCCAGCTAGTGGTAAACCTGTTTGTTATGCAAAGAAGTCTCTCATTTTAGCCCACCCCCCACCCCCTCTATGTCGGCATCCCCTCCCACCTTGTCATCATCTTTTTCAGCCAATCAGCCGTAGATTTATTACGGCGTTGAAGATGACTGTGGTGCTTTCAACTGATCATGAGCAGAATGAAAAAGCACAAAACATAAATGTGTGTTTAATTGTTCTTATTTTCAGTTTAACAATTGTAAACTAATATAAGTGATTTGTATGGTCTAAGTTCCAATGTGTTCTGATATAGAGGGGAAAATAAGTCTCTGGTATGATACAGGTTTTTAAAGCTTTCCCTCCTACAAAGAATAGAGGTCTGCAATTTTCATCGTAGGAACACCTCAACTGGGAGAGAACATTTTTTAATCCAGAAAATTTTATTGCTTTAAAATAAGTATTTGATCCCCTACCAACCAGCAAGTATTCTTACTCCCACAGACCAGTTTGAAGCCCTCCTATCCTCCACTAATTACCTGTATTAATTACACCTGTTTGAACTGGTTACCTGTATTAAAGACACCTGTCCACACAGTCAACCAATCAGACTCCAACCTCTCCATCATGAGCAAGACCAAAGAGCTGTCTAAGGACACCAGAGACCGTATTGTAGACCTGCACAAGGCTGGGATGGACTACAGGACACTAGGATAACAGCTTGGTGTGAAGCAACGACTGCTGGGGCAATTATTAGAAAATGGAAGCAACTCAAGATGAGACTGTCAGTCTCCCTCGGACTGGAGCTCCATGCAAGATCTGGCCTGGTGGAGAATCAATGATCATGAGAAAAGGATCAGCTCAGAACAACATGAGAGGAACTGATCAATGACCTGAAGAGAGCTGGGACCACAGTCTCAGAGGTTACCATTAGTAACACTCTACACCACCGTGGATTAAAATCCTGCAGCCACGTGCACAAGGTCCCCCTGCTCGAGCCAGCACATGTCCAGGTCCATCTGAAGTTTACCGATGATCTAGAGGAGGCATAGGAGAAGGTCATGTGGTCAGATGAGACCAAAATAGAACTTTTTGGTTTAAACTCCGCTCACCATGCTTGAAGGAAGAAGGATGCCACTCTCCAGATCTGAACCAAAGGAGCTGACACTCGCTGTTGCCCAGCGACAGCTCCAAAACCTGAAAGACCTGGAGAAGATCTGTATGGAGGAGTGGGTCAGAATCCCTGCTGCAGTGATGGTAACCAGGTCAAGAACTACAGGAAACATCTGACCTCTGGAAGTGTAAACAAAGTTTTCTGTACCAAACAATAAGTTCTATTTTTAGCTTATTTTGCTTATTTCATGCAATAAAATGCAAATGCATTATTTAAATGTCATACAATGTCATTTTCTACATTTAGTTCAAGATTCTATCTCTCAGAGTAGAGGCGAACCTTTGATGAGAATTACAGACCTCTGTACTCATTGAAAAATTGACTGTATCAATAACTTGTTTTCATCATTTTAATCCTTGGAGGGATAGAAAAATTACATAACTCTTTTTTTTTTTTTTTTTTAGTAATGCTGCTGGCTCATAAATTCACCCTATATAAGAGGCTATTCTGAACCAGTGTTAGAACATCTTTTGATTTAGAGGATTTTACTGTGAATAAGGCTCTTGGCTATAGGTATTTGTAATATATGTGATGTGTTTAGAGCTAAAGTCAGTGAAAGCTTCAGATGTTTTAGAGGCATCAAAGGAAAGTGGACTTCCTACAGAAGTGTGTCTGCAGCTCATTTACTGCCTAGTGAACTGGTATCCTTTATAGTGTCTGCTGTCATTTTCACTGGTGACATATACCAACTATGATTTACCAAACACAACAGTAAATCAATTCTTTGAACTCTTGGATTTCCATGTGATGTACTTTTTGTTTTGAGGTGCACCTCAGAAAAGATCAGAATGTTAATCTGGTTTATAAAAACCTGTACTGGAATTCTGTTTTAATTGGTTTTTAGTACATTCTGATTGGTGCATCCCCACCTTAGCTTTGTTTTAAATACACTTTTATTCAAAAATTGATATTTTTACTTTGATTGCAAAGCTTACTTTCCATCTGCACACTGCATTCAAATCAGTTACTTCTACTGTCCCATCTCCAGTAAACATTTATTGTTTCTATTTTATTTAAATAAATACACAACATAAATAATACATATCCACCTACGCTGCTATCAGTTTAATGTAGAGTGTTTGTCTATGACTTTGACTATATAATTAAATAATTTGTAGTATTTGATGATCTTCTGTTTCCAGGCTGACCACTTTTAGGTCAGCCCATGATTTATGCCACAGCAAAAGATACAAAGTAAATTCAGAAAACCTTTTTGATCGTAGACATGAGCAAGAGCCGTCTGAGCCTGCACTTCAACAACAATACTTGATAAATAATTCATTGGTACAGATCTGCATCTGGATACATATCAAAAGTTTATTAGGTTGAAGCTGGACTCCTAGTAGGTTCAAATGAAGGCAACTGGACTGCTTTGGTTCCTTGAGGACGTTTAGCTTCTCATCAGGAGCTTTGTCAATTCCAACTGGATTATGGGAAGATCAAGCTGATAAACTGTAACTGGCTGTTGCTGCCAAACAAGCTGAAATTGCATGCGAGCCACCCTCCTCCCTGTCCCCTGAGACCTTGTTGATGTCGTGAGACCCCATTGTGTTGGACTGGTCCCTTTGTGAGGTGTTTTGGTCAGGTGCAGGAAGGTGTGAATTAGACTGAAACTGTCTGGGGATTATGTATTCTATGTGCTGGAAAGGTGAAACCTGAGGCCTCCCCCTCGTTTTTAAGCAGGTTTTTACTGTTTGACATAGATGACTTCCTTTACTTCTGTCTTCTCTGTCCAAAAGATGTAACTTATCCTCAAAGGTCTCTTGTCCTTGATGTGTAGGTGGACTGCTGAGTGTTGAGTTGTAGAGGTGGTTCTGCTGTATTGTGCCATGCGCTTGTGTAATTATTGTTTATCCTATGTGAAGGTCTGGATTGGACTGCATATAGAACACCACTAAGCTCCTGTTGGGTGTCTTGTCCTTTGGATGAACCGGTTCTGTCTGAGGGTGTTGTTAGGTCTAAAGTTTACCAGGATGTTGTGTTTGGAGATAATTCTTCGCTGTTCCCCTGAGACTCCTACCACGTATGGGATGACGATGCTTTTGTTCACGTTGTCCTTGTCTTTATTTGCTGCTGTGGAGCCTTTTAAAGATTTCTTTGTTGATTTAACAAAAGCTCAGTTTTGGTATCTGCAGATTTGGAGTCTTTTATGATGTGTGTTTATGTTCCTTTTCTTTCCTTTCAGTCTATTTGAAATGAAAGAAGTTGCCTTCATTAGAACCTACTAATATTACCATGACCTGGATGACTGGGAACCTTCCCTAGCTTTTTCTAAGCTGGACATTTCCCCACCATCCATTTTTTCTGTTAAAGGACAAATGCATGTAAATATGTATGCATTTATATGACCATTTCTTACTTTTTAGTTTAATAGTAGCCTGTTATCTTGTATTATAGACTCCTAATATGTTTGCACATGGGTTTTCTCTTAAGTGATGCTCTCTCAGAAAACTATAATTTCCCTTAGATCACCAGCAGGTGACTAATATGAATCATTTAGGAGGTTGTTAGCTTTAACCCATTTATAAACTAGTGATGCTAATTAGCATCTAACCACTTCTGGCCTTAAAGCAACCAGATGGAGTATCAGGATTAGTACTTTCATCAAAAACCAGCTATGTCCAGTCTTATTTCCTAATTTAGACTTGAAAGGGTTAAAGTTCACCAGGATGTTGTGTTTGGAGAAAATTCTTCTCAGTACCTTCGAGACTCCTGCCACGTGATAACGATGCTTTTGTTTCTGCTGTACTTGTCTCCTTTATTTGCTGCTGTGGAGTCTTTTTAGGATTTCTTTGTTGATTTAACAAAGACCCAGTTTCGGTATCTGCAGATTTAGAGTCTTTTATGTTGTGTTTATGTTCCTTTTCTTTCTTTTCAATAATTTTGAAACCAAAGACGTCCAGTTGCCTTCATTTTGGACCTACTTAGATTACCATGACCTGAATGACTGAGAACCTTCACCAGCATTTCTGGACATTTCCACACCTTCAGAAGTCTTTTTTCAGTAATTCTGACTGATGTTTTGAGTAATGCTGCAAACAGACCAAGAAACCCCCCCAACTCTGCCGAACTATGTTCAAAAATTAAAGAGTAATTTGTTTTTATAAGTGAGTAGCGGGCCAAATACACATGTAAATATTTATTCATGTGTTCATGTATAATACAGGTGGTTCAGAATGCTTCTAAGTCCTCCAAATACACTGATGATGTCACTCCGCTACTCTTCCAGCTCCACTGGCTGCTTGTAAATTTCAAAGTTCATTTCAAGATCCTGATTCTGGTTTTTAGGGCCTTACATGGACAAACACCAGCACACCTCTGTGAGCAATTACAACCCCAGCAAGCCTGTGAGGTCCAGTGAATGAAGCCTGCTGGTTGTGCAGCGTACCAGACTCAACAATAAGGAGACAGAACACTTGCTGCTGTGGCCCCGAACTCTGGAGCTCTGTCCCCCTGAGCCTGAGATCAGTTGAACGAGTGTTCTCTTAAAAAGCAGCTCAAAACTCATCTCTTTAAACTGGCTTTTAGATGAGCTCCTGTAGATTAGTTATTTACTCGGTAGTCTCTTATATTTCTATTATCAACTCTCTGTGTATACAGTATTAGTCTCATTTGTTTATGATTGTAAAGCACCTTGTGATTTATATTTAGAAAGGTGCTATAGAAATGAACCACCTTCTATATGACAATTTCTTACTCATTAGCCTGGTTTCTTGTAGACAGAATGTATGGGTTTCCTCATAGGTGATGCTGTCCCAGAAAGCTAGCATTTCCCTTAGATCACCAGCAGGTTACTATTATGACTCATTTAGGAGGTTGTTAGCTTTAACCCCTTATGTACTTGTGCTGCTAAGTAGCGCCAAACCACTTCTGGCCTTAAAGCAATCAGATGTAGTGACAGGATTAGTACTTTCATCAAAAACCTGCTGTATCCAGACCTATTTATGTCTACTGCCCTCTGGTGGAAGATCTACAGGTGGAAAAATACAAATTTCTGTTATATTTCTATATAATTGCATACATAAAAAAATTGTAATCATTAAAAAAAACTAGATTTTTCAAATATTATTATTTCATAATTCAGACTTTAAAGGGTTAACATTTTCTGGGATGTTGTGTTTGGAGAAAATTCTTCTCAGTTCCTTTGAAACTCCTACCACGTATGGGATGACGATGCTTTGTTCTTGTTGTGCTTGTCTCCTTTATTTGCTGCTGTGGAGTCTTTTTAGGATTTCTTTGTTGATTTAACAAAGACCCAGTTTCGGTATCTGCAGATTTAGAGTCTTTTATGATGTGTTTATGTTCCTTTTCTTTCTTTTCAATAATTTTGAAACCAAAGATGTCCAGTTGCCTTCATTTGGACCTATCAGATTACCATGACCTGGATGACTGAGAACCTTCACCAGCATTTTCTAAGCTGGACATTTCCCCACCTTCAGTAGTTTTCCCCATAAATCTGACAGACTGAGTAATGCTGCAAACAAACCAACAAAACCCCAACTCTGCCAAACTTTGTTCAAGATCTACAGAGTCATTTGTTTTTATATGTGAGTAAAAAGGTTTAATTGTTGTTTGATTTCTTGTATACTCAGATACGCATGAGTTTCCTTGTAGGAGATGCTGTCTCAGAGAGCTAGCATTTCCCTCAGATAGCCAGCAGGTGACTGATATGAATCATTTAGGAGCTAGATAGGTTGTCAAGCTACTGCTTGGTTTCCAAGAATAGATGTCATTGAGCTCTTTGGTTTAAAAACCTACTTCATAGGGTTTCGAGAAAACGCTGTTGGTTCAGACGGATCAACTCTGTTTTTAAAAAACAGCAAATGGATAAAATCCTCTTTGAAGGGAGCAACAAACTGGGAGACAGCGTAATGTCAGGATAATGTTGATCGGAGTGATCGGTTTTGGTGTGAGTGGCATAAAATCAGGCCTCAAGAGGAAGAGAATGACACAGATATAAGGCAATTTATCATAATTATTTCATATTACTCAAAAATCTTTGTCTATCATCTTAGATGAAATGGACAGTGTTCAGAAATTTTTTTAAATAAGAGAAAATTCATGTATGAAGATGCTTCCTGCTGGTCACCCAAAACACAAGAAGCAGGCATGCAGGTGTAGATTTTAAGAAATGTATAAACGTTGGTCATGCTGTGATATTATAAAACATAATGACATGTTTTAGAAGATCTCCTGATGCTGTTTTATCATACTTTTGAGTTTGATTTTTACCTGCTGACAGGGAGGAAAATGTGGTTTGGATTAGAACACATTTAGTTTATATTATCCAGCACCTTAGATACCACTTTGTACCTGCACAAACAGCTTCCCACTGCACTGACTTGTGTTGCCATTCTCTTCACTGCAGTCACAATGTTTAGTTTTGCACAGAGGATATTTATAGCAATCTGATGTAAACAAGATGTTGATCATGTGAACAACCAATCAGAGCAGAACGGAGCGTCCTGTTGACCGGTCCAGTCGGCGGTATGCAAGCTCAGGATGGATTTTTGCCAAAAAACGAGCATAATTTCAAACTGCTACATTTAAATGAGATAAATATATATTAAGTACACACAGATACACCCACAGATAGTTTACTATTATTTTTATGCATGTTATTAGTGACTGAGTATTACATAATGGCATCTAAAGGTCTTGCTCACTTACCGAAGTGTCTTGCTGTATCTACACCTATAGCATGTCTGTCCCTTTTTATAGTGTGTGCCTGTTCCACAGAACATATTACCACAGAAATGCAATCTTGGTAATGCTTGCTGTCATCATGTGTACTGTGTGTAATGTTGATGTGTCCCAGGGGTCTGCATTTGACGGTTAAACGCCCACATCGCGGTTGACCTATTAGCCTTGTATAATGTAGCATATAGTAGCCTTTTTACATGATGCCAACAGGTCACGAATGGTTACACTAAGGCATAAATGCATAATGCATCTGTTATAGTAGAGAAATAAAAGTAGAGAAAAAGGGACACCTTTGTGAGCAAGCCTTTAGATAAAGCCTGAGATGTTTTAGATATTTTTTATTACATGTTTGAGACACATAATACATTATGCACATAAGATCTATCAAGAAAAAGCACATGCAATAGCCACGTTTCAGGGAAATTTAAAATATTTAATGCATGTCCTGGTTTCACTGGTTCTTACGCTTTACTTTTCTCAGTAGCCTCGTTCCGTGTACTGTGTACCTGCACCCAGGATGTAGTTACGCATGTGTCACCTTGTAGGTGACTGTAAGGTGAAGTCTTAGTCTCTCTGTCAGACAGCCAGCAGAAACCTAGCTGTCAACCTACATCTTAGTTTCCAAGAAGGTGGTGAATGTGACCTTCTCTTCAGGTAAAAGACAAGTGTTTTATCAAAGAAGAGCTATAGGAGCTAAAATGGGGATTTTAAAGCCTCTGCATTTTGTTTCCTAACGCTTTCCCTCTTAATGCCCAGCATGAAGGTAGAGGAGCCATTTCAGGCAGGTGTAGCTTCAAACATAAAATAAAGTCAAAATCTAATCCTTTTGGAGTAGAGAATTTATTCAGTGCGGTTTGTTCTGTCACTTATAGGATTGGACGATGTTCATTTTAATACCATTAAAGCCATCCTAAAATTATACTGGGTATATGGTACTACTGTCTGCCTAGAAAGGATATTGTATTGCCTTATTAATGTGTGTAATGTAGATCATTTAACTTGAATATTTTCTTATATTTTGTAACCTTACTTTTTAGAGTAAATATGCAACAGAAAAGTATTTTTTGTCATTGCTACACATGGAACAAAGACATTCAAACAACTAATAAATAAAAAAATAAAAAATCTTACCCATAGTTTACAACATTTTAGTGACAGTAATCATGTCAACTACAGTTTAAAAGGTTTGACTAACATAATTCATGAATTCTGTCATTCGTGTCATTTTTAAGTCATTTCATCAAGCTATTAAACGAGAACAGGTTTTGCCTGGTTATAAAAAACAAGCTATGCAGTCAACATGGTGGAGTTTCTGTTTACATCGAAAATAACTATACACCTCTTGCAGTACCCCTCCTGAACAGCAGGTGTTGCTAGAAAAAGAAAATGCAGTTGCAGTAATGGCAGCACAAGAGTTTACCTATTATTCACACATGGTAATATTTAATTAACAGTTTTAAAGAATATTGTTTAAATCAATGCTGTTTTATTGTTGGACCCCCAACATACCTTAAATCATATTACTGCCCAACCTTAAGCATGTTTGTGTGTGCATTGTTTTTCTCTCTGAAGTGTCTTTGTTTGCCTTTTGATATCCTGTCGAGGATACACTGCCTGTTGTTTGTTGTCAGCTGGAAAATATAGTATTATACATAGATAATATAGATTAAGATGGAGCCATACCCTCTGTCTTTTTGATTAAAGGTCAAACATACATTTCATGATTGGGACTGGATCTCTAAATCAGTTCAGTACTGTTTTGATTCTCAAAATTGTAATAGAGATATGATTTCCCCCTAAATGGTAAATGGCCTGTATTTATAGAGCGCCTCAAAGCGCTGAACAACACAACAGTCATTCACACACTGGTGGTGATCAGCTACATCGTAGTCTCAGCTGACCTGGGGCACACTGACAGGGTGCCATGCACCGGCGCCCGCCAAGTCCCTCCGACCACCACCAGTAGGCAAGGTGGGAGAAGTGTCTTGCCCAAGGACACAACGACACTGAAACCCAGCTGGAGCTGGGATTGAACTGGTGACCCTCCGGTTGCCAGACTGGCCACTCTAAAACTATTTATGCTGCTTAATTTTGTTTTTATTAAAATAAATTTTAAAAAATGTAAAAGGTCATAAAAGGCAGCCTAAACCACAGCCAAATAAAATCAATACTGTGAATAATTACAAGGTATATTAGCCATGTGTCTAATCTGATAAAAATAGGGCAATTTGTGCAAAAAGATTCAGATAAGTTTAAGATTTTTGAATAAGTCACCACTAATTGACTTTAACTTGTTAGCTTCTTCTAAATAATAATTTATAGTAATATTTTTCTATCTGAGCGAAAGCAGTTTTTTCTGAATTGTCTCCTTTTTTTAAAAATAGTTTCAACCCAACCCAAAAACCCCCCAAAACAAAAACTTTCATTATTATTTTGCATATTTACTCACTTAACTTTCCACCTGTCTTTGTATTAACTTAACCCCCCTCTGGTTTCCCCCTCAGGCCTCTTCCTCATCGAGCTTTCAGCTGCCTGTTTAATGCTCCTACCTCCCGTCACTAAACTCACAACACCTTACCTCTCCTTCCGTCTCTTTTCTCCTTTGCTCCCATTTCTATTTCAGTGTGCCGGTCGGTCGCTGGTATCCCAGTGGGCCGTTGTGCAGCGTAGCCTAAATAGACATGCTCTACATCAATAACCTTCATCATCTCTCCCTTTTTACTCTCGTGTCTTTCACTAAGTTAGTTGCGGTGTTACAATGCCAGAAAAGTAGCACATGGTGGTGGAAAAGTAGCACATTGCTTTTATGTGACCTTGAGTGTTGATTGATATTAATTAATCTCTGTTGAAACAGAGTCAAACCCATTAGTTTGCTTCATTTTGCTATATGAGATGATGTGTCTCATTAGGCTTTAATTAGCGGGGAGCAAATGTCTCGCAGACATGCAGGTGACCGTTTACTAGAGAGACCTGCTGAGGTCTCTCTGGACCTCAGAGGGTCTCAGTGGTAAACTTATCTGTTGATTATAGTGGTTGCATTTGTTTGCATATAGTGAATTCCCTTGACACAGAAAGGAATATGTGCAGTGCAGTTTGAGGCGTGACAAGCAGCTATAATGTTTTCTTTATGTTATGGTTTAAAGGCTATTCAAAAATGCAGAGGCTCAGGTGTGCATGTCTAGCATTGATTTCCCTTCCTGTTGTTACTGTTACTCCTCTGACTTGGTTGTGTAATAGAATCAGAGCTGTAGTCTGTTTTACTCCCTGTGGTTTGTCCTGTTACCATGATGATGTATTTATGAATTCTATACACGACCCAGGAAACTGTCTGCCCCTTTCATCTGTCATCTCCATCCTCGCCTCTCTCTTTTCTCTCCGTGACAGCAGAGTTCACTTGAAATATACCACTTGCCCTCCCTGCCATCTTCCTCCATTCTCATTTCTCTTTATTCACACCTGTCTTTGTTTTCCACTAATCTGCTTATACCCCCTCCACAAACGAGCGTTTCTTTTTAGAGTGAATTCTTTGACATTTAAACACAGTTGCCTCTTCTGTTCATCCAGTTCTTCCCTGTCTCATCTCACCTCTCTTCCTTTGCCACCCCTTTCCCTCCGCCCTCCGTCCATCCTTCCTTCCCTGATGATCATACTAATCACGTCCTCCAGTTGCAGCACCTCGAGCACGTTCCCCTCTGACGCAGTCTATTTAATCTCTGTCCCACTAGGGATCTCTCACATGGAGCTGCCGTCTCTTTAATAAGGACAATTTCTCCTGCTCTGCGACTCCTCGGCTCCTTCTCTCCTCCCTCTTCTTGTGTCTGCCCTTCCCTCTCCTTCCTCATCCTTGTGACTCTGTAAAAAAAAGCTGGAATAAGTTGAAAAGGCAAGAGAATGAAATGGGATGCAGTGAGGGAAGGAGATAGAGAGATGGCTCTCAGAGGACAGCTTATAAATGATACACAGCCATTTTGCTCTGTGAGGAAGCAAAACCGCACTGTGGGTACACACACAGACACATAGACACACACCACCACTCACACAGGTGTTCCCCTGCAGTGCAGTAGCAATGACCTTGAGGGCGACAGTAGCAATATTGTGGCACAGCAGTCAATCACTGCAGTAACACTCTTTATGTTGTTGGTATACTAATGTAGTGGTTGGAATTATTTAAGCAAAAGTGCAATGACAAAAATAATTTTGTGGGTTCTCTTCATAGTGTTTTAGAGTTTGTCGTTTCACTAGAAAGTATCAGAAGTGCTGATGACTCATTCTGCAGTATTTGGTGTAAACTGACCATGAAATACTCACTCTGAAGCTCACATTTTAGCAGAGCTGATGAAGATGTTAAAAATGTATTTCATAGTCTGTGTATAAAAATATTAAAGCACACAGAAAAATAGAATTCTAGTGGAATCTTGGTTTGAAATGACAGTCTATTCATCCATCTATTACCTATGGCAGGTTTGTCCAGCTCTGGGTGAGAGAGTAGGGAGAACAAACAGCATATCTGACCAGATCAAGGCCTAAACAGCTTCCTATTAATCTGTTATTGTGACATTAGAAGTCTGTCTGTGTCCAGAGTCTGGAAACGACAACAAAACAAGACTAAAACTAAAAGGTCAGTTTTAATATGGCGTTCCAAAGGCTTTTATAGCTTCACACTCACCTGTTAGGCATCAATGCAGCATTAATCAAGTTGTCTTAGCTGTGCAAATGCTTTTTATTTTGTTACATAAAAAGACAAACAGTTGCTGCAAAGACATAATAATGGTCTGGTAATGACTTCAGAAAGCTTCCTCTGAGATGCATCCAATCACTTTCCAGATCCTTAGACATCATTACAGTATAAGGGGTTGATAAGTGTTCCTGCATAAGTACGCTGGGGACTCGTTAAAATGATAGGGACTAGACTTTAGGGTTGAGAACCTTTAGGCTCCTCTTGACTCCATTTGATTCTGATTTAGAAGATTGTGATTATAAAAGGATTATTGTTGCATCTCAATGCATCTTTTTACCCCCTCACATTCCCTCTTCCATTAACTTTTTAAAAGTAATCTTTCAGTTTAAATAAACAGTTTTTACTTTCAAATCACATCCAAATCGACTTCATCTTATTTTGAATAATGTGACTACCGACCCTTATTGAGAAATGCAAAACGAAGAATCCAAGAACTCTCTCTTTAACAAAGGTTTAGTCATATTTGATAGAAAATAGGCAAGAAATAAAAATTAAACTCTAAATAAATGAATAGCTCTAATAGAACTTTCTGTACCTGAAAAAGTGAAGTCATTTAAAGGCATAAATGCAATTTTAGCCCTAAATAGAGTCTTAATCACTTGTTTTAATTAATTTAAATGGTCATTTCATGTCATTACAGTGCAGTAAAAGCCAATATAGAAATAAAATAATAAACTGATTAACACTTCAACTAAATTTTCTAGAGAAAATGCTGTCTTTATTGAAATAACTCAAACAATTGCTAAAATCTTGGACAGGCTATGTGCATATGGGCATTAATATTCCTTTGAATCACCAAAATAAAGCAGCAGAGTAGAGAGAGTTACACAGGCTGCACACTCCCACGGAGGAGGAACACTTTTTGACACACTAGCCTCACTCAACCATCTCTGTTGTGTTTAAAATGTTCACTAGGTGCACTTTTCCTTCAGTCAATATTCGTAGTCCGTGTTTACTGCACACAGCTATGTGCTTCCTGTAAATGGTCCTGGTGCTTTAGTGCTTCACCTATTCTGTTCCTCGACTTTGTGTTGTTAATTACCATTAATAAAATCCATTTTGACCATTTAAAAAGCAATTTAGATTCATTTATGTCCGCATCGTGATGCATCCAACAATAGATTATCACCCCCCACTCCTTCTTTGTAGACTAAAACATTTACTACAAGCTGTTTGCCCATGTAATCCATGACTTGTTATGAACAAAACAGAATAAACAGAAAGAGTGAGCCACACACACTCAGAAATGAAGGGACATAATTGTACCTTTTTTGTCACTGGGGTGGTACCCTCAAAAGTACAACTTTGTACCTTTAACTGCAGGGTTGTACCCTAAGGGGTACAAATATGTGTGTACCCCTTAGGGTACAAATTTGTACCATTTAGGGGTTCAAAATGGTACCCTCAAAAGGTATAATTTTGTACCTTAACTGGGGGTACACATGTTTACCCTTGTAGTTTGTACCTTTTACTAGTCAAACCTGTACCTTAGGGTACAAATTTGTACCCCTTAGGGGACACATATGTACCATAAGGAGTACAATTATGTACCCTAAATTGTACCCCTTAGGATATAACCCCCAGTTAAAGGGACATGAGGGAGCTTTTGAAGAAAAGTAATAATTGCATGTTCAGTTTATTTAGGTTAATAAGTGATGAAGCATTTTAAATCAAAAAGAATGAGGCCACCCATGTATCATTCCATTATCTTGAACAGGCTGTGAGCTGTAAAATGTTCTGCAATTCGGGGTCCGAATTTCCCGCGCTGTCCTACGGATGTGACGTCAACTGACGCTTCTGCGCGTTCTCGGGCTAAAAAAGTAATAATAAATGTATATCCAGTAGGTGGCAGGATTGCACCTTTGTGTAGTGTTGCTAGTCAATGGCAGACTTCCTTATCTAAACCAGTGGTTTTTCTCATAAAACTGGTGTTATTTGGCAGTGTTTATGGAGCTGAAAACCTCTCTGATGGATTATAAGGGTTTCACAGAGCTAAAGGTGCTGTTATAGGCGACCGCACAGCAATCTGTCCATGTTTATGGTCTCGGCACTGTAGGCCGCAAATCCCGGACTGTTTCCTAGACCTCAGTCCGCTTACAGTGCATCTAAGGCGGCTCTGCTGCGCACGGACCTCCGGGTGCTACGGAGCTCCACTCCGTGATGTGAATTTGAGAAATCTAGGGTAATATATGCGGCGGGGCATGATTCTATCACGCTAGATTTCTCAAATTCTCCTCCTGGTGTCCGAGAACACCGGCTGATTAAAGCTTTTAGCAATACAGGCAGCAGTGGAAGCTGGAACATAGCGGCTAGCGAGATTAGCTCTGTTAGATCGGCTCCGTCAGTCTGATCGTGTGTGTGTGTGCGTCGCAGGGCATTGTTTTACTATATTTCCTTTTGTATTAATAAAATGTATTTTTATTTATGGAATCATGCCTCCGGCTGCCTTTGGTTGAACCCTTATGAACTAGTGAGAAATTTGTGCACGCTCCCGCTAAAAGCTGCAAACCTCATCAGCGCCAGTTGCGGCGCTAATGAGGTTTGTTTTTCAAAGCTCCCTCATGTCCCTTTAAAGGTACAAAATTGTACTTTTGAGGGTACCAACACAGTGACAAAAAAAGGTACAATTATGTCCTTTCATTTCTGAGAGTGCAGATGCTTGCCAAAAATAAAGTCGACTGTCCCTTTAGATGGCTGACAGATGCCAGGACAGGTTGGTGCTGAGTCACTACAGCATGTTGTTTTTGTGAGTGTATATTAGGATTAGTTATGAATACATCAAAACATTACTGGAAAAAAAAAGTTACTTAGAGAAGCACATTAAAAACAGAAGCTTCTTTCTTTTTTCTAAATCTTTTAAAAAAATCTTGTATTTTATTTTATTTTTTATTACTGTTATTAAGCAAAGATAAAGTGCAGCACACTGGAACTATTTCTTTATTCATCTGATGATGAATGTACTAAAAAGGAGCTGGTGCCTATCTTCAGCAGTTACGGAGCAAAGGGTGGGGGACACCCTGGATGTAGAGACAGATGAGACAAACAACCAGTCACACACCCACTCACACCTATTAGAGTCACCAGTTGACCTAACACGCATGTTTTTGGCCTGTGGGAGGGAGCCGGAGGAAACCCACGCATGCACGTAGAGAAACTCCACGCAGAGAGGAAACGGGAATGGGAAGCAAACCCACAACCTCCTTGCCGCGAGGCAACAGTGCTGCCAGCTGTATATGCTGCTGCTAAATAATTAATGTAATGCTAAAGTAGTGTAATCATTTGTTCCTTTTGGACAAATCTTTTGTACTGTAAACAATATTAGAAACAACTTTTGATGACATTAGTTTGGATAAATTCACTTTTTTCTTACTTTTTTGTGTTTTGTCATCAGAAAATTGCAACACACTTCTAGGAGATTTGAGCATTTTCCCCATCCTCTAAAATGGGTACGGGCATCAAACGTGTCTTGTTTTTTTAATAATAATACTAATAATAGTACCATGAATAGTTAATTTTTAATATATGGTTTTTCCAGCTGCAAGTTCACTGCCTTGTTATCAGTGTCGAACACTAACCGTTCATTTTTTTATACAGTTCCAAGCACCCTGATAATAAGATGCACATTAGAGTATGTTGATTTCCCTTACCTGTCATGACTATTTCATTACTCTCTCTGGTAGTTTGAATTTTAATAGCTGTCCCCATTGTGTTGTGCTTATCTGAGCCCCTGGGCGAAACCAGAGACTGACACCCAGATGGGAGACAGCAGATAGACCACTGTCACTCTCCCTTTCAGCCTTTTGGCCCCGGATACGCTCCCTTTTCACTCCCAGGAGGGAAGGGTTGCTGATTTGTGTGTGTGTGTGTGCATGATTATTGTTTGTAGTTAGAAATGTTGCTGTTTGCTTGTGAAACAATTAATCACTCATAAAGTCAGAAATGACCAATAATTTATAAACAGATGAGTCAAAATCTTTCTTATTTCTTCATTTATACTACAACGTTTGCGTGTGACAGCCCTGACAGCCCCTTTGTCCTTATTAGTGTAGATGAGGTAACTAAGAATTGGACATTTCATTAACACATTTGAGGGTGGAGCAGGGAGTCACTGAATTGACATTAACTAAGCGATTAGCTGAGTACCAAATGTGGATTAATGAATGAAAGATAGACTAATGGCAGATGGATGAAAAGGAAGGAGTGATGCATGGGTAGCTTTACTGAACAAATGGTTGACCAGTCTGGAATTACAGGATGAAGTTACTGACCCCATTACACCTTCCCCTTATCACAAAGCAGTTGTGTCTGAACAAACCCCGACTATCCCTTTTTTTTGTTTGCCACACACAAACACACCTCAGCTGCCCTCACAGCAAGTAAACAGATGTCTCATTAAAGTTGGGACCACATCTAGGGCAGTCGGGCCAGCTAACATTACAGTGTTTGAGGCTCAGATGGTGTAACAAATACACAAATGACTAATAAATTCTGTGAGAAACTCGTAGCTTTGTCAATGTTTTTGCGATTTTGGTCACACGCAGAGGATTGAATGTCAATCATAGCCCCACATGTCCATCATATGAACTGAACCTCATCATTTTAAACAAGAACGGACTGAAATGAAATTTGGAAAGGACCATACGGACTGAAGCCTTCATTCCCACATGAGTCACTATCAGATCTGTTTTTCCACTTCATGCTGTGTGTTTGTCAGAAAAGATTTCCCAAGAATTGTAAATAAAAACCTTTGGGTATTTGAATTCCAATATGTGCAACCAACAAAATACCAAACACACTTATGGGCTTTTGGTTGTTTTGATATCATAGAGTAAAGTCTCTGGCTTTCCCCCCATTTTTTAATTAAGGGAACTTCCTTTGTTATTTGATCTTTAGTTATCTGATAGGCTAGAATATACATTTAAGATGATGGAATGTACAGTGTAATGTTTAGGAACAGTTTCATGCAGAAGAAGAATATTCAGTAATTTTCAGTTATCTTGCACAAAGAGCAGTGTGTGCATTTTGTGTATTCTTGTGCATGTAGAGCGATTGGTGTAAGCTGGGTTGTTTCACTCCACTCTACCATTTCTCACATGAGTCAGACTCTCAGAGCACAGTGCCTGACAGCAAAACTCACCCACTTGTACAGCTGCCCCCACAGACTCTCTTGCTCTCTGTCACACACAAATGCGCGCAAACACACACACACAGAAAATTATTGATAATGTAGTTTATGTACAATTAATTCTTCCAGAATGAGCACAGCATTTAAAGGCTTTCCAATCCCGTTTTAAATCTCTACATAGCTCAGAATCTGCACTTTTAAAAAGTTTTTAATGACATTTTTTGCCACGGACAATGATAAATGTGTTATGGGTTCCTTCTCCTGTTTCCCTTGGCACTCCTCCACAGGTGTTCTTTATCCAGTCAGCTCACTCAGATGCTCCTCACCCTCCTGATCACCTTCTCATACAAACTCAACCATTTCATTCACTCCCTGTCAGACCCTTCTGTTAACCTCCATGTCATCCTGTACCTGTCGCCTGCCCATAAGTCGTGTGTTGACTCTCACTGTGCTCCCTTGGTTTTAGGGTTTTTGCTGCCTCACCAGCTTTGATTTACTTTTGTAATAAAAAGACTTCAGTTCCTGCTTCCCTCCTCCTTATTTTGGATCATCACCCTAAGCGGGACACCTTCACTAGCTTTAAATCAGACTTCATAACTCATCAGAAGATGTTGGTTTGAGCTTGTTTTGGTTTAAACTTTGTTTTTAGTATTTAAAGCACTTTATAAATACTGTTGGATTAAATCTGATTGCATTTTAAATTTTCTATTTTTCAGCATGCGTTTAATTTAGGAATTTGGAAGACTGCTAAAAACGTGACATGTTTCTATTGTTAAAAGAAACAACAGAATGTGGCAGCAAGGTTTTACAAGGATCTCAGTCATCTAGTCTTTATAATGAAAGACCACATCGAAAAGGAGGTCATAATTGGCTTCTCAAAATCTCAGTTTAGCTGTGGAAGATGAGTGACACATTCTAAATCATGTTTCCTTTTAGCAGCTTGACATTTGAGGTGTTAACTGATTATCATGTGGCTATGGTTCACTAAGTCTTGTAAATATTTCTGCCTTTTTTTTTACTTTAAAATTGGCTTCAGCTGTGAGAAAATGGTTTATTTTTGTGCAAATGTATAGCACCCTGCCTCTGATTTGCTTTTTATTTGCTGAAACATTTCACAACAGACTGCATCATGGCTGCACACAGCGCCGCTGCACACATGCTTCAGACATGACATGACGTTGTGTCAGAAATTACACTTTCACTTTCCAGTCCATTTACTCTCAGACTGACTGTCCTCAGGGGAATGAACGATGGATCTGTGTGTTTTTTCATGTGTCCGTGTGATCCAGTGACTCATCACCAAAGAAGAGAAGTCTCTCAGCTGTTTGTTTACATACAGTACAATATGTTTGCTTGCATGTTTGGCCTGTGAAAATGCGACCGCTCGATGCCTCACAGACACACAGGGTGCACGACTGCCTGTGCGTTGCTACACTGAAGACATGTCACCTCGACTTATCTCAGACAGGGTTGACCACCTGCAGTATCCCTCTTGTGCTTTGGATCGTGGCTGGTTTGGAGGCAGAGGTTGCACCAGACGTTCTTTGCGCCCATTTAAATAACATCCTGGGTCACAAAAATGCTGTCTGTGTTTACTTTATGTTTTTCTCATTTTATTCTCTTCCTTTCTTGTTTTTATTTTAAATGCATAGCTATTTTTTTAGCATTCTTTTCTGAAACAGCTCAATCATACTAGTTAGCATATATGTCATTGTGCATTCATCAGTTCTTAAGAAAAAAAATGCATGCACCTATTTAATAGTATAAATCTATAATAAATACATCTTTCACATCAAACGTCTCATTCTCTGACCTCATGAACTCTAAGCTGAATTCAAGCTGGTTTTAATGACGGAAGTGGGTTCTGGCTTGTGCATTGTCTTACTTTGCTGATTCAGTGAAAAACATTTCTTCCAGTGAAGTGATCACAATTCTTCAAGACTCTCTAAACTTTAGATTTCTCAATTTGTTTTTACTGGAAAATAAACCCTGAACTGTTTTGTTTCCTCTGTAGCGAGGGCTCTATAGTGATCTCAAACATGCAGCCCAGGGCTCTTAAACGTTCTATCAGCACCTGGATAGTGAGATGCATGGAGCACAGTGTCATGTTTACATGTGTTTTCACTCATTATTAAAGCTGAAACAAATACAAGCTGGTTTCTAATGATGACACACCAGTCACTCAGCAGAACAAGTAGAACCATCCTGAGAAAATTATACAATTATAAATTATTCAATTCCTGGTTCTGGGTGACAAACTATTCAGTAAAGTGCAGCACTTTGTTTTCACATCCGAGTAACAATCAGGGACAAAACTACAAATCCTTTAACATATATTTATTGTTTTATTATAAGTACTGATTGAAAAGTGCTACTGGCATGTTTTTACTTTCCAACAATACAGATTACTAACTAAGATTTGTTTTTTTCTATCATCTATATTTTCTTGCATTTTACTAGTTTTACCCATGAACAACTTTATATTTATGCTTCATGCCAATCTTTCCAAATTATCAACAGAAAATAGCAGAATTGTCGTTCATTCATGAGAATTCAAATCGTTAAAGCAGGTAAAGGATAAACCTAAACAAAATAAAAATCTGGAACTATTGCATCATAAATTAACGAGATTATTAGAAAGCATTTTGAAGAGTTCATCATTTGTCAATCTTTTTTTTAAGGAATGTAAATTAATTTTCCTCCATCACCGAGACAGCTCAGTTTACAAGGACATTTAGAGGTCACTTCATCATTTCAGGCTTTACCGTCCCCAGTTTTCTTTCTTTTGTTGCACAAGTATTCTACACTCACATGCATCATCTTGCACCAAAAAAGACCATACGAAACAAGCCCGTACTTGCAAATTCACACATCCTCTAATGTTCAGAATCGTGGGTATTTCTGTTCAGTGAGTGGGATGCATAGTGTTTCCATGGAGATCTATTTTTAGCCACTGACAAAAAAAAGGGCAACTGTTAAAATATGCCTTCATATTTCCTCTGACTGAAAAAGATTCCATTTTACCTTCTGCAAACATGAAAGCATAGCAGTTTTTTGTCTTGCCTGCATGAAAAGGGTATTTTAAAATCATAGAAAATTTGACAGCAAATCGGATTTTTTGAAGAGTTAAGGTGTTTTTTGCGGTTTATACTTTGGCTTGACTGCAGGGTTTGATGACATGAATCCTGTATTTTGTGAGGATTATCAGGCTTCTTGCTGCATGCAGCTCTGAATTTTGTGACCTTGTAAACTGTTTGCATCAAGTATACAGTATGTGCATCCCAATAAACCTGACCGGACATTAGTATGAGCACAACCTTGTGCGTCTCATCAGGGTTGGATTGCATCACAATTTTAGAAACTATACAGGGCCTTAGTATGAATACAGAAAAAAACAATGCTTTACAGAGAACTAATTTCAATTTTGAAGCAAAGTGTTTGGTATTAAAAAAAAAAAGTTTGTTTACCACAATCAGAGCAGTTAGGTTAGTTGATTCTGTGTAGCTTGCATCATATATTATCTGGTGTTTTGCACGTATTTTACTCATCAGTCAACAATTAAGGAAATAGTACGTTTGCAGTCATGTTTTCCAGGAAGCACTGAGTAAATAATGATCACATATTGACTGCAGCACATCTCCTACAACTGCCTGTATCAGGGCAGATTATGAAGAGTGGATTTCAGTATTAGCACTTCCATTTGAAAAAACACAATGCTGTAGATGCAGCTAGAGAAACATTATTATTTCATGTCCACCAGACACAGCTAAAAAGATGAGTAGCCACATGCTAATATATATACACACGTTGCATCTTTGCCTGCTGATTCACAAAAAATATTGGTGTGTATTTAACCAACTTCAGCTGACAAATATGAGCTTTAGTGCTTTCATGAGATGGTGTAAGCAACCACAGGCATGCTTGCCCAGCGTTATTTTACACACACACACACACACACACACACACACACACACACACACACACACACACACACACACACACACACACACACACACACTAAAGCACAAGTAGGTGGTCACGACTCAAACTGATGCATGCTCACTCACATGCAGGCATGCTTATTTGTGATGTGAGGCAGAGTGCTGCTGTGGAGATCAATGGGAGAGCACACAATGCCTTCTCACAGAGACAATTAGAAGAGAATAGTTAATGAAGCTATTTATAGCCTGATCTATATGTAATCAGTGCAAAGCAGGAGCTGGAAAAGCCTCTCTGTTCACTAACAATTTTCCTTTGATGTCCTTTTTTATTTCTAAACAATATTCTGCTCTGATTTTTGATTTTGTAAAACACCAGTTTACCCCCTTGTGTTTGTTATCAAGTCAGCTGCCACATGCACGAGGATTCAGATATGAGGCACCGGCAGCAGCAGAGTTATCTGGTGCAAACCAGGGTCGATCCTGGGAGACCCGGTGACGTACGTGGCATGACATAATGCAGTGGTAATGTGTGTCGCTGTGAGGGAGACAGAGGTAGCAACTGTGAATCTACACTGTGCGCACTCAGCAACTAGATAATGATTCAGCTCTGAAAAAAACAATATTAATGATGCTATTTGCTTTGCGGCGACTCCACTTCCTTTTTCCTGTATGGATTTGTGAGAGTTTGATGTGAATATAGTTCACACCAGTTTCTGACACATCGATGATGCAGATTCGTCGTGGAGCTGTAAAGAAATTGATTTAATGTACAACCATTCAAGTATCATTTTATTGCCACGCTGCCACACAAAAGCGCAAAAATACCGTAGGGCAGCTGCGCAAAGTGAGGTTATAATTAGATCACCAGCAAAAATCAATCACAGACTGAGCTCACTTTGCAGTTTTAAATTCACTTATTGTTCATTTATTTAGTTAGAAAGAAATTGCAAAATCTGATTATTTTACCAAAAAACAAACAAACAGAACAGCAACCCCACAAATAGATAAGTGTAACACTAGAAATGTAAGTGCTGTCTGTGTATGAAGGATGTTTAAATGGAGTTTGACCTTCTATGCTGCAGCACTTTGTTATTCTGTAAAAACAGACAGAGACTAGTTGTTAGTTTTCTTATTTGTTAAACTTTAAATGGATTTTCACATTCAATCAAAACAAGTGACTTCATACTGTTCAGTTCAATTAAACAACCTCACTTTAAAAAACAATAACAAACTCCTGCTAAGAATTGGACAAAAAGAATGAAATTCTCTACTTTGGAGTACAAAACCAATATTAATACTAAATGTTTGATAGGAAAAGTTTATTTGACATGTGTAGAATTTGTAAAAATCTATATTTAATGTGAATCTTTGTACCTATTATAGAATTAAACACTGAACAGTTTTTATTACATACAATCACTATTATGGTTTATTAAATCGTGCCAAGTTTCTGAATATCAAACTTCAACCACTGGTCCTGCCAAAGCTGTGGTTGTCCTATTATTGAGCTTGTGTGTAAAAATAATTTGCTGAACTGTATTCTAAAAGTAAATTGTGCCTCAAGCCAGCATGAAGCTCTTTGCATCAAAGGGCTGAAGATATTTATGTACAATAGTTCACAGTTTATGAGGAGGTGGATAAAATCAAAGCGTAAGGCTCTCATCGCTTCAGCAGACTTATGTAAGGAATGCAGATCTGTGGCCCTCCAAGGCTCAAACTGGTAATTAGAAGTGACTTGTTTCTAGTTTGAGGGGGTGAAAGAGTGCAAAAAAAAAGATGGACTGAAAATGGAAATCACAAGAAAAGTTCAAGTGCTCACCTTTCTGGAGTTCAGTGTATTTTTACCACATAAATATCTCAAAACTTTCATGTTTTCAGGAAAAAATATGTTCTGCTTTTTTGTAAATTAAAAGCACATTGCTTTTAGAAACTGTGATGTTCAGTGATGGAAACTGAGGGCCTGATTTAATAAGAATGTGCTGCACACACTTTAAGCTCCAATTGTTACTAATCGTTTGTCCATTTCTGTGTTGTATTCACAAAGCTAATGGCACTAAGAATATATCAGCAGAAACACAACATGCTACCTTTTTGTGTCTGATTGCACATTAAACATGGCTTTCCAACACAAACTTAATGCATAAAAGTGACAGAGAGAAACAGAAAAATCTTATTTCACCTGAAGCTTTAAGGTTTTGTCAGACGAGGACTCAAAGCTCTCCTTAAAAGTTGTTGGTCTCTTTTTATTTTTACTTACTTTAAAAAATGGCTTCTTGGTTTCCGTTCCAGATGAGGAGATGCTCTACTGGGATTGGTCGTGACTCCCTTTTATCATTTCTGACCAGGAAAGGTTTTATGTTAGTGCATCCAAACCACAGTGCAAAAACAGAACTTAATTACCTGGATTTATGTTTATTGGCCTCTGGATGCAAAGCACCATCTGTTGAAATGTTTTATAATTCAACACTCTAAAGGTTTTTTGAGGATTTCTTTACTTTCAAGTCATAGAAATATCCTATAACAATGTCAAATGCTCATCACTGGGAGAGATGATGAACTACACCTTCTGTGACTTTCCTGCCCTTGTTTTTGTGAAGACAGCAGTTCTCTTCTTTTTGTCTCTTCTTCTGAGTCGCAATTACCACCAGCTCTCAGGAGACAGCGACTGTTTCATGCAAGCTGCACGCCACAGAGCACAGAGAATCAGACACCCTTTGCCACGGCAGTAATTTACATGAATATGGGCTGGTTTCCCTCTAAATGCTTGCGCTAAAACTCATTTAAATGTTGGCAAACTTTGCAAGGGCAGAGAGATGCTGTTTAGTTGGCTTCGTAGTTTGAGGTGATGCCAACTTTGTGAATGAGGTGGATGGGCAATCTTTGGTTTGCTCCTTTTTAATGGGTTCAAAAGATGTGCAGCCCTTTAGTGAATCTGATCCTGAATATTCTGCTCATGATTATATAACCTTGCTAGTTTTTTTAAAATCAGAAATCATTTTTTAATCATTTTTATGTTTGTTTTCAGGTCTCGCTGGTGTCCAAACGGACTTGGACAAAAGAAAAGAAGTGTTTGGTGCAAACTTGATACCTCCAAAAAAGCCAAAAACCTTTCTACAGCTAGTATGGGAGGCACTACAGGATGTTACCCTAATTATCCTCGAGATTGCTGCCATCATCTCGCTGGGTCTCTCCTTCTACCACCCTCCTGGAGACAACAGCGGACAGAGTGAGTGTAGCACTCTCCCACTGACATTACTGGCACTCACTGACTCACTTACAACCACATTTGTGCAAACACACTTTTTAATTGGTCAGACAGGTCTCACTTTGTTTGTGACCTGCTTTAAGAGGTCAGCTGACTCATATGGTGCCGCACTAATTGTGTGTGTGTGTGCATATTTGTGCACATTATGACTTTATTAATTGTGCATAAGAAAGGCACTGGAAAGGTTAATGACGTGTTGAGAGGAGAAATAACCTTGATCTCTCAGGGCCTTATACATCAGCTCGGTGAGCCATGAGACAGGAAATGAAGACAAGGACTGTAAAGCAATGCTGACTCAGCAACATTGGCCATATATTCTAACATTATGACAGTAATGGAATTCATTCTCCTTTCCGAAGGATTCGGACATCATTTAAAGTGGGTTCAAATGCTGATGAAAATAACAAGGAGCTCTACCTTGACCTCGACCTCTACCACTTACAAACAGCTTGAACCGTATTCAGGACCACGGACAGCGACTACACTCAGTCAGTGTGCTGCAGTGACCATCCATTAAAACAAAGGAAAATGGAAAATGTTGTGCTCTTTTAGCTAAGTTGTTAAGGTTTTAGTTCCTTTTAGAGCAAAATGCTACTTCTATTATTACATGAAGCAGCACAAAGAGTTATGGGAATAAGCCTTGTTTCGTTTCCCAATATAACCTAGTCTATCAGCACACAGCCAGTAGAATCAAGGGTTTTATTTGAAGTGGGGCATATGAATTTAGAGGCAAGGAGAAGAGAATTCTCTTGGGGCATTTTAAGCCAGATTTAATTTAATTTCAGAGTTGTCTTTTATATTGCACAGATTGAACATTGACAGGATGGACGCCCATGCTCATTTCAACCAGCTAACATAAAATATATATTATTAAAATGTTAAATATGTATAGCTTTAATATCTGGGCTCTGACCTTGGCTTCTCTAGACCACACTCAACTGATTGTTGCTCAGAGGAAAAAAAAATTATAAAGGAGATTCAATTCAGAGCTTAGGCTGGAGTGGAAAATGTCATCTAGAGTGATGGTAGAAATGAGAAGTGTTTTTCTTGTGTCTGCAAAGTGATGAATGTATGCTGACCACCTGTGTGTGACATTTATGAGTTAACTGTGTTAACACAATATTATCTGTTTTTTTATAAAGTTTCTGTGCACACAGTGAAATAAAGTATGCTTGCTCATGTGTAATTTGTTTCTTATTGTTTTGCAGCGTGTGGTACAGCAGGAGGTGGAGTGGAGGATGAGGGCGAGGCAGATGCTGGCTGGATTGAGGGCGCCGCCATCCTCTTGTCTGTAGTGTGTGTAGTTCTAGTGACTGCTTTCAATGACTGGTCCAAAGAGAAGCAGTTCCGTGGGCTGCAAAGCAGAATTGAGCAGGAGCAAAAATTCCAGGTGGTCCGAGGTAGCCAGGTCATACAGCTGCCCGTGGCTGACATTGTAGTAGGGGACATCGCACAGATCAAATATGGTATGTGTGTGAAGGCTGCATGTTTTTATTCCCCACAGAAACATAAAATAACATGACAGACATAGAGAAAAGTACATCAATCAAGCTGGAGCTTTTCGGTGTCACAGGTTTCTTGAACAATTCCTGTCCAATTTATTATAGTTTTTTGCTCAACCAACATCTAGTTATTGTTTATTTGCTACACAACAGTATTTGTAATAATTATCTGTCTTTTTGTTTGAGTCCACAGGGTGTCCAGGGATCCTTAAAAAGTCTTAATTTGGCTTTTCCAATATTAAGGCCTTAAAAATCCTTAAAAATGACAAGAAATCCTTAAATCCAGTGTCCAAAGGTCTAAAAGTACTATGATTTCCACAATACGGAGAACGCAAACGGAGTCATGGAATCTCACAAATTCCCTCTTATTAGCGAGTAAGGAAAGGTGCATAGTAGTTTCTGACGTATTTTGGCCACTGCAGCCACCGTATCTGTTGTTACCTGGTTACACGTGGCTCAGCTCTCCTCCGCCAGAGAGAGAGAAAAAAAGTCTGACTGAAACACCAATGCCCTTCAGAAAATGAAAAGCCACAAAGTTTAATACAAAGGACAAGACAATATCCCCAAATACTTTTATGAATCCAGACAGCAACTTGTCTGTAACTTTTTTCAGAACACGCAATGTGATGAGCTCTTAGTCAAAGAGTCACATCAGAAACAGGGAGAAACATCAAGCTAACAGGAGACTCTGGAACATTCTGCTCAATCTGTAGAAACAAGGCAGTTTATTGAAGATTTTGTTACAAAATGTGCAGTCATACATTCCTTTAGTATGTAACATAAAGAAGTTTGTTTCATTCGGGGGTGAGGGGCAGCTTCCGTCAAGCCTCCTGCCTCATGTGTCTCTGTGAGAGATGGAGGATGTAACGATTAACAGGTTTTATGCTTCCTTACGAGACATTTTTACGTTGAGTTCAACTAAGTATTTTTATTTTTACAAAGAAGATAAATTGTTTTGCACATAAAGATTGTTTTGTTCATTAAAAGAAGAATCAATACTTTTTAATACCTTGCAAAAACTCTCAATGTTCAGCTGAACCACAAAACTTTATTCTGGTTGTTAAAGTTAAATCTGAGTCATTGGAGTTGAATCCTGTGACTTTGATTTGTCATTGCCTTTATAATGACTCACTTTTTAGGGTAATAAATGTGGTTAGAATAAAAATGTGGAATTTTTGTTCCACATTAAAAAAGTGTATACATAACACAAAACAAATTTCAATGAGACAGAGCAGATAAATTATCTTGATGTTTGTTATTTTTCTGCACTTTCAGTTTTAATGAAGGTTTGGACAGAACTATTTGTAAGGTGGTCACGTCCCTTTTCCCTTTCCGTGAATGTAAGGTCTTAAATTTGATCAAGGTGGCCTTAAAAAGGTTTTTAAAGTCTTAGATTTGGCTTCCTTAAACCTGCAGACACTCTGTTGATGGTCCGTTTCCTACAGTAGGTAAATTACACTGAAATCAAGTGATAATTAAAGATCCAATAGAATGATTTTAGTTACCGGCTCACTCCAGTATGAGGACAGATCGGCAGATTGGTTATTACATTTTCTCAGAAGGTTGCATGTTTAAAAAAAAACGTATTCAGTTTTTATTTTTTTTACTATAACCAAGCCCTCAAGTAAATTAAGATGCATTTGGCTTAGTCAGAAATGTCGTCTGACTCCTTTGACTGACTCTATAGTCAATTATACTGCAAGAAGTAATTTTCTTGTTTCAGAAGCTGAAAATAGATTAATACCTCATTTCCAGAAGGGGATTAAAAGTGATGAAGTCCACCTTAAGCAGTCAAGTTTGTTTAAAATACAGCCTAACAGTTAATTAAAGGCAGTCAGATCCTTAGACCCAGGGAGAAAATCACTTCATCTCTGGTCTTATCAGGTATTAAAAGTATAACAGTCAACGTCTTTAGAATTAGACCAAGTATTAGTGTTAAAGGTTGATAATCAGAGATGTTTTTGTTTATTTAGGTGATCTTCTCCCAGCTGACGGAGTGTTGATTCAGGGAAATGACCTGAAAATTGATGAGTCATCACTGACTGGAGAGTCTGACCACGTCAAGAAGTCTGCAGACAAAGACCCTATGTTGTTGTCTGGTACGTTGCTTTCTTTTAACATGACAGACCCATTATCTAAATGATAACTTTTATTTTCCCTGCATTTGTTTAGTAAAGAAAAGATATTTAAGTCTTAATCAGTTTTCAGGCGATACGCAGGTAGAAATTTGTCAAAATCAAATGCAAATCACAGTCATGTCAAAATCTAAAAAAACAAACTTTAAACTTTGTTTTCTGTGAGGCAAAGCGTGTGTTTTTTCTGCAGCAGTCACCATCATTTGCAGTTGTAGGTTTCTTAATAAAGAAGAAAATCACTGATAATAGAAATGTAGGTTAATCTGATATCGCGTCTTGGATTGTTTCCCCTCCCTGTGGATAATTAGCTGTGCGCCTTTTCCTGCCTGCCTTTAATTAGCCTCCTATTCACCCACATCAACTTACTCTCCAAAAGGTTAATGATTTTCTGTGTGTAGATTGTGTACTTGTGTGTGGTACCGGTCCAAAAAGTCGAATGTGTTTTTCGGTCAGCGCATTTTTTGTGTTTGACTTTTTTTTAATGACTTTCAGCTTAAATCAAAAGTCAAAATGTCATATTTTTCTGTGATATCATTTATGACTCACTGCAACAGTTATGCACTTAAAGTGTCTCTCTTTTTAAAATGGACAAGGCCTTAATAAGTAGGACAAGGTGACATAATGTATTGACGAGTTCTCAATAATTAATCATCATTATTTTGGTTTTGCCTTTAAGTTGTGAAGCTTTTGACAGGATAAATACTTTATATCTGAGCATTTAAAATAATATATTTCTTACCGCTATGCCTGCTTTAGGGACACACGTCATGGAGGGGTCAGGACGCATGGTGGTGACTGCGGTTGGTGTCAACTCTCAGACTGGAATCATCTTCACCTTACTGGGAGCTGGCACAGAGGAAGAGGAGAAGAAAGAAAAGAAAGGTAAGCTCATCACATCCTTAAACAACTTTATCCTCATGAGATTTCTTCTCAAGCTGCTGAACGAGGTTTTGTTTGTTGTTGTTGTTTTTGTCAGTGTTGCCCAGCATCATACCCCTGAAATCCAGTGTTTGTCATTTCATCACCTGATGTGCTAAAAGTCTGTGTAGCTCATTGCATAATTTTGGTGTTTTAAATGTCTCTGCTAGCTGAAGCGTTTAAAAACATTTCAATTACAAATGTCCAAGTGTGGAATTTGTATATGAATCTTTCATAGGTATTTGCAATAAGAACACTAAATTGAATGTTTAATAATACTATTAAGAGATGAGTATTGGCGGTATAGTTGTAAGCTGCAGTATTCAGGTTCTGTGGGTTCAGGTGCATTATTGTTTATTACTCTCTTATTGTTCCAAATTCACCTCGAAGGTGGGGCAGTGGAAGACGGACATCAGAACACAGGTAGAGTATCGCCTTTCTCTGACCCTCCGGAGTTGATCCTATTTAAAACCTCTCATGATTCTTAATTTATCAGTCATTAATTTCCACTTTTCTGAAGCCAAGTACCCTAGAACCAGCTCATCTTCTCACTTATAAAGAAGTTTTTTAGTCACAAAACACTCAACAAGTGTTGACAGATGACATATTTCACAGTGCATAACCCCTTCCCACTAAAACAAGCATTGCTATTATCAACATCAGTCCTGCTGTAACAGGCTCTCAGTCTTATCTTGTTGCTGTTATGAAACAATGACATGAGAGTGACACCACTGCAGGGCTACAGCACATGTGCAAGCAGTGCAGTGTAACATAGACAACACAAGCTTTTGTCTGATGGTAAATTCACATTTTTATTTCCCAGTAGTCTGCTGCCAGTTCTGTTGTTTGAATGAGCAAATACCACTATAGCGTGCATGAAAACAGTGTGCCTTGAAGCCCATTTTACTTTACTGCTCTCTCTTAGTCTAGCCATAAGAAGTAGGGATGCACCGATACCAAATGCAATGCCATTTGATCTAAATCAAAGTCGGGTACACGAACGAATTACAGTTTTTTTACCGACCCAAACGTTGAGACTATGAGGATTTGGACAGCGTGTGTATACTACTACCACATAACAACAACAACTACTACTAGTACTATTTCTACAACAAAACAAGTAAAGTGACTGCCATCTCCTCCAGAGTTAGCTCCAGGTAGCTGCCATTAGCTCCTGTTAGCTGTTGGTGTCGCAACTCAGCCGAGAGCCGAGTGTCACGCTACATTATAGGATCGGCTCTACAGTATCGGTGTAGTTTTATGAATAGGAGTATGAATGTACAACCTTATCATTGGACCGATACTGGTATTGGCATCTGTGCATCCCCAAGAAGTAAAATAAAAACAAACAATGAGATCCTTCTATAATCTGACATTTCAAATATTGCATTATCGTAGATCAAAATGTAGCTTTGTAATGACTTTCAGGTTTGACTGATCTGATCAGACTCAACACCATTAGATTATCTTTTTAACTGTCATTTACTGAAAGGGAATTCCTATTCCTTTGGGAAAAGTTTAAATCACAAATCTGTGATCTGTGACTGCTACTGTTAAATCAAGAATCTTAGACCCAAACTGCTACAGTGTTGATGCACATTAATACTTAAAGTTGTTGCTTTAGAGGAAAATAAAACTTTCAAATGTTTATAAGTCAGTTTATTTGCATTAACACTGAATTTTGGACATTTAGAGAATAAAGTATTTTAGAAATAAAATGCAGTTACTTAAAATCTGTTATTATTCCACCAAGTACCCACGTTTACAACCCAAGTCAGAGCTTTTAGTTTCATAAATCTTTCAGAGATTTAACCTAGTTTGCCACTATTTTGTGAATTTTGTATTTACAGAGTTTAGTAGCGTCTTCGGTTAGCTGGTTCTTTATTTGCTGCCACAGAATTGGATTCTTCTAATATTTCCTTTTTTTTATAATGAGGTTTTAATTTGAATGTAATAATTCGAATGTGGCTGTTTGTTGGTTATACAACAAATGACTTTATGATTTTTGTGATGCTAACAGACATTACACGAATAACATGGTTTGAATAAACTTCCCCCCAATAAAACATACAGACAAAATCAGTCACACCATCTGTCAAAAATACAATAAAGTTACGTCTGTTAGCTGATGTAAGAGATTTATTATAATATATTAAAGGATTGTTTAAAAGTATTTGACTGTAGATTTATTTGTAGCAAGATTTTTTAACTACACTCTTTCTGCAGTATGTTTAGATTTCATGTTTTGTGCTTGATCACTGTTACACTTCAGTGTTTATTGACATTTACCTAAACCCTTTATTTTTAGTAGAATGCATCAGTTTAATTTAAATATTAATGATTGCATTTCCAAATATCTAGGTTTATAGTGTTGCTGATCATTAAGCCTGCATAATATTCTGAATCTCTGTAATGTGCTATAACCATGTTATTTCTGTTCACTGTCTTGTGTGTGCACATGACTGGCCGTGTTTTTGGGGCGTGTGTGTGTGTGTGTGTGTGTGTGTGTGTGTGTGTGTGTGTGTGTGTGTGTTTTTGTTCATTCCTGATTGACCCTCATTGTTACTGGCTAGACCGCTCACACCCCCCCATCCACCCCATTGCAACTATTGCCACGGATGGGGCTGCAGGCATTAATGCCCCTGGCAGTGCCAGCCTAATTAATGGTAGGTTGACGACGTGTCTGATCTCTGACCTCTTTTTTGTTGTGACCTTTGACCCTTCCTACCTTTCTCCATTCTCCAGCTACCTCCTACTATGGGTGCTCACCTTTTGTGGATTTCTGCCCTCAGTTGTTTTGGACCGTGTCGTATCCATGCTCTCAGTGCATGCCTGATTTAGAAGTAGAGCTTAGTTCTGTGTTAATGTTCTGTCATGTAATGTTTTTATTTTCTATCTCTGGAAACATTCTAATTTGTTTGAAACATTTAAACATCTCTGTCATTATGTCTGTAGTGAAAATCTTTTTGTTTTGTTTCTACAATAAAACTGAATCATGTGATTATAATATTTACATTTCTGAGTGCAGATCAGAGATAGGATGTCGTGAAAATTCTCTTGTAGGCTATACCCCCTTGTGCTCAGTCTCCTGGGAGTTTAAACCCTGTCTTTTTGCATCATCTGGAAGAGATGCAGAAAGATTAACTTCTTTCATTGTTGCGCTGATTTCTCTCCCGTTAATATCTCCTTGGAGAGCATCTCTGAAGTGTTTGTACTCAAGATGGGAGGGGCCTAATTTGCGCTGAAATGGTGACCTTGTGCTGTCCCAGGCTGGCACTTGGCGATTTGTCATTTTCAGCGTTATTGTCACTCCAGGGAACTGGCTAATGTACGAGTGGTGATAAAATGACTGTGCTCTGGTTTGCTTGTTCTCACCTCTACCTGGATGTAATTCTTAGTGTCATTTATGATCCGATCTTTGAATGACAGATTTTAGTCGAAGCTCAGACACCAGAAAAAAAGCACAACGTAGACTTAAAGCGGCACTCTGGAGCATTTTTCTCTGTATCAAAGTTTTCTAAATGTTTTAAATGATATTTCAGGTCTAAACTATGATCTATGGGTTGAGTTCCACAACATCTGTCATTCTGATGAAGACCCTCCTTCCTCCTAGAGACCCCTTTCCATTATTTCTTGCCGCCGACATTTTTCAGCCAATGAAATTCAAATTTCTGCATTCTCTCAACATGCAGGCGCATCGACCAAACCTGTACCAGTAGGGGGCGCTGTCGTACAGGACGCTCCGTGTGTTTCTCTGCCGTCTCAGCCGTTCACTGAGGACTCACGGCTCATTTCTACTAAAAACCTACCCATTCTCCAGCTAAAGATGGATTTATTTTTATTTTTAAACCTTTCACCTCACAGAATGGCAAGGCTTGACAGGATTATGCGTTTATTTTGGTCAGAAAGTTCATCCAGGGCCGAGTCAAGTTCAGCTTCAGAGTCCAGCAGCAGCTCTCTGCTAACAGAGCTAATATCAGAAGCAGCAGGGACAGAGAGGGCTCATCAGACCCTCGTAGTATTGTTGGAATAAGATTGTTAACTGTGAGTGATTAAACCCTACACATTGAGCTGTACAGTTCATGTCCGAAGTATATGCGCCGCGTGCACGCGCGCACACGCGACCGGACGCGCGTGTCGAGATGTTTTGAGGAGGAGCCTTTGGACGTCTCGTCTCGTCTCGTCTTCTTCCGCTTATCCGGGTCCGGGTCGCGGGGGCAGCATCCCAATTAGGGAGCTCCAGACAGTCTTCTCCCCAGCCACTTCTACCAGCTCCTCCGGCAGGATCCCAAGGCGCTCCAGGGCCAAACCAGAGAAATATTTTCTCCAGCGTGTCCTGGGTCGACCCGGGGGCCTCCTGCCGGCAGGACTTGCCTGAAACACCTCCCTGGGGAGGCGTCCAGGGGGCATCCTAACAAGATGCCCGAACCACCTCAACTGGCTCCTTTCGACATGGAGGAGCAGCGGTTCTACTCCGAGTCTCTCCCGAATGTCCGAGCTCCTCACCCTATCCCTAAGGCTGAGCCCGGCCACCCTGCGGAGAAAACTCATTTCGGCCGCTTGTATCCGCGATCTCGTTCTTTCGGTCATTACCCAGAGCTCATGACCATAGGTGAGGATTGGGAGGTAGATCGATCGGTAAATCGAGAGCCTTGCTTTCCGGCTCAGCTCCTTCTTCACCACAACAGATCGGTTCAGCGTCCGCATCACTGCAGACGCTGCCCCAATCCGCCTGTCGATCTCCCGCTCCCTCCTTCCCTCACTCGTGAACAAGACCCCGAGATACTTGAACTCCTCCACTTGAGGCAGGATCTCTCTCCCGACCTGGAGTTGGCAAGCCACCCTTTTCCGACCGAGAACCATGGCCTCAGACTTGGAGGTGCTGATCCTCATCCCAGCCGCTTCACACTCGGCTGCGAACCTCCCCAGCAAGAGCTGAAGGTCAGAGCTCGATGAAGCTAGGAGGACCACATCATCTGCAAAAAGCAGAGACGAGATTCTCCTGTCACCAAACCCAACCCCCTCCACACCACGGCTGCGCCTAGAAATCCTGTCCATAAAGGTTATGAACAGGACCAGTGACAAAGGGCAGCCCTGGCGGAGTCCAACCCTCACTGGGAACAGGTCCGACTTACTGCCGGCTATGCGGACCAGACTCACACTCCTCTGGTACAGGGACTGAATGGCCCTTAACAAAGACCATCCACCCCGTACTCCTGGAGCGCCCCCCACAGGGTGTCCCTGGGGACACGGTCTTAAGCCTTCTCCAAATCCACAAAACACATGTGGATTGGTTGGGCAAACTCCCATGACCCCTCCATCACCCTAGCGAGGGTAAAGAGCTGGTCCACAGTTCCATGACCAGGACGAAAACCACATTGCTCCTCTTCAATCTGAGGTTCAACTATCGACCGGACCCTCCTCTCCAGTACCCTGGAGTAGACCTTCCCAGGGAGGCTGAGGAGTGTGATCCCCCTATAGTTGGAACACACCCTCTGGTCCCCCTTCTTAAAAATGGGAACCACCACCCCGGTTTGGACGTGAGATTCAAAAACTGCTCTCCTGATGAAATCCTCCGGAGTGCTGCTTTAAACAGACTCTCCAGAAAACAACCCACTATATATATATTTTAATTAGCCTGTAATTAAGCCTACGTTTTTTAGTCAGACTCCAGCTGTATGACAAATTCAATTTCTCTAAACGTTGCTTTTGTTACTCCTCCCGTTGTTCCTGTATAACTTCATCAAGTAGGAGGTTTTCCTTTTCATCACTTTCTGTTTAGATCACATCTCCAGTCTGCCTTAGTGTGATCAAGCATGTGTTCTGTAAGCTTAACTCTTCATGCATGCTGTCTCTTGTTTAAATAGTGTGTGTGTGTGTGTGTGTGTGTGGTTTACACTCCCTTGCGTCAGTGTCTTATACCTCATTTTAAAATTTGGTGTTCGATTGACAAAATGTGTGGAATTAAAGATTTAAAGATGGAAGAAATTTATCTCAGGTAAATCAACACAGCTGCCATATTGTTTTAGCTCCTTGTGAGTGGGCGTAGCTTAGAAAGTAATGACATCACGTCTGCATCACAAGCTTTTCTCTGTGACTGTCACGGAGGTGTTGTTATTATCTTGTGTCCCTGTTTGTAACTTTTGGGTTTCACTGTTTGTGCCATCTCTGTGAGGATGATTTGTTGACTTGTCTGCCTTGTGTATTTTTTGTTGTTACTGTCCTGTACGTCTTCATCATAGGTAAAATGCAGGATGGCAATTTGGAGAGCAACCAGATAAAAGGTAACCGAATCATCTGTTTCACTCTCTCCTCTCCTCCTCCTCCATCATCTCGTTTTTGACCTCTTTTTATGGTGTTTGGTATAAGTTTTGGGTCAAAAGCATGTGGGGAAAATCCAGCATTATTGTCCTTTTTTGATTTCAGTCCATATTGTTTTTAATATAAAAAAATAAACACTTAGCCAAAGGACTGTGCTGTTCTGATTCTGATTTAAAAATGACTGAAGTCTTTTACTGGATAAAGTCAGCTATAAATCCTAATGAAACAATTAAATTTATTCTTTACTCTCACTTTTTTAGGTTAGAAACTTCATTTTCATTTTCCATCACCAGTGTTTGATGTTGTCTTGTTGTTTGTTTTGTCGGTGGCTCATCGTGTTCTTTCTGATAGAACAGCAGCGCGTTCCTCAGCGACAAATTGCCTATTCTCCAGAGACGTCCAAAACTGTTTTTAATTGCTTGTCTTAAAATATTTACGCCTTTTCCGTGTTTCATTAAATGTTTTCGCTCACAATTTTGCAAATCCTAATGGTGTGACATTAAAGGTGGACTGTGGTGTTATTGTGTTCGTAATTTTTTTTTGTCTAAATTAAAAAATACTTCATTAATTTATGATTTTATTTTATTGTTTTTGACAAGAATGCCTCATTAGAGTTTTATATGTTTTAATTAATACTACTAGCTGTAAGATTAGCCTCTCAATGAAGCTGCTACCAATTTTGTGAAAGTTAGACAAAAGTCCTCCCAAAATAAATACCTTTTTTTTTTTGTAATATAGTCAGTTGGAAACACATCTGCTGAAAACATATTTTAATTACAACAAAATCCCATGTTTACCAGTTACCGTGGCCTCAGAAGCCTGTCATTTTTATCATTTGAATCAAGCTGCAGCATCGTTAGCATGTGAGACGTAATGTTTTCTTCAGAGAATAAAACTCTGTTCTCCATTTGTTTATTATTAGGCATTGCTCATCTGCTTTAGAGCGGTTTAATAAAGAAGACACATTCTGTCTTGTGTCATAAGGGTGGAAAAACAAAATGCTCAACCATAGAGTAAGACGAATGTTCAACGTTAAAAGGTTTTTCATGACCATCGAATGCATGCCTCATTGTGATGGGAAAACGGGGCTGAAATGGTTCTTGGTAATGGGTTCCATTAACACAGAGGCAGATTGTGTGCATGTTTGTCAAAACGGGGATAGAGATTTAGATGGAGTGAGGTAATAGTGGTCTGCTTTTACTACCTGAACATTTTTCTTTTGTGCAAAAGGTCTTGGAAAATAATTTATGTAGCATATAAAGTAGAAAGAATATCAGTTACTTTCTATCTGAGGAAACAAATTTTGCACATTAACCGTTATGTGTTCAATGTTCAACTATGATGTGTGCGTTTTTGTCTTTTAGTAAATTCTCACAGGGGGTTCACAAGTGCCTGATTGTATTTATTTTTATTAAATTATAAGAAGATAAAATTCAGCTTTACCGATTTTTGTCTTTATTTTACAAACAGTTTAGAGTTCATATTTGCTTGGAGTTGGAAAATCACCACCAGCATAACAGAATTTCGTTTTGGATTTAAATAACACGTCTGTTTTTATTATTATTCCTTTTATTTGGGTTTATTTTTCACTGTATCCCTGTTTGATCTTTTTATTTCTTTTTAGGTTGATTTGTAATTTTTCATTTATTCTCTTTTTTTTTTGGTGTATATATGAGATGTTTCCTATGAGTTTTTGTTTCTTCAACTTCCTGGACCCTACCGCCTAATCCCCATCAATTTTAAAGCTACATTTTTGCGAATACCAAATGTTCAAGAGCCTGTCTCAACTTGAGCATCTCTTGCCCTTTTCGTGTCATCGGACTTATCTCCATTAAATAACAATGGCTCTGTCTTTTGTTTTCTTTTGTTTACCCTCTGGTGTTTACAGTGAAGAAACAGGATGGAGCAGCTGCCATGGAAATGCAGCCTCTAAAGAGCGCTGAAGGCGGAGAGGCCGATGAGAAAGAGAAGAAGAAAGTGTCAGCTCCAAAGAAAGAGAAGTCTGTGCTGCAAGGGAAGCTGACCAAACTGGCTGTCCAGATTGGCAAAGCAGGTACAGCAAATTGCACACAGACGTATCTATCACTCATTCGGGCAGAAAATCAGTGACAACAAGGCACTGAACCATCATCCTGTCCATCGAATAAATATGTTGTACTGAGGAGCTACTTTGTAGCTGCTTGAAGGAATAAAAGCCATCAAGGAGACAGCTAAGGTGTTTGAATTATAGAACTTTAGAAGATTATTCACTGAGTTTCTCTAAAGGATCTGCCCTTGAGAAAATGATGACTCACTATTCTGGCTCCAGCTCAGATTCTGTAATGCAGCCTGAGTTTAGGCTGTTTTGCGGCTATGCTAATTGTTTCTAAGGTCATTTAACAACATTAGTAGTGGACAGAGGTTGATGCCAAGAGCATGCAAATATTTTTAGTAAAAAATGTCAACCTGGGTGGCTTCCAAGCATCAATGCAGTATAATCACAGTTTAACAAATTGTGAAGTTTTTCCGAGAATCCCTCAAAGATGTCCTTGCTTTTAGTGTGCTGTTATATCAGAGCGCTGGCCTGAGTGATAGAATGGGGACATGGTGTCAGAACAATGAAATACCATGAATAGATTAGCATACAGAAAGTACTGTGAGATCATATGGTATTCCTTAAAAAAAAATCTTTGCATATAATGCACTTCAAAGCGTGTGCATTCTAAAAGGTTTCACCTACTCTGTAGTTACCTGAAATCAGGGGTTCTTTATTTCCTGTTAGAGGGAACAGTTTGCACCTGCAGCCTCCTCAGACCCAGTTTTTTTTTGTTATAAGCAGCTGCTCAATGTTCACTTTTCTTTTTTATTGAATGATTGTACTTGTATAGCTTAGGTCTCTTCAGCCTGTGCTGTTGCAGAATGGTTGCTGTGGTAACTAATGCATACAGAAATGCTATTGTTTTGATATTAGCTCATGCATTTCTTAATAGTTTTGTCTTTACACTTAAGTTGCAAGTTAATTCAAGCATATAGTATTGGTCATAGTAGGAGTACATTGTGGCATTAACATACTGGATTTTTTGTATATACCTGCAGTTGAGATGCAATACACTCTCTAAGGTTTCTTTCTTTAACAGACATGTAAATATTCATAAAAACGTCCACTGTTTAACTGCATGAAAGAGAAACATGTTGAAAATGAGCAGTTTGAGTTTAGGTGTGTTAAATTATGTATTCTTGTTGGTTGTATCTAAAGCTATTATTTAAAAAAGTCACTTGCCAAAGAAATAAGATTAAAAAATACTAACATTTTTTATACGGTTATATAGGTTTAAGCATTTACATAACATAAAGCTCACATAAATCTTACAGTAGAGAACATAACGTGTGGTTTCTTCCCTCTTTCCTTCCCTCAGCTGACACCTTCTCTCTCTCTTCCAGGTTTGATCATGTCGGCTATTACAGTCATCATCTTGGTCCTGTATTTTTGCATCGACAATTTTGTGATGAGCAAGCGTCAGTGGAAGGCAGAATGTAGTCCTATCTACATCCAGTACTTTGTGAAGTTCTTCATCATTGGTGTGACTGTGCTGGTGGTGGCTGTACCAGAGGGGCTTCCGCTCGCTGTGACGATCTCGCTGGCGTACTCTGTTAAGGTAAACACACACAGAGACATGCAGGGCAATGGGAATCTTTAGGATCCTCATGATTTGATTACGTTTCAAAGGGTTGAGATGTGATTATAAAACGAGTATTGATGTATCTTTCTATCCCCCTCACCTCCCCTCTGTGGCTCCTTGATACTTCTAAAGCAAAGTATTTTTAAGATCCAAATTATACTGTATTTACATTATCATTTAAAAACATATTAATAAAACAAATAATTATATTTCAGTTTAAAGAACTGTTTGTTGTGCTTAAATAACTGCTTTTATGCAAAAACACTTGTGGACTTGTTCTTATTACTACCCTTACTCAGAAATACAAAACAAAGAGTGCAAGACCTCTTTCTTTATCAATAATGATACCGGATTAAGCATAAAAATATGCTATGCAAAACAAATGAACTGTAAATAAATGAATGATATAATAACAGTTTTTTCCAGAGGAAGTGAAGTCATTCAAAGGCAGAAATTAACTTTAGTCTCAATGGAGGAGTATTATTCACTTGTTTTCATTTATTTTTATGATATTTAATGTATTACTGTCATTACAGTACAGCTAAGTTCCAAACATAAGCAAAGCAGTCACAGAACATTAGGTTGGTTTAATCCCATGCAGGATTAAAATATTGTTTATGATTAAAATCCAAACTTATCAAACTGACTCTCAGGGAGAAAACACCGTGCTGATGGAAACATCTTTAAAGGTCACATGGAGACCAACTGATGCTACAACCTAGGAGAGACTAATATGTGCATTTAACTCAATTTACCCAACTAACGCAGCAGAGAGGAGACAGAGGGAGTTGCACCGAGTGAGAGACTCATGCACGCTGCACACTCTGACGGAGGAGGAACGCTTTTTAACACAACACTGGCCTCACTCAGCCACCTCTGTTGTGTTTAGAATGTTCACTATATGGTGCACTATTTTTTCAGTCATGACTCCATTCTAATTTTTAAACTAGTGTCTCTGTTATGTCCTCTGAGCTCTGCACTTCTGCATTTAGAGTTCCTTAATTCAGCTTTATTATTTACTACATTATTTAATACAATACAGCTTAAACATTTGACAATCAATTCAGAATTGTTCATGTGTGCATCACAGTGCATTGAAAAATAGAATCCCTAGAAAATATGGTAGCATAATTTACCTAAATACTGTAAAATGATTATCTGCTTTTCAGAGGCTATACAAAGACACTATACAATAGGCATCCTGCAGGCAAGCTATGATTTTTTTCACTATATTCACATTTGCATATCGAGGTAGCGCTGTATTGTATGCTCTGGGTTTACACAAGAGGAACAGCATGAGTTGCCAGTATTCAGCTCCATAGTAAAGCAACGTGCAGTGTCATCGTTATGGCAACAGCGCACTGACAGGCTGTCACTGTGTCATTCAGACATCACCACTGCAGCTTGAGCGACACGTTTTTACTTTCACTTTCTGATCAGTTAATACGTCCTCTGTAATAAGAGTTAAGATTTGAAAAAAAATGGTGTGTCTCTGCAAAAAGAAAAGTGGACTGTAAAAACTTGACAGTTTAAAGACGAATGGACGGAACAGTTTGTGTTCATTCTCCCTCCAACCATCACTAGACCAATGTGCTGATTGCACAGGAGATCACTAAAGGGTTCCAGTTTGAAATGGAATAAAAAATAGTTTTCTTTACACTTTAATTCTTGAGATCTTGATTTCTTTCTTTACCAGACAATTCAGTTGTTAAGAACTGGACTTTTTATTTCATTTTTGCATGAATGTTATTTGTTTAATTCCTGAGATGCTTGATTCACTTCATATTAGAACGGCAAAACTTTTATATTGTCTGTTTTTGAAATTATTTCTATCTCGTTTATTAACACTCTCCCAAATAAACGTAAACTCATTGAAAATTCTCTTTATGGCCATTTAAGTTTTGTATTTGAGTACCCTGTTCTACAGTATGATTTACACTATATCTTTGACCTACAGCTTCAAATATTAAAATCAGTTCTGACACTGTGCCAAATTCACAATACCTTTCTGAACCATTTTTGTGTGTATTTTACAAGTACAGATATGTAATGTGCAACTGCAAGAATCAACCGTTATTTTTGACATCTGTTTAGTTGGATACATGTTTTCGTATCATTTGAAATGTAAACATTTCCTACCAACAGAAAATGATGAAGGACAACAACCTTGTGCGTCACCTAGATGCCTGTGAAACAATGGGCAATGCCACAGCCATCTGCTCAGACAAGACGGGCACGCTCACCACCAACCGCATGACAGCCGTGCAGTGCTACGTTGGAGATGTGCACTACAAACAGATTCCAGATCCTGGTGTGTTACCACCCAAATCATTGGAATTACTAGTCAATGCCATCTCCCTCAACAGCGCCTACACCACAAAGATCCTGGTAAGTCTTTAGTCCTGTTTCCTTAGACTCTATAACCTTAGGTTTATCAAATAAAAATTCATAGTTTTTCTCTCAGATATTTATGAGATGCTTAATATTTCCTCACATGACAACATTCTGTTGTTCTAAAGTCTGTTAGGATAGCGGCTCTGTCTCAGCTGTAAGATCATATGATGACAGCATTTGTGAAACGGTGAGACGGGTCAGCAGTGCTCAGTTCCTGGTAAAGAGTGAAGTCACCGTCTTTGGCTGCTGCTTTGGATTCATCAGGCATTCACTCAGCTTGTCACCTTGAGAACAGTTGTGTAATTCTGTCTTATCTGATATTCAGAGTGTAGCAGACTGTAATTGAATTCAATCTGTCTAAGTGCTGGAGATGGGCTCTTGTTTATAGTGAATGCATTAGACGGAGAATCTCAATAAGCTAATTTAATGTAAAAAAGATATGAACATACAAATTTACTGATCACAGAATATAAATTATAGTTTGCCTTTTCTAAATGCAGGTATGAAACAATATTTTTATGGAGAGGATTTTGGGTAAATGTTCCAAAAGCAAAGATTGCCAAGATCTGAATGTCTTCATCCTGTGTGAACAACGTGGCTGAGTAATCCTATATCTGGCATCTCTACGGCTGGTCACCTGTGTGATCAAACACACACGCACACACACACACTAGTTCTGCTCATGGATGTTTCCTCAACCATGCAGACTCCTGTAATGTCTATCCACTGATGGCTGATCAGCTAACAAATTCCTTTTTAGAACATTTGCAGGTAATGAGCTGAGCAGAGGAGACACCTGTGATAAAGTGTGCCACAGATTTTACTCCCTACTCCTAAAGGCACAGTCATAGTTTTGGTGAAGCTTGTCGTAAACCCTTTCAGGACTGAGACAGATTTAGGTTTGTGCAGCTTTCAACCCAGGTAGTAGATGCACTTCAAAGTAGTCAGGTTCCCTTTCTGGAGTTTGACATGTTTGCCGGCTTCTGGTGTTTTTGTCGACCTCTTCAGGATGATAAAGTCACGTGTAAAGCACTCCGTGAGCAGGGCTCAGACAGAGATCTGTGCTCTTACACTCAGTGTTGTTCAGGTTCACGCTTCAGAAGAAACAGCTTATGGTCTGGTTTGCATAGATTTCAACTACATTTTTTTAAAAAGTTGAATTTTTGTTGAAAATAAACTCAGTGCCTACTTTCACTTGTGTTTTATTAGCAACACATCAGTGTGTTGGAGTAAATCCACAGTCATCAAGGACATGATGATCTTTGATTTGAAATCACTCATATATGTTTAGATTGATACTTCGATTGATACCTTGTAATACTATAATACATAATTTCTGATTTTAAATGTACAATGATAACTTTTAATATGTAGCATACATGTGATTATAAATGTTTGAAGGCAAAATGAAGGAAAGGAACAAAGAGCGAGTGTTGTGGATAATAATCTAATTAAGGAACTCGGAAAGCAGGACGCAGAGGAAAGATTTGTGAGTAATATTTAGTCCAATCGTCTTTCCCTCCCCCAACCGCCTCCACTTCCTCAGCGCCACTCCAGCCCTGCAGTATGCTTGCTGGTGTGTTCTTATATAAGAGGCCAATCCTGTGGGACGCCAGGATGGCTATGGAAGTCTTTGATTGCCACCACACAAAAGCACAAAGGCAAAGAGGCAGGCTTTGATACTCGCATCAATCCCCCTAGTGCTCTCCGGCTTTAGAATACATCCCCTCCTATATCCCTGCCTCTTCTGACAGCACATGCATATTGCAGTAACAAGTGGCGAACCCTTCATTGACAGTGGGGAAATTTAGACATGTTTACACTTTGAAAGCATGCACATAAACTGTCTGAATCCCTGCATTTAATGGATTCATGTGCAAATTTACACTCATTCATAAATACAGAAAAGGTTGTGTGAACAAACACGTGAGCATATAAGTAGAATCTTAACACACGAGTTGGCCTTGGGTGTCTCTTGTGTTGAAGTTGCACATGGTACGCTGTGAATAGCTTTCAGTGACATCAAAATACAGGCAGCTCAAACAGACGTATGGTGCTCTCAGTGGCAGAAGCATAATTAACCTTTTAATTATGCATGCGCCAGATTTAAAGTGTGCGCTTCACACAGAACACCTGACAGTAGATGTGTGTCTAGCGGCACACACTGATCACTCACACGCACATCTGTGATATCAGGCGTTCTGACTCTGTTGGAGGTATTCAGACCACAGGTGTGTGTTCTCACAGCACAGTGGTATGTTTAGCATGGCTGTGTGAATGTCCTCAGAGCTCCGTTTCACGTAGATCCAACCACCTGCTCGGGTCACTTTTTCCGGTCAGAGGAGAGAGTTGAAAGCTCCCATACATGCAAACGGCCGTGACGCATGCATTACGTCATCTTTTAAAGGATAAGATAAAGAAGCTCATTATGTGGTTCAAAATATAATATAATGCAATTTTCTTCTTGATTAGCACACTTGACAGTCCAGCTGAGATTGCACTAAAAGAGAAGGCGTCATCACATCAGCACGATGGTGCTTTGATGTTTCAGAGGCACGAGGCTTAATGGCTTTTCTTTTTTCCTTGACATCATAATTTTCATGCTTTCATTGATCTTGTTTTAAGCGATTGAGGAAACCAGTTTCAGCTAGACACATCAAAGAGCAGAGTGGAGGTGTAGAAACAACTAAATCTATCATCATCAATGATGATCAATGATCAATGATCAATGATCAATGATCATATCAATTAGACGAACAGCTGTTATTTTTATGATCATTTTTATGAAACGTTCAGAACAATAACATATAATCAATGGTGTGTGTGATTAAACCTTATCAATACAAAATAAGCACTTTAATAGTCAATGTTTTCAGCATGCTATTTAGCTACAATTTGAAGTTATTTATTGTATTTTGGGTTAAATATTGGATATAGGGAGTATGAAAAGACAGGACAAGTGTTTTTATGAGAGACTGTAGTACTGTATAACTGCCCTCCAAGGCCTGGAGTATAATCTACTCTTTCTTCAGTGAGGGAACAAGAGGGCAGAGAATTCAAGGAGTGGGAGCACCTTATCCTGGGAGCATTCATTGATAATAAGGAGGAGAAAGTCAAACCAAACTTGGGTGGATTTGTAACAGAAAAGGAAGAACATGACTAGAGAAAAGGAAGGAACAGGAGGCATGGATTAAGAAGAGCCCCAGGTGAAAAAGGAAGTAAAGTTGCCAGCTCTCCCTCTGGCATATGTCCTTGCCTGCAGGAAGACCCAAGGACCAGGGAGCGGGCAGCTGGTCCTAAGCCACATCCAGGCCAGGATGTGCCAGCAGTAACCCAGTCATGCCAACACTGAGCAATGCATGCCAGTAACTGTCCATGTGCGTAAAAACCAACGTCAAGATAAACCTCCATGGAATCTCTCGGAGTAAAAACAGCAGTGTCTGTTTTTCGCTCCATGTTTACCTGCTTTATGTCACACTAGCAGTCGTTGCATTTTTAGTAGTTAAGAGTTTTAAATGGCTGATATTTCAATCAATAAACATTATATCACTCTAATTCTATTTGCAGACATTCTAGAAAACAGCATTTATAGTATTGTCAATTTTAAAAGCAACGTATTTTCTTGGATTAAAATGCGATAACCTTTATTCCCCAAAGGGTTGTTACTATTCTACAGCACATGTTTACAAATGATCACTTAAAGCTGCGAGGCATCCTGTGTGTCAGTTTAACTTGATGTCGTACTCTGGCTAGTTTTCTCCTCAACACCACATAATGCAAATGAGGCCATTTATCCCATCCTGTCATTAGCCAATCACATACAGGGTCTTCCTGATGTAATCACTGGTCATTAGGAAAATGCATTAATTCTGTTATTTAAGACCAACTCAGTATAACATATTTGTTGTTATGTCTTCGATTGCGAGACACACAGCTGGACAATAACCAGATATGTCCAATTACTAGTTGAAGCACTCCTATTGGGTTTTTAATGATCGTCTCTCAGACGCCGCAGCAGAGAGAACCAGTGAGCTGGGTCTGGGCCAGCACGAATTATTTATTATTCACTGATGTTAGAGCAGTTGTATTACATAATATTGAGAGTCTAAAACAAACATTACAAATCAACAGCAAAAATTTGAGGAACAAACAGTCAAAATGCCAAGCTATCTATTTCAATCTAATCGTGGTTGGAGGCTTGTTACACGTTTGGAAGCAACATAAAAGCACAAACAGAGCGAGGCTGCTTGGTTCACTGCTGCTTGTGTGTTCATAAGAGAAGAGAGTTTAAATGACAAAATGTGTGACTAGGTTTCAACATTATGTACATGGGAAACCCCAGAGAAACTAACACAGACTCTAAATAAAACTGCAATAAAACGCTGTTTATTCCGATTACCAGCACCAGAGTAGAAGCAGCGTGTCTTCATTTCACCAGTTCTGGGTTTTGTTCCAAACCTTTGTGAATACAGTGCAGGCATTTGCTAAAAAAAGACAAATTTATCTATTTAAGGAGCAAGCTGATGGCAGTGTGATTTAAATCAGCTTGAAAATGTGTGATTGTGTGAAGAGGCATGTCATAAAAAATGACAGCAACGGCTGCATGCTCACGAGTGTGTCTTATGTGTTCGGACGTGTGAGCATCAGTGTCACTTAAAGCCGGTGCATGTGGGAGAATTTTCTGTATGTTGCTGCTTGCATTCCTACGTCGTACTTCAGTTTAAAGAGTTTCTAAATGGAGAGAGGAGCTCAAGAAATGCGTATAAAGAAGCTTTGGGAAAAGATAACGGGGAGAAAAGAAGAAAAAAAAGAAGAGAGGACATGTGTGAAGTGAGATGAGGGAGAATGTTGTAAGAGAATTTGAGCCAGTGAGTAAGAATCCCCAAGTGGTGGAAAGCTCACCCTCTCTTTTCCCAGTTCTCATCTTCCAAGTGTGTTTTGCCCAGTGTTACCATAGCAACGCTGAGCCTTCCACAAGCTGACCACACTCACACACTCTTGTACATACAGTAGGCACATGTACTGTAGCACCTGATCAGCCACATGCACGGATTTTAGCAGATCGCACATGCTCATCCTAGCTCTCTTTATTTAGGATTTTTTTTATAGCTGTAAATTAAAACCCCCTATAATGAATTCTGTCTGCAAATTGTCCCATGTTGTGTTAAAAGTTACATCACATGCTGCCTTCTAAATGTTATAATCAGCTGAAATGTTTATTGAACCAGAATGCTGCCTGGTTCTAAACATACAATTACGGATTGTGAAGGGCTGAGCTGCTCGCCTGAAATAAAGACATCCAAATTTGATTGAGTCTGTCTCATCTCCTGGCCTCCCACTCAGTAACCCATTCACCTGCTGCTGCTTAATTATCACTAGCAGCTATTTCAAGTGTAACACTGGGAACGTTGTGTAGAAGGAACAAGAATCTCGTTTATACTTTGTTTATATATTTATTTATACAGTTTTATTCTAAATAAAACCACAAAAAAAAGACGTCCATTGACAAATTTAAAGAAACGTGTATTAATTTTCCTTCCTCTCTGTTAAGCCCCCAGATAAGGAAGGCAGTCTGCCAAAGCAGGTTGGAAACAAAACAGAATGTGGTCTGCTGGGATTGGTCCTGGAGCTGAAGAGGGATTACCAGCCGATACGAAACCAGATCCCCGAGGAGAAGCTGTACAAAGTCTATACCTTCAACTCAGTCAGGAAGTCCATGAGCACTGTCATCAAACTTCCTGATGGCAGCTTCCGCATGTACAGCAAGGGAGCGTCTGAGATCGTTCTCAAAAAGTGAGTCCAGTTTTCTCCAAGTAATTAGTGTGGAGGTAATTGTGTTTTTTTTTTGCTTTGCTTTTTATGTGGGCAGAGTTTGAGAATGATTTCTTTCATGTGCCTATAGGTCAAGGTTCCCATTATCCATCTTGTCTGCTCATCTTAATACCAAGCTGGTCAGCTCAGTCAGTAAAGTGTGCAATAGTAGGCTCTCAGTACACAAATACAGTAGATCAGTTGAGTGAGGGTTTAGAAGATAATTTGATGTGGATTAAGCTCTGTAGCATTGAACTGTGAGGGGCGCTCCTGGAGTACAGGGTGAATGGTCTTTTGCTAAAGGCCATTCACTCCCTGTAGGAGTGTGAGTTTGGTCAGCGTAGCTGGCAGTAAGTCAGACCTGTTCCCAGTGAGGGTTGGACTCCGCCAGGGCTGCCCTTTGTCGCCGTCCTGTTCATAACCTTTATGGACAGGATTTCTAGGTGCAGTCGTCGTGTGGAGGGTGTCGAGTTTGCGGGAGATCGACAGGCAGATTGGGGCAGCGTCTGCAGTGATGCGGATGCTGAACCGGTCTGTTGTGGTGAAGAAGGAGCTGAGCCGGAAAGCAAGGCTCTCGATTTACCAGTCGATCTACCTGCCAATCCTCACCTATGGTCATGAGCTTTGGGTAATGACCGAAAGAACGAGATCGCGGATACAAGCGGCCGAAATGAGTTTTCTCCGCAGGGTGGCCGGGCTCAGCCTTAGGGATAGGGTGAGGAGCTCGGACATTCGGGAGAGACTCGGAGTAGAACCGCTGCTCCTCCACATCGAGAAGAGCCAGTTGAGATGGTTCTTGTTAGGATGCCTCTAGGACGCCTCCCCAGGGAGGTGTTTCAGGCATGTCCTGCCGGCAGGAGGCCCACGGGTCGACCCAGGACATGTTGTAGAAAATATATCTTCAATCTGGCCCGGGAACGCCTTGGGGTCCTGCTGGAGGAGCTGGTGGAGGTGGTCTGGGAGAGGACGGTCTGGGACTTCCTAGTTGGGATGCTGCCCCTGCAACCCCGACCCGCATAGGCGGAAGAAGACAAGACGAGACAGTACACTGAGCTGGCAGTGAATGCATGTCAGTGTGGCTCTGATGGAAGAGGAGGGACAACGTCTCGGCACCTAGAAAGTATAGATCCATTCAGTCCTAAATCTGATCCATTGTAGTCTCTAGGGAATGCTTATTCAGCTCTACATTATACTTTCCCTCCTTGGATTCTGCATTTTGCCAGAGCACTGGGGTCAGCAAGCATTTTATGATTTAGCATAAAGTTAAATGAAACAGTGCCAGTAGCCTTAACGGTTTTCATTTGTTGTTGTTTTTCACAGATGCAGCCACATTCTGAATGAGGTTGGTGAAACAAGAGTTTTCCGTCCGCGAGACAAAGATGAGATGGTTAAGAAGGTGATCGAGCCCATGGCCTGCGATGGCCTGAGAACCATCTGCGTGGCGTATCGTGACTTTTCCAATAATCCTGAGCCCAACTGGGATGATGAGAACAACATCCTAAACAACCTCACAGCCATCTGTGTTGTGGGAATAGAGGATCCTGTCAGACCAGAGGTAGGAGCACAATGTGTTGGTAGAGACTGAGGGAATGTTGGAATAATGGTATATACAATCAGCTGTCATTGGTGTGCTTTTATAATAACTTTTACTTATATAAAGATTTCAGGTGTTTATGGAGGATGTTTAAAATCCATAAATTAAGAAATATGTTGGGGAAAAAAATGCTTTTTGTGATTTGACACAAGTAGAGAGGAGCCTGTGTGTTACTGGACGACTGACCTCCCTTGACAGCCTCAGTGATGGTACAGGAAAGCGGGAAACTAACTGACTACTGCATTATTCAACTTCCTCCTTTCATCTTTTTTTCCATCCCTCTGCACTCCCAAACAACCTCTCTCATTGAACCTCACCCCAGGATGTTTTCTTCCTACGCTTTTCTTTGTGCTATAAGGCCTTAATTCCACCTTCCTCTGATTTCTCTTGTTCCTTTACCTTCATTTTCACCCACCTTCCTCCATTTGATTGTGCCCTTTTCTTTCTTTCTGTCTGAAACCGAGTTATGTAAGCAACAGACCAAGGGGGAAGAAAAAAATCCGGAAGTGAAAAATAGAAATCTCAGAAAGAGTCAGGCAGATTTACAAGTAACCCCTGCTGCATTAAAGTGATGTACAGCTGTTTTATGTAAATTAAAAGCAATTTACTGTACTTTTCTGTAAGGCACAATGATGAACTGCATTCACACATTTCCTGATCTCTTGTAAAGACTGTCCCCTGTTTGAAAGGTCACGCAACCTGGAGAGCACACATTTGTTTATTAGCCTTTAATTTCTTCCTCTCAAATTTGATGTTCTTTTAATACCTGGTTATCATTACACAGCACAACTGAGCGAAAAGAGGAAAGAGAGAGAGAGAGAGAGAGAGAGAGGGACTAAGAGAGATAAACAGATTAGAAATAAAATTCATGTTAGGGGACAGCGACGGAAGATGGGCAAGAAGAGGAATGGAGAAAAACAAGACTGTTTACAGATTTATATCAGATACTCAGAGGCTTGTTTTTCACCATATTTGATGGGTCAGACTGTACTTTCATTTAGCCTTTTATTTTTGCCTCCACTTTCTGTGTATAATAAATCAAATAGAGCAATTAGAGTAAAACATGTTAAAAACAGATTTTTATATAAGCAAATGGTATCCATAATACCTTAAAGGCACACTATATAACTTTTTCATATATTTTTTGAAATCTTTTTCTTGAGCCAGTATGTGTTAATATGACCCTTTACAGGGTTAATGAAAAGTCACTCCCATCTGCTGCATTTGCAACTTCTGAGTCTCTGGTCCAATGCCCTGAAGTCTCACAAAGTCCCGTATCTTGTGAGAGTTAGGCTAACCCAATGTGGCTAGCTGTTATGCTAGCACCTGAGTGTTTTTAGCTCATGATTCCTGCTTTTTTCCGATTTCTCCCTGCTTGAACACAACTGATTTCTTTGACTGAGTGATGAATCACTCCAGTAGAAAGCTATGAAGGCTGAGGAGACATTTCAACAGTTAGATTTAGGTGTTTCTGAGCAAAAACAATGATAACGTTTTTATGACAGTGACTTAAAATGGACACTAGGGGGTGCTAAAAACAAGCAAAAATTGCATAGCATGCCCTTAAAAAGACACATTTGGCCAATTCTAGGGAAGGAAAATTCTGCCATATGTGCAACAGTTGTTGTAAGATGTATTATTAAGATTTGTTAGAAATGTGTGATAAGCTTTTCATTAGTGGAACCACTGAGCTTCTATCTCAGACATACAGTATGTGTTTCTGTGTGTACATTGGTGGGTTTTAAGGCATGTTCCTGCATTTTACATTTAGGATGTTTAACTGAGAGTGAAAAAGAAATTATGCATGGAAATTTGCACTGACACTTTGCCAGTAAGATGCATTGAAGTGATACTCTTTGTCCATTCTGTTAAACCAGGAATATCTCATAATATATTATAAAATATGGCCAACAATATTATAACTTGAATAGATAAACTTAATATAATGAGAATCAATAGAATGTTCACCTGAATAAATTATATTATTATTATTATTTTTAATCTTTTATGTATATATCACATGCCTATTTGTTGAAAGCATCAGGTTCATTGTTTGGTTTTACCAGCTTGCAGTTTTATAGCACATTTCAGAATCAAAGCTTTAAAAAATCCAGACAGAGACAGAGTCAACATTTCCATCTGTAGGTGATGAAAACTAAAACCAATGAATACACATACTAAAGTTCTAATTGCATTCATTTAGTTCTAAAAAAAGAAGAAGAATGATCTGTTTCTGTTTGTAGAATCAGGCAACTTTTTATGAAAATAAGTTCATCCCTTCTGGTATTTATGTTAAAACTTGCTTCTACTGACCCCAAGTAGACAAAATTCTTTTTTAAGTCTTTTTTATAACAACTTATTTAGGTGCCCGATGCCATTCAGAAGTGCCAGCGTGCTGGCATCACCGTACGCATGGTGACAGGTGATAACATCAACACGGCCAGGGCCATAGCCATCAAGTGTGGCATCATCCGTCCAGGAGAGGACTTTCTCTGCATTGATGGCAAAGAGTTCAACAGGAGGATCCGCAATGAGAAAGGAGAGGTACGGGAACTTGTGTTCATTTTAAAGAACGGCTAAAATGAGAGAAAAAAATAACGAAACTGCAGCCACATGACCCTCTTTATCCAACTGTCTGTGTGCATGAGCAGGTGGAACAAGAACGTATTGACAAAGTGTGGCCCAAACTCAGAGTCCTGGCCAGATCATCACCAACTGACAAGCACACTCTCGTCAAAGGTCAGTGGGTTTCTCCAGAGGTTATTTTAAATTGTTTCATAATTTTCTATCTAAGCTGACACATTATAATTAATATTCAAACAGAGTGTGCTCCATAGCTTATGCTGTTGTGTGTGATTTTGTCAGGGATAATTGACAGCACCATGGCAGACCAGAGACAGGTTGTGGCTGTGACTGGGGATGGAACCAATGACGGACCTGCTCTTAAAAAAGCCGATGTTGGGTTTGCCATGGTAAGCAGAACCGTTCCTGTGGTATGGATTCATCCCTGAACTGAAAGCATCCACGGAAAAATGATCCCAGTGAACATCTTACAAAATGTCTTTTCCACCTCTGCATTATTTAGGCTTTCTTCACAGGCACCCTTCCTCTGTCTGTGCAGATGAACAGCTCCCCCTAGTGGATTGATATATTTGTACAGCTTCTCAACACAAGCTTCTTCATGCTTTTCAGACAAGTCTTATTTTTTTTTTAAATATACCTAACAATCAAGTAAATCCTGACTCTTCTCATGAAAATTCACAACAGTTTTTTTTGTTTTCTTTTTTTTTACTTTAAAAAAGTATTATTAATTTGTCAAATCGTCATTTTAGTCAGTTTACCCTCCTAATTTTGCTCTATATGTCGATTTCTGCATTTAAAACCTTTGACACATAAAAATGAGATTACAATATGTATTTGTTGCTAGAATAATTCTAATAATCTCAGCCAGGAGATGCAATGACATAAAATACACAACATTAAACAGCACAACAAGAGGAGTCTTGAGCATCAGTTGGGTCTCAATCTGGCATGTCGGTCCAAATTAAACACTCGACTTGTTTTTTCTGCATAAAAAACTCATTCACAAAGATCCTGATTTGTATATTCTCTCCCATTTTTAAGCATAAACTGCAGGATAAACTTCAGCCAGTAAAACAGACTGTCCTCTGTGCTTCCAAAAATAAAACAGTGTAAAGGAAGGAAGTTCATGCCATTAATAGAAGCAATGACTCTGATTATTCTTTATTAATAGAACTTGAAGCTCTGGCTCGTGCACAGTGGAAATGTGTTTTGTGGCTGTAGAGTTCATCTACTTTTAAATGCCTGCTTGATGAGAAATGCAGTAGCACAAACTCTCAGTAACTTTTGTAACAATTTTCAGCTTCCCGACAGTTTAAAGTAAAAAGCACTGAGATTTAGGAGCTCAAACAAAAAACAAAGCAAAGCATTTCACCTTCTTATTTCTTTTCTCCAGGGTATAGCCGGTACGGATGTGGCCAAGGAGGCGTCGGACATCATCCTGACCGATGATAATTTCAGCAGCATTGTGAAGGCTGTTATGTGGGGCCGAAACGTTTACGACAGTATTTCTAAGTTTCTTCAGTTCCAGCTTACTGTCAATGTGGTGGCTGTTATAGTAGCGTTCACTGGTGCCTGCATCACACAGGTGAGAGACATTAAAAAGGCACCTTTGTGTAGCAGTGTGTGTAATTGTATCGCTAGAATAAACCTTTGACGTGCAGTTAGTTGCAGTGTTGCAAGTTTTTGTTTTATTTCCCCAGGACTCTCCGCTCAAAGCAGTGCAGATGCTGTGGGTTAATCTCATCATGGATACATTTGCATCCCTGGCCCTGGCGACAGAACCTCCCACTGAGTCTCTGTTGAGCAGGAAGCCTTACGGTCGCAATAAGCCTCTCATCTCCAGCACTATGACCAAGAACATCCTAGGACACGCAGTCTATCAGCTTGTCCTCATTTTTTCACTGCTTTTTGTTGGTATGTAGTTTTTTTATTTTTTGGTTCTGATTACAGTATGTGCTAAAAATAAACATCTCCCTGCGTTTCCTCCAGGTGAGCGGATCTTTGATATTGACAGTGGCCGCAATGCTCCTCTCCACTCCCCTCCATCTGAGCACTACACCATGATCTTCAACACTTTTGTCATGATGCAGCTGTTCAATGAAATAAATGCCCGCAAAATACACGGAGAGAGAAATGTGTTTGCTGGAATTTTTAGGAACCCCATCTTCTGCTCCATTGTCTTTGGTACATTCATCATACAGGTAAACAACCGCCAAACATTTAATTGCAAATACGTACTTTGTTACCAATACTCAGTTTTATAAGTGATTTTCATTTTTCTGCGTTTACATTGTGCAGGTTGTGATCGTGCAGTTAGGAGGGAAGCCATTCAGCTGTCAGCCTCTCAGCTTGGAGCAGTGGCTGTGGTGTGTTTTCCTCGGACTGGGAGAGCTTGTCTGGGGACAGGTAACATCCAGGTTTCTCTGCCTCCTCATTGGTTTTCCTTCTAGTCTCTACAATGTTACTGCAAGTTTGTCGATTTTCCTTTTGAATAAAAACACTGTCTTTCCTGTGTGTTAGGTGATAGCCTCCATACCGAACAGCAAGCTGCGCTTCCTGCACCATGCGGGTCAGTTAACTCATAAAGATGAGCTACCAGAGGAGGACGTAAGTGAGGAGAATCAAGAGATTGACCATGCAGAGAGGGAGCTGAGGAGAGGGCAAATCCTGTGGTTCAGAGGTCTAAACCGCATTCAGACTCAGGTGAGAAGTTGCTTTCTCATTCAATATTTTGCGGGATTGATGTGAACTGAAAGAATGACTAAATGCATGTTTTTGACTGTAAAAACTACTAATGCGTTTTAATTTTCACTCATTTCTGCCTGTGATTGATTTTTCATACCCTACAATATCTTTAATTTTTATGAAGATTAGCCTAACCCCAACAAATAAGGCCTGATTTAATGTTCAGTCACACTCTTAAAGTCCATTTATTTTAAGATGACTCATTTAGGAACGTGAAGATGCAGCTTTTCCTCGGTGGACTCCAGCGATCTCAAGCCGACTGTTGGAATCCCGACTTTACTTTTAGATACAACCTGAACTGTTGTCACTGTGATCAACTTTGCAGACCAATGCCACTGTGATTTTCAGGACACTTTTGCCTTCATGTTGAGCTCAGTGTCGTCTTACTGATGTGTTTCCAACTGTCCCGGTGAAGTTGCTCCATGGCATGGTACACATATACAGCAGGACCAATGTTGGGTTTGCAAAGAAAATCTTCCGTTTTTAATGACTTGCATCTATGGATTTATCTCTATAACTCCTGAGAGGGGCTCCATCAGTGGTGCTGTTGGTGTTATCGCTATTATGGCTGTGACAGGAAAGAGTACACCTCTCTGGTTATGGAATGCTGTAGCGCTAAAGACGAGCTTTCTTATTTCTTTATTTTAAATGTGCAGAAAAATTAGTCTTTTAAAGGATTGGAGCATGTAAACTGCAGCTACCTCACAGAGTTGAGCTTTAAGTTAAGCTTAAGTTTGAATGTAAATGTATTTTCCTGATATGAAATCAGGCTTTAAGCGACTTTGACTTTTTAGGGCAAATTTGTAGAAATCTCCTGAACGTAAACATTGATGATGGCTAGATGTTTTTCTTGGTGTGAACCATTTTGTTGTTTTTGTACGCATCCTGCTCTCCCCCCCACCTTGTGTCACGACTACAGCACTGTGTTGTCATTTGGTTTGTGTCACTCTGAGCTGCCATTTGTCCTCTCCTGTCCCGCTCTCCTCCCACAGATTGAAGTAGTCAACACCTTCAAGAGTGGCACCTCCTTTCAGGGGGCAGGAGCTCTGAGACGCCAGTCATCCACCACAAGCCAGACCCAGGATGTAACCAATGTTTCTAGTCCTAGTCACGTGTCCTTGAACAATGCCCTTTCCTCTCCTACAAGCGCTGCTGCTCCTCCCACTACTGGCCGTGAGTCAGAACTCTGTCTTGAGCAATATTGCTTCCAGGCCTGAATAATTACTTATTTTGAAAATAGTTCTGAAACAAATTACGAGTTTCTTCATTCAAATGTTGGCATCTCTGAAGATTTTTTTTAATTTTTTTGGGCTGCTTTTTGTGTTCTCTCTTCTACTGTCTTTTTTGATGTTCAGTTCATCTTGATATCTCCTCCCATGGTTGGCTGTACTGTCTTCTCATTGGTCAATGTGTGTTTGTTTCCCCAGAGTGCTAGGAGCACAGGACTAAGAGTGATTCCCACGGCGTGGCATTTCAGGTTGTGAGTTTGTCTCCCTCTGCTCATCCCTCGTAAATCATCCCATCTGTCATTCCTCTCATTTTAATGTCTTGACAGACGTTAATGTGAACTAATTCCAATAAACTCACAAAGAGACTGGGTGAACATTCAAGTATAAGTAACAATGTGTTTTTAGCACTTCTCTGTTTGTTACCGATGTGGAAAATAACAAGAGACAAAACCAGTTCCACCTGTAAGTATTTGTAGAAGTTGATGTGGTTTAAACGTCCTTTAAGATGTCCATGAAGGCCACCTTGTTCAGACAAGTGATTGATTTTAATTCAAAAGGAGAGCCTAAAATAACTAATTAGGGGAGGGAAAAAAAACTCAATTGTGATTAGAGGTGGCTCAGATCGGCATCAAGAAGCTGCATTTAGAATCAGCTGAGTGAAAACTGCAACATGGCCATGAGTAAACACCCTTCCACCCACACCTGAACACACACACACACACACACACACACACACACACACACACACACACACACACACACACACACACACACACACACACACACACAGCTTTGTATCCACCTGTGACAACCACTCCATCCCTGTAGCTCACACAGGACACCAGTAAAGTCACATCAGGTCAAACTTTAAAGTTGTCTGTCAAAACAGAGTTAAAATAACCCAGAAGGACAATATGCTTCAGTACTAATAAACCCCTCTAAGCTTCTAGCTGTGTTACTGGTCGCTCAGACTTCCTGTTGCATTCAATCTCGTTTCTATTGTCAATTTTGATCACAAAAACGGTGTAATTTACAAAAAATATTACAAGCATGCTTTTATTTTGTGACTCTCTCAGAATGATAGATGCTTCCTCCCTCTCTGAAGGCTAAACTCACATGTAAATAAAGATGGCAGAATGAGGGCAAAACACACCGGTAGCCCTAAAACAAAAGACACCTCCATTATGTTTAGTTCTAACCTCCTTCGTGCTCTGTGCTCCACATATTGCAATGGTTTTCAGGTCATTTAAACCTAAAGCACACAGATGTTTCCTCTCATCTTTAGCTCAAAGGATGCAGCAGATCTCATTATATGACGTTTTCTGCTTTACTTAGTCCACCTCTGACTAACTGCTGCTTAGTTCAGAACAGTCATCAAACCTGAAGATCACAGCTCTTTAACATTGGTGGTTTTTAACTGCGTCCACCATGTGCTGAGGTTCCCTGCATCATGGATTTTTAATGATATTATATGGTAAAATGCTCAATAACTTATTAATTAAAGCCTCATAAATCTGCTTGGGACTTATACTTGAGTGTTTACTTAAACATGCATGGAGTTGAAACAGTCTTTAACCGTCAGACCTCTGACAATTAAATTTATTTTCATTCTTCACCTCCTTTTGTTTGGTGTTAGTCGTTCTTGTGCCAGTGTCCAGTTTGTCACTGTGCATGTAGTTTGTTTTGACCTCTTGTGTGTTCATTATATTTTACCTGCTGTGTTTGCTTGTTGTCTAAAAACGACACTCCTCTTCTTTCTGTTCTGACACTCTCTTTATATCTTTGATTTTATTGTTGGAGGGAAGTGCTTTATTGGTGTGAGTTTTCCTTACATTGCGATGCCTGTGTTGAGCCAACTTCATGCAGACTTGACTCACTCTCTTTGGGAACCATGCTTCCTCCACCCTGTGCTACATCTCTGTGTTCCATTCAGTGTCTGTGTGGATATTGTCCCAGACAGTGCTCTGGTACCCCAGAGGTTTTTTAAAACCGCCTCATTGGATCTCTCAGATCTAACCTTCTTCTTTTCTTACTGACCTCGTCCACCAGATTTCTTCAAAACTGCATGTGATATTGTCCTTTAATTTTTTCTGAAAGCATTTCATTTATTAATGTGGCTTGTTTCTAGGTATACGGCACATTGGACTAAAGCGTATACTTACAACGAGCGTTTGTGTTGCTTTGGTTTTTCTCGAAATGTATGATTTCCTTGTGTTCTTTATGATTACGTTCCTCACAGTTTTCCTTAGTGCACGCCAAAAGTTGAGTGACTTGTGACCTGTAGTCATCTTGTGCAAGCAGAATACAGGCTGCAGTTGCCTTCTCTCTTCTTTCTACTTCACTTTTTTCTCCTCCTCCACCTTTATATCTTCAAATTAGAGGAGTGTTCTCATCTTCTTTGTCCCTTTCTCTTTTCAACTTCCCTCTTTTCTCTCATTCCAAGGTTCCCCGCAACCGGTTCATATCTGACGTCACCTCTCATGTGTTTTTTTCCCTTTTCTTCCTCTCTTTCTATCTCCTTTCGCAACAGATCCGAGTTGTGAATGCATTCCGTAGCTCCCTTTACGAAGGCCTGGAAAAACCCGACTCCAGAACATCCATCCACAACTTCATGACACACCCTGAGTTTAGGATAGACGACTCCACACCAAGCATCCCCCTCATCGATGACACGGACGACGACTCTGCCCGGAGGAGGAGGAAATACTCCAGTCAGCCCTCGTCTCCTAACAAGAACAACAACGCCATTGACAGTGGCATCAACCTCACGATCGACCTGAGTAAATCTGCTGCTTCCTCCAGCCCTGCCAGTCCTCTGCACAGCTTGGAGACCAGCCTCTAACCCTGATCCCAAACTCAGCTCTAAAGTCATTCCCTCGCGGTCCAGGGGCTCCTCCTCCTGCTTGTCCAGACCTGTAACTGTTACTGCACCCTCGATTCTCACCTTCCACTTCCCCAAAGCACCATTTATCTCTGAAACAGGTCTGGTTCTGTGGAAAAAAAAATATTCATCTCCCTCCTGCAACCTATCAAACTCTCCTCTCCTTTAAAAAAAAATGGAGCAAGTCCTAGCAAGATTTAACAAAAAAGCAAACTAACATCCATACAGCTCAATTAGGCCACAGAACCTACACAGCCATCCTGCTTTTGTGGTTGCATGTGTATGGTGGCAGCCTTGATGGTGTGTAAGACTTTATGCTTGTACTGGTTAGCATGTACTGTATAAAGGTGCAGCTGGCCGCACGTTTGTATGAATCGTGTCTGCTGTGACACCAGGAGGAGAACAATAAGGAGGTAGACCACCTGAGGAGCGTCGACCACAAAACAGTCTCCTTAAGCTCCTTCTCTTCAGTAATAACATTGTTAATACAGATACAGTCATAGTTTAATTTAAATTGAAAACTGTCGTTATTATTCTAACTCTGATTCTGATTATTATTGCTATTATTCTTATTGCTCCTGCATGAATGTACATTTCCCAAGTTTCTTTTTAAAAAAAAAGAAAGGTTTTATTTTGTCGAAGTCATTTGGTTCTGACTTGCTGGGCCTCACAGCGGACTGCAGATTTAAAAACAGCTTCTCTGAGTTCCCCCGGCCTGCAAAGTTCCCTTTCTGTGTGGCATGAACATGTACTGGACTCAAAAGAAAAAAAAATGAGAAAAAAAAATTCTATCATCCATAAACGGAGATGTGTTTCGAGGTGGTAGGGCCAAACTTGCACAGTGGTTTTGCACCTGTTTAGAAGGAGGAATGCAAACTAACAATGATGATAGCATTTATGGGATATATTCTATACATATAAATCATAAAAATATATTTAGAGAGAGTTTATCTTTGTTTGTTGGCATGATGCCTTGTTTCTGCTTCAATGGCTCAAATTACTTTGACTTATTTATGTCTTAAACAGAATGTAACTGTTTACAACCTCGTAGAGATAAACTTCCTGGTTTCTAAAAGGACGGGGGGGGGGTGTCGAAGTTGGAGCTCAAATTTGTGTTGATGTATTATTGCAGAGAATAGGTGTTGGAAATTGCCTGCTATATTGTCAAACAATGTAGATATTTTTAGAGGATTAACAACAATCTTAGTATCTTAGAATTCTAAGTTCATCTTAGAATCTTAGTATAACTCTAAATGATTGTTGGGATCACATAGGAGCGGCTCGCCTTTGGTTTTTCTTAATTGAGGCCTCCTTTTTGTGACAGAGGAGGATATTTGATTCTTTGTTCACTTTATTTTTTCTAACTGTTTTTTTAAATTATTATTTTTGCTGTGCTGCGGCGCTGACCTGGGGTCAGTGTTTGCGTAAAAGGTTGACATCAGGACCTTTTTACTGAACTGTCATTTAGGTAAACCTGCTTGTTCTAAGGACTTGATGTTTTAAAGCTACATGTGACCATTCAAAAGCTGCAATTTGAGCTTTATTAGAAATTTGAAAAATTCTATTTGGATTACTGGTACAAGAAAAACGAACCCATTTGTTTAACACTTGCAATATATTGTTTGTTCTTTTTCTTTTTTTAAATTTAGATTGAAAGACTTTTGTTTTCATCCAAACACACACAGCCCCACTAAGCTGTTGGCATTTTTTTTTAATCTATAAAAAAAAAAATGCAAAAAAAAAAAAAAAAA
>SSNR01000086.1:1642591-1739056 GCA_006937965.1 Callopanchax toddi | reverse complement strand
AAAAAAAAAAAAAAAAAACCACACCAAAAAAAAGAAAACCCAAAACAAATTACAACAAAAATGGAATGTTGCTTTGACTCTTTTTCTATATATATACATGAAAAAAGATTTTCTGCACTATCTGGTTATGAATGAAAACTTCTGTGGTGTAACTCTAGATGTGCTTTTGTGTGTTTTAACCAAGCTTGTCTTCCTGCCGTTAACAGAATCTACAGTACTCTAGCATCTCAGCTGTACTCACTAGTTGTAATCTATTTATTGTACTTCGAGCAGACATTACCAGAGAGACGTTACATGCAGAAGACACATTTACTCATCTTATTGCACTCAGAGGGCAAGGCCACTTAACTAGCCTCTAATAATATTACTATAACTAACCGAAGTCAGTGGCGAGCATGATGTGATAAAGTAGGCTCATTATGCAACTTGAAAAAAAAAATCCTATCCAGTAGACAGTATAAGCAATCATTTATACAAGCAGTTCTACCTTTTTTTCCCCCTTTTCTTTTTTATATATCCTCCTCTTATGTTATTGCTCAGTTGATCTGTCCACAAGCTTTACAAAGTCAGCTCAGGCATGTCAAAAACAACCATCTGAATAAAATCTGTCTTATTTAAGTTGGAAAAAACCAGTCTGGGTTCTGATACTCACCTCAGAAGCTGTTAATTTATTTATTTTGTTCTTTCCAATGTGACAGTTTGTTTATTTGACAGTTTGTTTATTTGATTAAACAACTTGACAGTTTGTTTATTTGTCTGTAAAAATTCCAAAAAACCTGAAATAAAAAATAAAACACACACACACACATTAAAACAATAGCATTTTCAGTATAAAAAAAACAAAGAAAAACTCAAATAAAAGCCTACATTCTCAAACCACTTTTACATTGTGGAGGACGTTCAGCTTTAAGAAGATGCAGTGAGAGTGAGGATGATAAAATCTTTTCTGTAAATAGGGCGATGGGTTCACTGGGACTCCCAACGTGGACTGCGGTGAAAATTGGAACTCCTCTTAACAACTTCACGCTCCACAAAGAGTCACGACGATGAGCGTGGCTTATCCTCCGCTCCGGTCAGAAACCTCGCGATTCCATCTAAATCACAACACATTGTACCAATCAGTCATTATTAATAATGACACCGATGATGATGATATTTTTGCAATATACTCTCACCTGCCTCGATGTACTGTATTTAGCAGCATGCAGTTTGTGGAACAAAGAAAAAGAGAAATGCCAACAGATAGCTTTCTGGCATACTTAGCCATCTATGGGTAAGTGAATTAAGTGTCCATCTTGATTTTATGATCTCTATTCTTTTTTCTTTTTTTTTTTAATCTATACAATAATTGTAAATAAAAAAAACTCAATGTCTTTGTTCATTTACGACTATGCAAAAAGTCATGCTTTTCTGATTGTTAACCATCTTTATTCTAGAGTGTGTTGCTGGAATGTTTGTAGTTTCAACAGTCAGTAAAAAAACAACAACAATGTGATGTAATTTATTTTTAGCCTGAGGAAAAAGTCACTTGATGCTGAAAATGATTATTATATGATGAGGATTATAAAACGGTGGTGGTGGTGGTGATGATGATGATGAACTGTGACTCTTGCTGCTTGACTGTCGCGTTTATCACGCTCCTGACAGGAGCACTAGTGATAATCCTAATTTTAAAAAAAGACAAAATCACAAAATAAATCTACCAGAGCAGCATGACCCAGCATGGTGTGTCAACCCCGTGTTACACGTCCTGTTCTGGTTTTGTTGTGCTTTACCTTTTAATTTCCTCTTTCTTTTCTCTTCTTCTTTTATTTTGAAGGTGTTTTAGATGTTCTTTTGAGGAGCTAACTGGTGCAGTTAGAGGGAACAGCAGCACTGTGAAAGTCCACACTAATCCTCCTCCCCTTCTAGTCTGTTGGAAGAGTTCAAACACTTTAAACCAGGCATATCCAAAGTGCAGCCCGGGGGCCACTTGTGGCCCTCGGAGTGATTTTGTGTGCCCCTCAACTGCATTTCAAGAATGGTGGAATGTTTACAGATTTTTACTAATGCGATGCCAAACACAAAATACAGAAATGTAAGAGTTTACATCATATCCAAAGTATTTTTTAGTCCGGTTCTTTTAATTTATTTTCCAGGTAGATAGAACCCTCACTGACTTTTACTAAAAAGCAGCCCTCTGTTTATAAACTCCAGCAGTGTTACTGAAGAAGGAGTGACCCAGATCCAGTTCTTGCTGTTGATGGACTAGAATTTACAGATATGTTTATTGTCATTTGACCCAATTACAGGATGAACGAAATGTTGATTCTCAGGTCTTGGTGTAGCATACATAAAGTAAAATTAAAACAATGTAGGTAAACAAGACAATAAAAAATGGGATATGATTTACTTTGAAGTTAAAGTGACTTAAGTGATGCACTTCATGGTCTAAACTATAAAAGCAGCAGCTCATTTAAAGTGCATTTCAGATCTCAGGTTCACAGTACAGTTCAAATCTACAGCATTTATTAAAAAAACCTAGAAAAACAATCAACCAGTCAAATCCAGGGAATTTGATTTTTTTTTAAATGCTTTTCTTTCACCCAGTCAAAAGTTTAAGATGTCTATTTTTTTGAGCAGCACAAACAAAACAAACACTATAAAACCATTTTAACATTTCTTTAAAAAAATGTAATTTAAACTCTTAAAAGTTCTTTTAAAACAGCAAACTTTAGGGAAAAGGAAATCAGACCAGACAATTGCTGTACAGCGATATTTAAGGCCACTTTCAAGTGTGTTTTTGTGTAAAAGGTATAAAAAATTACTGTCTTGTTCGTTTTTGGAAAAATGATGACAATAGGTAACATAAATATGTCTACCGTTTCCACAGGAATGCACTTCAAAATGGCCAAAAATTTACTTAATTTTGTAAGGAACTCATTCTTTGTTTTTTTGTGTGAAGTTACTTCTACTGAGAGGTTTTTTATTTTTTAGGTTTGATGCTGATTTTGACATTTAAAAGCAGTAATTTTCATCTATTTTACAGCATCACAACAGGAGACTGCTCAGACATCCAGTGGTTCGTGTCTGTAGATTTTACAGACATGGTTTGGATCAACTTGGACCCTCAGAGGAATCACAACATCACAACATCAAATTCTAACCACAATAAATTGTGCTTCAAGAGTCACACACACATGCACACACAAATCATTTTACTTTAGAAATTTAAACAGGAAATATTGTTTGCCAAAATACTGAGTTTCCTTAAACTGATGGTGATCTGCCTTCACACCCAGCCCAATCTGAGGTGCTCACATAAGGTTAGTTTTTCTACAAATTGTCTCCTGTCTTTAATTCACTGACAAGTCACCATCAAGCTTGAACAGCTGTGGTGTGGAAACTCAAACTTCATATATTTTTAAACATAAATTGATAGATTTGAATTAAGAGATGAGGTATAGATACTACCTCAGTGATACTTGAGAACAATCAGAATAGAATTAATTACCTGGTAACTTCTGATGCAGTGTGGGTCCAGATGTTAGGCGTTATTAAGGTAGTGTTGCAAAAGAAAAATTCTAAAGATTGAAAAGAGAAAATAAGTCAGAGTCAGTAAGTATCACCTTTCAGTATAAGGTGCTTTCATGGTAAGAAAAAAAAAAAACTTTGATATTGGCAGTTACACCCCCAATTTTGATAATTTGTTACAACAAAATTGTGACTTCCTTTAACAACATTATTTTAATGCTACAGTAACTTACTATAGGATTGATTCTGTACAGATTTGAATGCAAATGGTGCCTGGAGAAAATTGATTAAAATACAAGATATTAAAAAGGTTTGATATGTTGAGAAACAAAACTTAAAGAGAGAGAATGGAAATAACTTTGTTGATGCATAACGTGAATTTATTATTTTTATTGTTTAATCAGACATTTGCAGGATATTTTTATTTATTTATTTATTCTTTAGGAGATGGCTGTGTTACTGTAAATCCACTGGAGGGCAGCACTTTACCAGAAATCATTTGGACACATTTCAGCTCAAAGTTTGTCTCTGCATCAAAATTTATGACTATTAGAGAAAATCTTTAAGGATTCAATTTTATTTAAACATTTTTTGACAATTTAAGGTTCTTATAAATTAAGGTTTTTGACATTTTCCCACTTGGGTCGTCTGTGGTTGTCAGAGTTTGATTTGAGAATGTTTAACTTGCTTGCCCCACATATTTTATACCTCCATTCTGCTGACAGCCACAACGTCTTCAGGTTTTGCAACAAAAATAATAAAGTCTCTTTAAGCCACTGAGCACAAACAAAGTTAAAATGATCTAGAAGAAACTTCAAAGTGACTCTTTTCATCTTAAATTACATCAAAATGAACTCGATTTGATATTTTAGAGACATTTTCTCTGAACCACAGTTTCCCTCCTCCTATCCAGGCCTTAAACCAGTAGCTGGAGTTGTGATCAGAGGTTTTTGGACACCATGTTAACCCTGTGTGGTCACCTCATCCTTCTGGTGAGTGTGGCAGCATCAGCATGCGTGGCTGCGCCTGCTGTGGTGGCACAGCCTGTGAATATAGAGTGGGCTCCCACAGCTCAGAAGATTAGCGACACAGTGCATTCAGGTCCATGTGCGAGGTCCGATTTCCAGGAAGAATAGCTCTTTATTGGGCCCCAAGTTGAATCCTGCTGCTTCCCTTTGGCCTAATAAAAGGCTGCAGTAACTGACAGTCCTTTACGATCCGCCAACACTGTGGAGGTTTGGGAGGCTCTTTTTTCTGTTTTTCTCCAAAAGGAATGATTTTGAAATTACGTTTTCTCTTCCCAATGTGTGTGTGTGTGTAGATTGATATTTGTGTGCATTCGTTTGTGTATATGGTTGCGTGCACACACATTCACACACGTGCACATGCTTGAATGCCAATGTTGGCAATTGTTTTAATGGGATAAGTGGCGACTATGGTTCCTGTTGGGAGAATGGGACTGTGGGATTGACATGGGAAAACACACACACACACACACACACACACACACACACACACACACACACACACACACACACACACACACACACACACACACACACACACACACACACACACACACACACACACACACTGCATTCATGGCTCTAACAGCTATGTTGTTGGTTCAGTCTAAAACAAAGGTGATATGTGGTGACTTCTTATCTCCCAAACCTCACTTCTTACCCAGCAGAAACAACACACACGTCAACATTACAAAACACCGAAAACAAATGAAATGACATCTGTAAACACAGCATGCTGATTATTTTCACAATCTTCAAAACTGAAACCTGGAAATGAAGAAGCGACACTAAAGGAAGAAAATGTGTGCAGGTTGCAGTTCAGAATTCTGACCAGTAGGGGTCATCTGTGGCAAAATGTTGCACCTGCTACCTCAGCATACCTGCTCTGGAGCTAAATAAGTATTTCACTGTAATCCCACAACAGTAAACAAGTTGTTAGAAAGTTTTAAACTTTGAACTGTGGTTCAGTGAACAAGTACAGAAGAAAACTATTTCTTCTCTTGTAAAGAAAACAATCTAATAGATGACTTTATTGTCATTGCATCAGTGTCCTGATACAACAAACAGCATTACAAAACAGAAAACAAGTGTCTGCGGGCATGCACATTTATCATAAATTATTTCTCATTTACTTAACCTCATATTGTTGACTTAAATAATCATAGTGGGAGTAATGGGATTCAATAAATAAAGAAGGTGAAGCAGAAACTAAATGGTGTATCGTCATTCGTCACAGATTTGGTTAAAGTCTCAATGGTTGTGATTCACTGCAGATTCATCCTGGAAGCTATTCCAGCACTTCCAGTGCATTTTAGGTCACGGCATGCAGAACGTTCTTTAATATTCCAGCAGAAATGGTTTAAGGTGCCAGACAAGCTGATACTGTGAATGAAGCCCATTAGTGCTATTTTAGAACAACCTCAATCGCTAAAACTTTACATCAGATCATGTTATTTAATAAATCATCAATATTGTTTTTTTCCAAAAAATTTTAGAAGATTCCTTTTGATTTTCTGTGGAATTTATACCTGTGGTATCAAAAGATACAGCAAGAAAACAAAAGCCCTCTGGGATACGGTGATGCTATAAAGTGTTGGGCAAAAGGTTTTAAATTACCTCTCATTTCTTACATTTTTGCCTACATAGGGTGAGACTTTCTGTAAAATATTTAAAATGAGAATCAGGTTTAAACTTTGAAGGTCCTTAATGTTTATTTTGTTTTGATTATTATTATTATTATTATTATTATTATTATTATTATTATTATTATTATTATTATTATTATTATTATTATTATTATTATTATTATTATTTTGCTTGCAGAAATTATCCACAGTATTGTGTGGACATTTTAAGTACAACAGAAAAAACAAGGGCAAAAAACCAAATCTTTTTTTTTCTTTCAGCATTTTCCTTCAGGGGTCTCCACAGTGAATCATCTGGCTCCGTTTAACCCTGTCCTCTACATCCTTTACTCTCCCACAAATTAGCTTCATGTCCTCTTTCACTGCATCCATAAATCTCCTCTTTGGTCTTCCTCTAGGTCTCCTGCCTATAGCAGTTTCTACATAAGCATCCTTTTACCAATATATTCACTATTCCTCCTCTCTACATGTCCTATCTGATGTTATCTCCAAAACATGGTCTGTCCCTCTGATGGACTCATTCCTGATCTTATCCATCTGTGTCTCCTAAAGAGGATCTCAGCATTTTCATCGGTGCTACCTCCAGTTCTGCCTCCTGTCTTCTCCTCAGAGCCACAGTCTCTAAACCATAAAGCATTGATCATCTCACCAGCGTCTTCTACACCTTCCTTTGATTGTTGCAGAAACTCTTTGATCACACATCACTCCTGACACTTTCCTCCATCCGTTTCAACCTGCTTGAACCTCCCTTACGGAAAAAACACATGTTTTTCACATGGGATAACATGAGTTTTACATGGGTTTCACATGTAATCACATAGGTTTCACATGAAATAAAGAGTTTATCATGGGCAAAAACATGTGGTTTACATGGGTTTCACATGTGATCACATGTTATTACATAGGAAATTCTATGGGTTTCACACTATATTACCATGAAAACGTTCCAAATTCACACGTGAAATGTGGGGTGTCACATGGGTTTCACATATTTCACATGTTATTTTAACATGTTTTCACATGTTAAATTTCACATGGGCAAACCAAAATCACATGTGGTCACATGTGATTTTTCACATGTGAAAACCATGTGGTTTTTCCGTAAGGGCTGCTTCACCACTTTTCTACACTCTCCATTAATCTGGATTGTTAAACTACTTAAAATCCTCCACCTTCTTGACCCCTGACCCCTGTAACCTACTGTTCCAATGGGTCCGTCTCATTCATACACATATATTCTGTTTTACTGCAACTGATCTTCTTTCCTTTTCTTTCCAACCTATATGAAGATTTTCCTCCCCCTGCTCCCTACTCTCACTACAGATCTATATGTCACTATGTCATCAGCTCATGGAGATTCCTGCCTAACTGCCTAAAAATCAAATGATTGAGTTTCAAAATCTGCAAGGTGTAGTTTTTGTAATATTGATGCATTCATTCTGATCATGTGCAAAAGGTTTGCATAGTTTGGGGGAAATGATTAAAATTGCCTTTGATTAAAACCACTCTGGTTTTTAATAAAACATTTGTTTTGTTTCATTTTATCATCCATCAGTTTAACCAGGTCCATTCCTGACCAAATCAGGAGCAAATAGTTCAACAAGGAGCTTGATTGAAATAAAAACCCTTTGGGCTTCAATGACAGATAAGCAGTTCTGTGCTGAAGGAGTTTCCAGCTCTGAGACCAATTCCTACTCTGAAATTAGATGCATCACCTCGAAACATTAACACACACATTAGATATCAGCCATCTCGCTCCTTGCCTCCGTCTCACACAGACAGACTCAGTTCTGTGATGACAGCAGATGGACAGCTTTGTGATTACTGTTTCACCTCTAAACGTCACCGCTGTAATAGCTCCATTCCCCCATTCGCTCTGTCCATTCTGACATGTCAGGTGGCGATAAGTAAAATGACAAAAATCACAAGACGTGTATGTGTGTGAGAGAGAGAGAGTGTGTGTAGGAGGGGGGAATGAATGGGCCGAAGAGGAGAAGGAGGAAGGTGATGGATGAAATTGAAAAGCAGAACAGAAAGAAAGAGACCACCAGCTTCCATTATTCGTTTGATATGTATTTCCAGTTTTGTCTCCATTACCCATGGTCCATTGCACTCAGGGGTTGTGTAGCAGGTGAGCATGGTGACAGATAAAACTACACCTGCACATCTGCTTCAAGAAAACCTAACTGTAAAGGAACAGTTGATTGGTCTGCTATGAAACTTTGAGGTTTTGCATTATTTTTGCATCAAATGGTCTCTGCCAGGTTGCACTAATGTTACGGCAACCTCTTCGCTCACACCAGGGTACATGAGGAATGGGGGGGGGGGGGGGGGGGGGGGGGGGGGGGGGGGGGGTATCTACTGCTCTAGCATCTCAAACGATCCTGGATTATATTCTAATAAAGATTTTGGGGGTGGGCGTGCGATGGAACAGGCTGCCTAACTTTGATCCCTCCCCATGACTGCTGCCTGCTGAGGCGTAACCTTTGGGGACCTGACCTGTTTATGCTGAGGGCCTCTGGCTTTTGGCTTGGGATGGAGGATGTCTTGGGATGCTCATGGCCTTGAGGGCCGGTCTCATTCTGGGCTGCATGTTTTTTTCTTGTCTGTATTTGTAGGAAAGAACCTAGAACTGCAAGAACAGAATATGCAGAGATTTTGGATCTATTTATTAGCTCAAACATTAAATGACATTCATGCTTTAAAAGCATTACAGTAATATGCAGCTCCTCTCTGGCAGCATGGTGGGAGTATCTGAAAATGACAGAGTCTTCACTAATTCCATGCATACGAACACCCATCTGGAACAACCCTGACATCTTACAAAACAGCGTGATCAAATTTCCAGACTGGAGGAGTAAAGGAATTGTATACTTGACATATATTTGGATGAATAGATTTCATCCTATTTAACAAAACAGTCTCACAGTATGGGATTGACAAGAATAGATTTTTTAGAACACCAACAAATTAAATTTATAATAAAACATACATTTTAGCCTAATAAAGTAGAATTACAAACACCATTGACTGTATTAGAATTCTTTAATCTTGACTCCTCCAAATTGCTAGCGATGTGACGTTCATGAACGAGTTGAATCTTTTGAATGGCTCTTCACTTTGAATGAGGAGAACAGAGTCATTGTAAACCATTTTTTTGTATTAATGTGACGTTTGAGGCTGGGAGGCAATATTCAATGACTCTGGTTCTTTATTTAAAACATCAGTGAGCTTAGCAATTTGAACCCTATCTATTGGGGAAGCTAATTAGCGATTACGCGTAGGTGTCACAACACACGTCGTTGGGAATTAGGCACACGTAGGTGTCGCAACAAAGAGTGTCTCCAAACATAGTTCCACAAGATATTTTTCTTTCAAAATATTGCACAAAAGCCATAGAAGTTTTTTGAACAGCTCTTTGAGGTGAACGGCTCCCTTCAAAGAGCCATAAATCTCATCACTACAAATTGCTTTCTAAAATATATAGGTTAATGTCAAAAATAGATGACAACCCTAGGCCTTTTTTTAAGAGATTTGATCAAAAATGACATGCCCAAAATGAATTGAATATATCTCAAGAACTACAAGGTTTATTTGAATGGTTTTGGTACCAGAATAAAGGTAAGACTCCAGAGAATACTCCAAATGTCTAAAAATCAACACTTGTCTTTCTGACTGAAATTAAATAATATTGGCACACACCAGAAAATAAAAAAATTAATTTCCGCCTTAAAAAAAATCACTTTGCAATGTTATTATTCCCTTGAAAGTATTCAGTTGCAATCCAAAACATCTAGCAATCCAAAGAACAACATCTTACCCTTTGCTGAGCCAAAATTAATCCCAATAAAGTAAAAAACAGATGATTTAGAGAGGTATTAGTTGATAAAAATCCAGGCGGACCTTGTAATTTAGCCATTTTGGCACATTTAGGCACCTGTGGGCCATTACAAATTTCTCCGTTTTTTTCCCTTATTTTTCCCACTTATATTTCACCATAGATAGTAGTTCCATCTAAAAAAAAATTGTTTTTGATGATTTTTAGGAAAATCAACAAAATGGCTATTTACCCATTCAAGAAAAAAGAGGTAGGACCAGGTTTATATTGGTGACTTGAGGAAATCCGCCTCAATTTTCATATTTTTTGACAGCTATCTCACTGAATTTTGCATGTAGGGTGATGATACACATATTATTGGAAAGGCCAGAGTTTGGACTTTAATTTAAACAGTGGTTTGTGTGGATAGGATTATGTTGAATTGTTACTTTTGTGTGTTTTTCTTGGTGTGTTAATTTAGCGTCTTTTTATGGTTTTTCTGTCAAATTGCTTATTATTGGAATTTAATCATGTTGAGGTAGAAAATGTTGTTTTCATTGTTTAGAAGAGATTCTTCCTGTTCAGAGGATATGCATCATGAATATATTAATAAACATTATGCCAGTCTTTGGAAGGAATTTAAACAGGAAGTGGCATGGGTCCCCTAATTAGGGGACCCTAGGGTTTAAAGGGTTAATATGTCTTCAATAGCTAAGTGGGAGGTCTGTCAGTTTTGATCAAAACTTCTGGTTTCAGACATGTTTAAAAACTTTTAGAACGACTCCAATTTACAATTAATCCAATACAAAATCCTGCAAGCGTACATTATACAGGTCAGCGGATGTTCAGGATGGGGTCTGGAACCCGCACAAGCTGAACACACAACACATCTGACACTTATATCCATGCACTCTAGTTTTGTCCACCGCTTCTGGGATTCTGTGAAGACTTGTCAAAATGTCTGAAATGTAATATTCCAGCTTCCCCTTCAGTTTGCTTGCTGGGGAACTTGGATGATATCTCCACGGGTCTTAGTTCAGGTCACATGATCCTAACTGCCTTAAGTATCGCTATAACTTTCCTCGTAAACTGGAAAAATAAAAACAATCAAAGTCTGAGCCAGTACAGAAATCTTTTGTTGGATCATATTAGCCTTGAGACAACCTCTGCCTTTAGCATCAAATCAGTCTCTTTGGGATCCTTTGATCAGTTCTATCACATAGTGGGGGTGTGGGGTCCTTGACTTGTCTTATAGGGTGTTGTGGCTTATGTGGGGGGTAACTATCTAGGTTTGGGGGCTGCGGTTCCTGCCTGTTTGGACCTTTGCTGTGTGCAGAGGCTTAGGGAGTCTGTGGCGGTGGTCATGGGTGGCTGCCGGGGTGACTGTATTGCTCCTGGGTGGGGGGCTCGGGATCTGGTCATCCCTGGGTGTGCCTGGGTTCTGGCTTGTATGTTGTATGTGCACTGGGGAGGCTTGGTGCCTGCTACGTGGCAGGGATGATTCCACCACCAACCAATGGTGGAGGGGTTGCACTGATTGTCAGACTGCCCCAGTGGCTACAATTTAGCTTACTGCCATCAGCATGTGAATGCATGTACTGTATGGGTGAATGACTGAATGGAGTGTGAAACACTGGGACTCCTTGGACTTGATGAAGCGCTATACAAGTTCAAGTCATTTTATAAAGCAGCATTTGCATGAAGCACAGATACCTTTGAGACTGGAGGTGTCTTAAATATAAAGGGAACCTGCTTCGGCTCACCAGCTAATAACTCAGCTTGATTTTTATGGAATTGTTTTAATAAAATTGCTGTTTTATAAAATTGACCCTCCTCATATTATTATTCAGTCATACCCCCCAGTCATGTTGGCTTGTGCCCCGCTGCCCAGCTAACAGGTCTCTCTCTCACTACTGGGTGGCCTGGTTGGTCGTTGCTCAACACTCGTCTCTTGCCAAGCATAGAAGACTGCTGAAGGCCGAGTGTGTGTGTGTGTTTAAAACGAGCGTGTGTGTATTTTTATGACGGTAGCTGTATTATCACACTGTAGTTGTTTTACTGATGTGCTGTCACAGTACCTTCAGACTGAAGCCGGACTAATCGTCACACGAGGATGAAAGAGTTGTGTGCTGACTGGTCGCAGCGGATTGGCCGCAGCTCGTTTGTTGAACCTGGGTTTGGGATCTTTTGCAGTGAGCTCTTTGTCTTGAATTTCCCCTAGTTTCTTTTCTCTTCACTTTTCCCTCACAGTTTCTTTTTGTTGTAAGTTAAAATTGTGCATCAATGCAGTCCAAAGCTTTCTCAGTGAAGTGACCCATGTTTAAATGTTCTGGGGGCGTCTTGCTGAATTGCTCAAACAAATTGCTGTTGATATGAAGATGTGGGGGCCAGCTCGGTTCAGATGGAAGTTCGTACACTTGGCCGAGGGTTGGAATCTCAGCGTGCTGGATGGCAGACTTGGCTGGAGTTTTGACTTTGCCTGTCCGTCACTTTGGTTTCATCCTTTAAGAAAGCTAAACTTTTATTAAGTAAATACATGTCAAACAAAAATGTCTAGGAATTCCACTTAAAATGTTTTTTTTTTTACAAGATGTGACATAGCAATATGAACTAAAAAAAAACACAACTTGAAGTTCTTTAATGTTTCCATTTCACACAGAACAGAAATGTTAGGACATTATATTTGGTGGCTTAGTCTATGAACTAGGATAGTAAGGATTTAAAATATTTAATAAAGGAGTTCCATCAAAAGAAAATTTTGCTGGACACCCTTGAATTTCTGAGGAGATCTATTCTACAGTGAGGCATGATAGGACTGGAAATAGTTGTGTGTGTGTGTGTGTGTGTGGGGGGGGGGGTTAGTGACTTCCAGACCAGGAAGATATGATGTCTTGGTACGAGAAATGTAATGCAACGGAAGAAATCTTAAAGAGGTCAAAAGGAAACAAGAATGGGGAACAGAAGGGTCTGATTGTCCCTAAAACCTTGAACAAAGTTCCAAAGAAATCCCTCTCAAACCTATAAAGTCTTGAAGAAGAAAGAAGGACATGTAGCTGTGGTTACAAGGTGAAGCATGGCATCTGGTTCAGAAGGTTTATGTTTGAGGAGCAAGACTTTGAGAAGTGGACCCTTTTCTAACACCTTAAATTGTATAAGTTGTAACCTGGCACAAGGCGTACTTGAACGCTTTATCACACCGAATTCCACTTTTTTGCTCACTCTCTTAATACTTTTAAAATATTTGGTTCATTGAAGGGGGTGCAAGTTCTTGTTGAGTAGAGAGTTAAAAGTCAAAAGTCTAAAATATCTGGCAGGCTTGTACTTTATTTGCACAGCTGATATTTTTCTGCAGCAATTCCTGTCCTGTAATGATTTGTAGCCTTCTGAAGATTTTTCTCACCTATCCATCAATGTGGCCTGCTTTAATTATTACGTTTAAAAATTGTTAAGTAGATTAAAGTTTTTTCTGTGACTTTTTCCTGTCCATTGAAGTATTTTAGCATTTATTTTTAGGAAAATTTCTAAAAACATTCATAATATTTGTGTTGTAAATACTAATGAAATGTATAGTGCAAAGCATATTCATGAAGATACAGGAAGTGGTAGGCTGTTGCGCATTTGCCACCATGATAAAAGTTCCTCTGGAAATGAGTAAAACTGTGACACACTAAGAAATGAGTGTCTTGTTAGTCATTGTCTTGGAGGCACTTTGTGCCAATGTTTTCAGCTTTAGCACAAGTGTTGAATGCTTCACTCTCTGAAATAAGACCTTCCCACCTTTTACCTGCTTTCAAAGACTTTCTAATGATCATACTAATGATGGAGGAGCTTTCTGATCCCAGGAGTGAGGAGGTGAAATCACTCTGTAGCATCTCTTCTTTAGAGAGGAGGCTGTGAGGGTAATGATTTACCTGTAGCTATATGTCTGCTGTGATCAAAACCCTCTCAGATCCATCACATGGAAGTCTTCTGTGGATGTCTGCAGCTAAATACAATTTCTGAAAACATCTGCAGCAGCTTTGCATCTGTACACATTTTTAGGATTTCATTCATAAAACTCACCTTCTGATAGTGTTGTGAGGGGCGACACAACTCCGCTTGAAAAGCACACCGCGTTCTTGCCAGCCGCTTTGGGTGGCCATACTTTTTATGCAGGGCACTTCCTTTAGGCTTCTAATGACAAGTGACCCCTGCGTGAACGGATTCTTACAGACTGGGTCAGGCTTTTAGATTCAGAGGAGTTCCTGCTGCACCCGTCTATCACGCCTGGAAACCGAGCAGTCAAGTTGTGTATGAACAAACCCTGCAACCTCCCAATCTGAGCCCAATTGTTTCCCCAGCAGCGTGTGTTATTAGGACGTTATGATGGGTTGATCATTCATCATTACTGGCTGACAACGGCACAGCGACGTTCCTGAAGGAAATCTGTTTGGACTACGCTCCTGGTTGCAGAGTGACTTCTTCTACAGGGGACAAAGTGTTCTGAGTTGGTATGCTGTGAGCAAAGTCTCAGGAGAAGCTGGACTCACACACACACACAAAAAAAACCTGTTGACATCAATCCATAAATCAAATGGGGTCAGTGCCTCTTTGAAGATCAGGGGTGACTTCCCACAGGACTTGAACCAACATGATTATACATATTTATATTATATACAGTGTCAGTTTTCTACATTTTAAGGTGGACGTGATTCACAATAGTTTATTTTTAAGTCAGCCCAATTCAAGAAGCCTTAGAAAGGCTATAAATCTGTTACAGATATTAAGCAAAAATTTAGTGTGATAATAGCTGAGAATCTTTTACAACACAAACCTCCAGCAAACTCATTATATCAGGTCTTTCAAGAGACTACATACCGTTATTTTACATAAATTTGACCAAAATGAAAATACTTTTATTTTGCAAGATGACTTTAGCATAGAGCTTCTACAGGAAAAGCAGCAGGTGATGCCTTCTAGGAATGCTAGACCTTTAATTTAGTTAAGTGTGTAAGGATATGCAGGGTGATGTTGATTCAAAGGACTGGGACTAAGCCCCGCCCCCTAAATCTGCCAGTTGGAGATCAAACGCTCCATCACTCAGTTCGCTATAAGCTGATGGAAACCAGTATTTCATCTCAACCTGCTGGTCTTTAACCCAGACTTAATATTAGATTGATCACAGCATGATTATTCAAGGACTACATGGAAAAAAAAATGTTTCTTTTAGTTTTTGGTTTGGGATTTTATTTAGGTTTGGGTGTTAATTCTGTTATTTATTATCTATTGTATTCAATTTTCCCCTTCATTTTAAGTCTTTAGTCTCATGTATGCGTCATTTCACATTGATTCTGCCCTGATTAGTCACTGTTCACCTGTGTTACCTATAATCACCTCTGATTGGTCAGTTTCCACTGTTATTTACAGACTCCTTGTTGGTGTCAGTGGCTCCAGCTTTAATGAACCTGCTCTGGTTTTGTTGTGCTTCAACTCCATGTGATCTCTGTTCTATTTAAGTCCCCAGTGTTTTCTGTCTTTGGACAGTGACGTCTGACCAGTCTTAATTATAATGAAGTTTAATTAGTAACTCATAATGAATTACAGTGATGACAGATTTTCTTATAGTTTTGTGAACAACTGTGTTTTGCTGGAGGAAGATCTGAAGTAAAATATTAATATATACATATAAATATGAGTAAATACAGAAAAGTGTTTTATTTCTTAAGAAGCTTTTACATTGTATCTACTGGTCCCTTTATATTCCACCAAAGCTAAATAATAATTAATTTCTCTCTTATTTGCTTTCTTTATGCAGTTGATGCAATAGGTCTTATACTATAATGCACAAAAATATAAAATTCTAATATTAATTTTAAGTAATAATCTTTAACTTTGTATTTAAAAACCATATATATTTTTAAACATTTATATAGTTAAGTTTTGTGCGTGGGCATGGGCTCAATATTGGTTATTACATTAGTTTAAGGGTTTTGTACCTGTATATCCATTTTTATTTATTTTGTTTTTAAAACATAACACATTTATTTCTACCTGTATGTGGAGATTCAGTAAGCTTATTTTTATGGTATATTTTGGTACTTTTCTTTGCTGTTGCAAAAAACCAAAGTTAACAGCTTGATGACATATTTCTATTCTATTCTATTCTATTCTATTCTATTCTATTCTATTCTATTCTATTCTATTCTATTCAAATATTCTATAAATAGCAGTATGAGCCATTTTCAGTGTATAATACTTAATGTTTTAAAACCCAGCTGCCATCCTCTCTCCTCTGTGTCCTGCCTCTGCTCCCTGAGGCTGCGCTGCTGTGGGACCTGGACCTGGTACCACATGGCTCCAGTCCAACTAGAGGCGCTGAGAGCGAAGTGCGCTCTGAGCTGAGGGGGAGCGCAGTCGCAGGTTCTCCATCGCCTTGTGCAGCTCAGTACAGCGTCTGGAGTTCTCCTTTATATACAGGCGAGACTTAACAAACCATCGCATTCATCTGCGGCTGCAGATTGTTTTCTGTCTTTGTTGTTTCTTCTTCTTTTGTGTCCTCTGTTCCTCTCTTCACCCTCCCCAATCTGGTTTAACCATCCCGCGCTTTTGAAAAGCTGATTGTTGGTGCGCATCGCCCCAGGAGCCAAAAGGAGGTTTGATACTGTTCCACAGGAGACTGGTGAGTACACAAACTTTGGGTTTTTTGCCTTTGCATGTTTTAACTCCGTTTCACAATCAGGTGCAACATTTTTGACACCTTCTGGTGGGAAGATTGCAATTTTGTTAACTGATTATTACAGGTTAGATGTGCAAAATTTGAGATATTTTAATTTGTTTTTGTCAGCTGTAATGAGACTTATTAGATAAAAGAAAGGCATTTTCTTCTATGAATTCTCATTTTTTAGCTGAATTCAAATCATATTACACCTGATTTTACCATAGATCTTTTGAAGATATGCAGCAGTTTAAGGCTCTGCCTTCACTAGCTAAAAAGTTTTATGTATTACATTAGATTCATTAGATTTTTTGCAAAGTTTTCTCAGAAATAATACAAATTCTACATTTTTTGTAGTTGTTATATTGCCTCTTTTTCCTCATCTCAGCGGGCTGCCCGAGCGTCATGACAGCTGAGAAGAGTGGGCCCGTTTCAAACGGTAAACCAGAGGATGGCAGAGACCCAGAAGGGTCCAGCTCGAGCCTGGACAGCGAGGAGTACGCCTACAATGAGAGGGGCATGTGGAACAACAAGATCGAGTTCATCCTGTCTGTGGCTGGAGAGATCATCGGGCTGGGAAACGTCTGGAGGTTTCCTTACCTCTGCTACAAAAACGGAGGAGGCAAGATGTCCTTCCTATGAGAATAAACACAACTTTCAACAGATCATTAGTGGATGGAGAAGTTTTACTGTTGGGAAAATCTACATGAATTCTAAAGAGTAATTGATCAGGCGAGACTTCTTTAACCTTTGAGAAAATGTATAAATAAGATGTAGTATCATGATGAGAGGCAGGTTTCCTCATTAGGCCCCATTAGGCTCTCAGTAGGGTGCTGCATCAAAACTGAAAAGGTCACTTCATAATGACATCATCATGATCGCAAACAGCTCCTCACATTAAGCTCTTCACACACAATCAGTGTCAGATTTGTTGTAAATATGAGCTGTTTATTTTTAAGGTGCCTTCTTCGTTCCGTACGTCATCTTCTTCGTGTGTTGTGGTATCCCTGTGTTTTTCCTGGAGACGGCTTTGGGTCAGTTCACAAGCGAGGGAGGCATCACCTGCTGGAGGAAGGTCTGCCCGTTGTTCGAGGGTGAGAAAATGTTTGCCTTCTTTAGATCGTGCTCTGGATTTTATTCATGAACAAAACCGAATTTGTTCGATCGATCATCTCTTTGGTCAATAACAGATCCTTTACTGGATTTAATATTTAATGGCTCATCTGTGAATTGGTATCCATTTTTCCTTTTTCCTTTGCAGGTATTGGCTATGCAACGCAGGTGATTGAAGCTCATCTAAACGTGTACTATATCGTAATCTTAGCCTGGGCCATTTTTTACCTCTTCAACTGCTTCACCACTGAGCTGCCGTGGGCCGGCTGTGGGCATTACTGGAACACAGGTAGGAGGAGGAAACACTGGTGGAGGTGCAGGATTCCTCTCATGGCAACAAATGAACCTGTCAGGATCTTCTGTGTGATTACAGAGAACTGTGTCGATTATTACGGAGAAAACGCCACCAACATCACAAACCCCAACGCAACTTCTCCAGTCATTGAGTTCTGGGAGTGAGTACACTTTCATTCTTTCTTTTTTACCTTCTCCTCCTAACTGAAGATTGTGTACACAAAGCAACACCACAACCATGACAGAATCACCTTTTGTCTTTAGAAACCAACAAGAAGACTCATGTTCTTTTAATCTGCCATGTTTAATAACTGGCAGCGCCACCAGCCACCCGCCCAATAATTAGTCAGCCCTTTTCATATTTGTGTGTCAGCACTGCTCTGGTAGGCCGGCTGTCTCCCAGCGAGAGCCATGTGTGTGGCAGCAGATCACGCCTTGTTAGTGTGTAATGTTGACCACACTTCCTGTCTCACTGCCAGTAGCTGTCCAGTCTGATACCATCCTTTTATAACTACAGATTAAGATCAGCACACTCCTAGATTATTAGTTATGAAATGTAAGACCGAGAACCTTTGAAAGAGTCTGCATCTTTATTTTATTTGTGCATAGGATTATTTACCCTTCAAAAGTTAATTTTAAAGTCGAAATCTCAAACATTTTTTAAATTAGTTAACTCAAAACAGTGCAGGGAATAAAACCTTCGGTATCATGTTTACACACACATCTTTTGACTGAGCAGGTCGGGGTGGAACGGGGGGGGGGGGGGGGGGGGGGGGGGGGGGGGGGGGGGGGGGGGGGGGGGGGGGGGGATGTTGGACCAAGCAAGTGGCCGTCCACCAAGAACATGTCATGATGATCAATGGCTGTTCAGCAGCCCTGGGGGTGAACTTGGAGGTGAAGGTTTGGCTCAGACCACTGTTTCTCATCCTCCATCAGCGACCAACAGGAAACATAAACATGACTCGACTCAGCCGACAAGATCTGACATCATCGCTGGACGACACTCTGCACCCACACTGTGACGCTTCAATAGACATACAGGCAGCACAGGTGTCATCCTCTCAGACCGCTTCACATGTAGACCCAACTGTAAATTAACAACATGAGTTTATTAGGACATGACGTTTGGCAATTTTTAAACCATTTGGTTTGTTTCTATAGTGTTTATGCTGCAGCAGCAGCGTGCATAATAATTCAGATGCTATTTTATAACAGGATTTAAACTGGTAATATAAAGTTGTAATGGACCGGTGTGACTTTTTTGAGCAAGAATTGTTTTAAAATTAGCTGCTAAATTTGTCACCGATATGCAGCAGTGTCTCCTGGAACTCCATCAGGGCGAATTCACCTAAAATTCTTCAGCTGATCATATAATCGTGCATCATGGATCATATTTCATGAACATTTTGGGAAATATAAATAGCCCATTCTCCATCTGAAAAACTTTATTATCAGAAGAAATGAACAGAAATGTCTCCAGTTTGATTCTCACTGTCAAAATGGCAAAAGTAATTTCAAATGTTCACCCTTCAGATCATTTTTATTATATTTTGTGAAAAGATCTAAATCTCAGAGGATGGGTTGTCATCTTTTACTGCAGCTCATTCCCTTCAGTGTTGAGTTTCCCAATAAATTATGAACAAGTGGTGGATGGAAGCTTCAGTAAGGGATAACATCTCACTCTGATCCTCACTGACAAAATGTTTGATTTTAAACAGGATGATTCTCATCCCAACAACTGTTCTATGTTTAAACTCAAATAACTGTTTCTCTGACTAAAATGTTTTAACATCAAGATGAGGAGTTGTGGTGCTTAAACATATGATTTTAGAGACTTCAAGGGGAAACAAACCAGCAGAAGAAATGGCATTACTATTTAAACTCAGCAGCTGCACGCATATATTTATTTTTCATCAACCTCCATCAGTGTTGTAACTTATTTAGCACAGCTAAACGCCTCGAGACTGAACTCAGAGTCTGCTGAAGCTTTTTCTCTTTGGATTCAGGTTTTTATTTTTACAAATTAAGTGTTTACATATCACCGTAAGGATAATCATCTGTGTCTTCTGGGCCAAATCAGACGCAGAGTGCTGAAGATATCAGATGGTATTGAGCATATGGGGGGGGTGCGCTGGGAGCTGGCCATGTGTCTGGCTCTGGCCTGGTTCATCTGCTACTTCTGCATCTGGAAGGGACCCAAGTCAACAGGCAAGGTAAGATCACTACGTGCATGTTTATCCATTGTGTGTGTGCCGGAAATCATTAAGGTGGGAGGGTTCTTTAGAACTAAAGATGATCGTGAATATGTGGATGCTTTCTTGTTTTGTTTCATGCTTCTAAAAACGACTCTCTCACAGGAAGCCACATGAATTTTCTCCTGCAAACTCAGAACAAAAGGGGTGTCTGTACAACCTACTTCTCTCCCCCCCCCTTTCATTTCCTTCCCTGAGTCTCGTTTGGCAGACTCTAGGAGGACAGTAAGGACTCTGCACCTTCCTTTCTGAGTGCTCAGCGGCCCTAAATACCTCCTCACAGAATCAATGAGCCAGAATGAGCAGGAAGATAGAGATAGAGTGAGGAAAAAGGGAGAAAAGAGGAGAGGTGTGTGAAGAAAAATTAATGGGTTCACATTCTACATGATGTTGGGGGTGGGGGTGGGGGTGGGGGGGGGGGTGATGCCTATATCTCCATAAAGTAGCTTTTGTTTGGCTGTGAAGTAAGAGGGCAGAATGCTTCTCCATGGCTGAGCTTTAGCAGCTGGTCCAAGATTGATTCTTGTATTTACTGGAGGAAAAGGGAGCGTTCATGAGGAGCATGCAGAGTGCATCCTCAGCCTCCGCCGCCTCTCTCTCTCTCTCTCCCGCTATGAGAAATTAACCACAGCTCGCTTGTCGCAAGAGAGAGGTGCTTTCTCTTTTCTACAGGCCCTACATCTCATTCAGCTCAGACTCTGCTAAGCTGTTTGCTTTTGTTGGCTGCATTTGCTAGCCATTCTCACATCTAAGCCCCGCTGTTAGATTTACAGCGAAGGCAGGGGCGAGCTTGACCAGGAAATTTGTGGCAGCTTAGATGTTTACCCGCGGTGAACGGGAAAGGAGCACGCAGAGCATCAAACGTTCATGGAGAGATGGAAAATTGTTCTTTTCATCTCCAGAGAGATAAAGACGGAGAGGGAGAGAAGGTTTAAGATGTGCAATCATTTTATTTGACAAATTAAAGGAAGGTACTGCTGGGAGAAAGGCAAGTTTTCCCACACTTTCCTTGTAGGTTTCCATCAGATTAATAGGGTTTATGCGGGATTATCTCAGGGATTCTTACTGTTTTAACAAGACCTTGATGGGGATTTTTTATTTAACTTTTAAATTAAGATTTTAAGGTTAAAGATGTTCAGGATTTTCAGTGGAGGAGAATGTCTTTGTCCTTTTTCTTTGTGAATGAATGAGTAAATCACAGCCCCATGCTGTTAGAGTGGACTGGACCACTGTGCTGTTGGATTAAGAAGTCCCCCCCTCACTCCACTTCCTCCTCCCAGGAGAGTAAAAGGAGAAGCCTTTCCTGGAAATGCTGCATGCAGCAGGACAGTGAAGTGGTCACGGTGTTCTGCTGCATGCATGTTTGTAGCATGCCCCCCCATATTTCTATGTTCTGAATGAAACCGCGTGTGTCCGTTTGTGCATGAACTCCTGCGCTTCTTTGCGAGCTTCAAAGGGAAGCACATTTTCCCACACTGCCAGGATCACTCCTCTGGGCTTCTCCTGTTAAAGAGACGGGGGCCAGAGGAGCCCTCTTTCCTTTTCAGGCTCCTGGCCCGGCTCTGTTCTGTCCTGTTCTGTCCTCAATTGGACTTTGACTGAGTGCCAGGAAGCCAGGGGATGTATGTTGTCCCCCTCTGCCTTCGAAGAGGCCAGAATCTTTGTTCAGTCTTAAGATGTTGAGCGAGATTCTGTAAAACCAGAAAGGTTCTAAAACAATTTTTAAAAGACCAGTTTGATGGTTAGTAAATGCTTCTGACAGTGTTCATGGTGCTGCTTGATCTATGCACCACTGTAGTGTGTTTTATTAAAGCAGAGAAGCTGAAGGGAACATGTGATAACCTCCATGCAATGCAACAGATGTTCAGAGAAAAGCAGACTGATTAGCTTCACTTAAAGCAGTAGTGTCCAATCCTTTCCTGAATAATTTAGATGTTCACCTGCTTCAACATACCTAATTCAATGGTTGAATTACCTGTTGAGTATGTCTTCAAATTCTGCACAAGCCTGTGAATCACCCGTTGATTCAAATCATGTGTGAAGAAGCAGATAAGCATCTAACATGCAGGCTTGTGCTCCCTCAGAGACCAGGATCCACTTTAGAGACATGCTGTCACATCACTATCTACTGATTTTTGCTTTTTACTTGTGTTTCTTACAGTTTTTAATTGTTTAAACAGTTTTTACTATTAATGATGTGTCTGTGATTTTGTGTTTTTATGTTTTCACCTGACTGCAAGACAAATTTCCCTGTGGGGACTACTGTAAAAAAAGTGAAGTGACTTCCTACACATTAAATACAGTTAAAACCATTTAGATTACATCTACTTATAATAAAATAAGAAACAGATCTTGGTTTGATGGTGTTTAGGATCTTGATGAGGTCTGCAGATCACAGTGAGCTCCTCGTTGACAGAGCTTCATAATAAATCATTGGTTGTTTTAAGCATGAGCAACATTTCCACAGTATGAGAGACATGTCAGGAATGTGCTGCTGAACAAATGTAGTGATTACTCGGAGCGTGGCAGTGTCATGGTTGTTTTTTTTTTTAACCTTAATCTGTTGTGATCCAGCCATATTCTGAACATAGTAGGTTCAGTCCACTGTGAAATGGGCCTAATAATCCAGTTTTTTTATGGTTAACCATTATTTTTGACATATCTAACTAGCAAATAGCTAAAGACAGATGAGTTTCTAAATACTGTATCTTCCCATCTGATTATTAAAAACCAAAAGCAAAGAAATACTGATCAATCAGACTATGGTGCTCATCGCTACAGACCGGTTTTTAGGTGCAGCAGTTAGTCACTCATTCACCGCCTCACTTCTGATCTAGGTTTAATTGAATTTGATTGGCTGAAATTGAGACCTCCTTTTATTATTTGTAAAGTTATTTTTCAAAAAACATTTTTGTGCAAAATGTGTGAGGCAGTTCAACGAAGTTACACTAGAGGATATTTTAGCAAAACTCAAACATTGTGAACGTTTGCATGTTACCTTCTTGCAGTGATTTTACAGTTTGTCAGTTAAAATATCAGAGCTGCACGATTCTTCTTTCAAGTCAAGTCAAAGTCAAATAAAGTAATCTAAAAATGTTTTAAAAGAAGATCACAGTCTAAATCAATTGATTTGTTAGAACTAGATCTGTTGTCTTTCACTGCTTCAGTTTAAACTCATGTTGTGTAATTGATGTGTGTAATCTTGCAGGTTGTGTACGTGACAGCTACCTTTCCATACTTCATGCTGATGATCCTGCTGATCAGAGGAGTCACGCTGCCTGGGGCGTTTGACGGCATCAAGTTCTACCTCTACCCGGACATTTCCCGTCTCTCTGACCCTCAGGTAGGCCTCGACCCACCGTGTCTGACCTCAGCTGGTGAGGAAATCTCCAGTGAATGATGAACACTGTGACGTGAAAATATCTCTGATTAAATACTGTTTTTTATTTGACACCAGTGCATGCGCTGCAGGTTTAGTTTGATTTTAGTGCTACAGTTTTATTTTGTTTCATTATTTGGTTTTATGGTTTATTACTTGCACTTAATTCTTTGTTGATATAATTTATCAGCTAAAAATTTTAAGTTCATGATGATTTGGTAAATCAGAGCTAAGGGGCTGTTCTTGCTGGCTTTTTTGTTTGCCTGAAAACCTTCAAACCCACCTGTCTGCAGTCAAGTTGCTGCAGGACAGGTGGTGTTTTTTAATAAAGTCAATGCAAAAGTCCTTTTTTCATTTACATTTATTACCAAACTTACAAAAAACTACACCTTAACTCATATTAATAATTTCATTGTGATCTATTTCTATGTAGTTATAAACTTCTGGTTGCAATGATGCTTTATTGAGTTACTTTGTCCTGAGCCTTCATGCTGCAGAAGGAACTGATCAGAGGTCAGAAATGAGTTGTTAGACCCTACAGAGCTGAAAGATCATGACTCAGTGCTAACAGGGGTGGCACATTATCATCTGATTCAAACAGACAGATCCCATCACACTCACACACTTCTTGACCTTGTCTGATAAGGCAGACAGCTTGGGTTTCTAGGCAACAGAGCGCCAGCGGATGGGGAGTCATGGCAACATGAACTGAAAAGGCCCAGATGGGTAACTGTTGTTCATTAAACTACTATGAGTTCATTTATCTGTAAAAAATAATTACGGTAAATAATTTCCCCATAAAACCACAGAAACTAGTTAAAAATTATGAAAGTTAAAGACTTGATTTCCTGATTTTGCTCTGATTCTGCTGAAACTTAAGGCATTTTATTGAAGGGTTGCAAAGTGCAGTTCTGTTTAAATTTGTGCACATATTTACTTTTTTCTCCACCAGAATTCTAGTACTATATTATATCCATTTATTCTGGACTTTTAGGGATAAACAATGTCTGCTTTTGGAGGAATCAGTCTTTGTTTGACTCCTTCTGGCTAAACGTAAAAATTGCAGCCATCATCTATTTGAGTGTCACTGACTGCTGTGTTTAGAATTTGAATGTGTTTAAGATTTGACTTTGACAACCTGCTATCAGAGAACTTTCGGCCATTATAGCTTTGGATCTCTCTCAAACAGGGGGTGTTTAAGTCTTTGTAGCCCTCCAGAGTGTCTCTATAAAACACCTGTTCTGCACTTTTCATTTTAACAGCTGATTCACATGGTGGAACTGCATAAATGTGATAACGAGGAAAGTTTGGTGCCTTATAATTAAACTCAGTCAGTTTGTAAGTGTGTGCTTGGATAAGTCAGTTTCACAAAACCTGTTGCTAAGAGAAGGTGTGAACATTTAACTTCCTTCATGCTGCAATCCAAGATTTATGTAGTTTTATGTTCTATAAACACTAGTCTATTATTTATGCAAATATAATTAGAGAAAATGATAACTTGAACCACAAAATGAAGACCAAAGAAAAACTGAACAAATCAGAGTGAAATTTCTAAAAATGTTCTTTTACTGTTGCAGCTGAGTCATGAGGCAAATTACAAAAAACAGTAATATTAAAAAGAAAATTAAACAAAACAATGAAAATGCAGGGAGGTTTTTGGTTTTCCTATAAAGCAAAGTGTGTTACAGTGCAGACAGACGTTATGGAGAAAGAAAACAAACTTAAAAAGGAAACAAAGAGAGAAGAAGAGGAGCGATAAAGAAGGGCTGTGGTTTATATAGAGGACATAACTTTTGACTCTGGTGTTAAATTAGCTTCCTCTGAGACAATCGAGGCTCTGTTCCATTTACAAGGCTGTGTAGAGTGTGTGTGTCTGGGTGTTGTCCTCTCCTTTTACACCCCCGAGCTCCACAATGCCTCCTCCACTCTCTGCTCCTCTCTTCCTGACGATGTCCCTCCTCATTACACTTCTCACACTCCTGTTTTTCTTCCTCACAGTTGAATGTGTGTTTACTTATTTACACCAGCCTTTCTTTAGAGATCAATTGTCTCACATGCCAAGGTCTTGATTGAAATTCATGCTACCACTCTTACTGTAGTGATGACACACCAAACCCAGCTGAACTCTGGATAAAAACAATTGATGTTTTAGCTTCTAAAAAGTGAGCCAAACCTCAAATGTTTATCTGAGAAAAACATCACAATATCTGTATCTTCAGAAGCATACATGAGTAATTTAAACTCTTTTGTCTGCCTTAGTTTGATCCTCTGATTTTTAACAGGCTGACAGTTAAATAAATAGATTCATTTTTATTGTGTAACTTATTTAAAACATATCTTTGCAAAAAAAAAGTCATGGTCAAACATTTAGGATTCCCATAGTGACCAAATCAGCCCCAACATCTGGCATAAAGGGACATTTCAGCCACTTTGAAATGTTTTTCTATGTAAAAGTTTGAAAAAATGAATTTCTCATGTATTAGCTTTCTCAACAGACACAGTTCAGAAAAAGAGAGTTTATCTCCTACAGGACTGATGATCCATTCATTCATTTTCCTTCGCTTAACCGAGGTGGGGCCGCGAAGGCAACATCAGCAAAGAAGCCCAGGCTTCCTTTTCCCCAGCCACTTCGGCCAGCTCCTCCAGGAATTACAGCGCTCCCAAGTCAGAAGAGAAACATAGTCCCTCCAGCATGCTGGGTCTTTCTTTAGGTCTCCTCCCGACTGAACATGCCTGAATACTTCACCAGGGAGGCATCCAGGAGGCATTCTTACCAGATGTTCTACCTCAGCTGGCTCCTCTCAATGTGGAGGAGCAGCGGTTCTACTCCGAGCTCCTCACCCTATCTCTAAGGAAAAGCCCAAACACCCTGCAGAGGAAACTCAGTTCGGCCGCTTGTATTCGCGATCTCTTTCATTCGGTCACTACCCAAAAGCTTGTGACCATAGATGAGGGTAGGAACGTAAATCGACCTGTAAATTGAGAGCTCTCTCTTTACCATGACAGACCGGTATAGCGCCCGCATCACTGTAGACGCAGCACCAATTGACCTGTTGATCTCCTGCTCCACTCTTGAACAAGACCCCGAGATGCTTAAACTCCTTCACTTGGGGCAGGACCTCATCCCCGACCCGGAGAAGACATTCTACCTTTATCCGGCTCAAGACATGGTCTTGGATTTAGAGGTGCTGATTCTCATCCCGGCCACTTCACACTCAGCTGTGAACTGCAGCAAACGGAGATCATGTCCGATGAAGCCAAAAGAACCACATCTGCAAAAAGCAGAGACCTGAACCTCAGATCACCAAAACGGATCCCCTCAGCACCTTGGCTGTGCCTAGAAATCCTGCAGACTGATGATACTGAATGAGTTGCTGCATGTTGCTCCAATCTCATACAAACATTATTGTGCAAATCATTACATCAGTTTCACCTTACACAATTATTTTGACAAAAAATGTAAGCTATTCCTGCATGCTTTTAAACCATTAATGCTCCAGAACTATTTTGCTCCTGGCGATATTTCTGCCTGGAAATAACCACAGAATTCCACGTAAATAAACTCTTAATGCAAAACTGATAACACTGCTAAGGTTTATACAACAAAGTTAGCATAAACAGCTATAAAATTGAAGATCCTGTGAACTGGAGCTGTTACAAGTTTAGGCATTTTATTGAAACTGAGAGCAATACAAGTAAGACGGCTAAGTTTTAGCATCAGCCGCTTGTAAATCTGCAGCTGAAACCACAGGCTAACTATCAAAATCAGGGACGTAATAGAGCACTGTGATTGGTGCATTTACATTACAAGGACACTATCTTACAACCAACGCCATCCAGCTTTCACACAGTAGAAAAGTTTCCTGGAGCCACAGTCTCAACATAACCAAACAGAAGACAGCCAAATTAGGCACAACATCAACAAGTGATTTTCTCTGAGCCTGGGCCTTTAAGGTTTCCCTTCGCTGTGCGGCCATCAGCCGAGGGTGAACTAAAGGGAACATTAATGAACATTAGGAGAGAAAAGCCTGTTCTTCCACAGGAACAGTCCTGTGTTTGTGAGGTCACAGAAGTTACCGTGGTTACTCCCAGGAGGGAGTGAAGACCTTGCGTTTGTTAATTGTTTTTCTGTGGGGAAATGAGATTAGTCGCTGAATGGTGATGTGAGAGAGTTTTCAAAGAGCCATGCTGCATTAAGTTTGAATTTGCTAGCACCCCATGGTATCCTGCGGCTCCTAGGGACCTACGCTGCTCTGAAAACTGATGTCATAAAGCAGATTTTAAACCTTCTCTGTTAAGATCTTATGTCAGTTCTAAAGTATTTTACAGGAATAAACTTTAAAATGTAAATCATCCTTCCTCTTCATGTTTTTGGATCACAGCTGGTAGAATTCATCTTTGAAAGACTTTGAATCTCTGAGTCTAAATTTTTGTGATTAGTTTTGTATCAGATGACCTGTTTCTTTAGGGATCAAAGGTCAAGATATTTAATGAATTTTATAGAATAACTCAACAGAAAGTTAGTTGATAAGTTTACACTCATGATATTGAGTCATGATCAATAATTTGGAGACTTTAATGCTTTCAGTCCAACTGAAACAGTTCAGTTCTGTCCATCCATTCATCTTTTATCACTTATTTGGGGCAAGGCCACACGTGCAACATCCACAGGCCTCTCTCTCCACAGCTAGCTCTTCTAGCTCATCCCCGGGGACCTCAAGGCCCTCTCAAATTAACCAGAAGCTATAATATTTTCAGTGAGTGCTCTGGCTTTCCTTAGGCCTTGATCTATTGTAACACGTTCAAGCAAGATAACCAGAAGCCTCTTACTAGGTGTCTCAACCCCCTTAACGATATTCTCTTAATGAGGCCAATCAGTGACTCTATTCTGAGCCCTTCTTGTAAACCTGGGCTCCTCACTAAGGGTAGCAGGGTCCAACCTCCCTGGGAGAGTCTGGAGAGGAGAGTCTGGCTGTTGGTCAAAAGTTGTGTTCAGTAGGAAGAAAGGGGCTTTCATTGTGGTTGTGGATCACTGGACCAGATCTTCAGCCTTAAAAGGATATCCAAGGATGCATGGGGGTCTGAACAACCACTCAGTGCGTGTTTGGTGGACTTGAAGTTAACGTAAAAGGCTGTCTTTAGCTGGGCCTGGTTTAGAGCGCTCTGCTTACGACGGTCCAACTTGGTTTGCATCAGTCATTTTCAGCGCTCCATCATGGCTGCCTTCAATCACCGACTCTGTTTATGCAGCCAGAAGAGCTTCCTGTTTGATCGATGTCAGATTTTATTGGTGCTTTTTACAAATTATACAGTCCTGTTGGCTCTCTGAGCTAACTGTCCTCAGCTAAAGATGGGTGGACAGCCAACTCCATGTTGGTAATGAACTCCTGCCTCAAGTCAAGAAGTTTAAGTATTTTCAGTTTATTGAGTGAGAATAGGACCGAAAATAGGATTGGTTGGTAGATTGGGGTAACATTATGCAACTGATAAGAGCAAATCAATTAAACATGCTATTTAATTTTTTTAATCAAAATTAAGTTGAACATTTCATCCTTGATTTTACTTTACTGACAAGAGCGATCTGAGCCAGGAAGATAAAATACTAAACTCTACAAAGTTTTAGTTACTAAAAACTTTGCAGCCTTTAAAGAGTTTAATTCATGCAGCTGCTCTGTTATGTCCATTTATAATGAAAAAAAGATCAAGGTTGACCTCAGTCAGTGTTTTATTAGACTCACTTTGAGATGGAAAAGTTGGAAATGAAGAATAGCTGAAGGATTGTCAAATTTCATCAGATAAAGTTAAATAACCTCTTGGCTTTTCATATAAATCTTTTATTATTTATAAAAAAACAAAAACATAATGTAATCCTATGTTTTAATTACTTTTAGAATAAATCACTAAATTATTTTTGTTATCTGCAGTAAGACGTGGAGCCTTGATAATGCACTTATTAAAATATGAGCTGGATTAAAATATGAGTGCAGTGGTTTCTGGATGTTTGAGCTGTGAATCTGTTTGTTGTATACAAACTACCTGGATAGAAGGATTCTGTTCTTGTTTCTTTTAAGATGTTTAACTTCTCATTTCAATGGCTTCCTCATTTCTGAATACTCAGGGTATCAAAGATACTCTAGAGCTCTTAGAACAGGTCTATTCCAGAGCCGTTTGCATGCTGTCAGATCCAGGAGGATCCAGAAAAAAATAGATGGAAGATATATTAATATATATGGATAGCACCAAAAACTTGTTTTAAAAGTTCAGAATTAACCCTCAAAAGTTCGTTGAACGATTGATTCTTTTCGGTTCCAGACCCTCGTGTCTCCTGGGCGTCCTTGAAGGTCACACCTCATAAAGAATCATCCTTACAACGTGCGCTGTGGTATTTTTCTCCTTACTGTCTATGCTGTCTGTCCATGATTGTTTCTAGGTGTGGGTGGATGCAGGAACCCAAATCTTCTTTTCCTATGCCATCTGCCTGGGCTGTCTCACTGCTCTTGGAAGTTACAACGCCTACAACAATAACTGCTACAGGTAAAGATGCTGTTAGACCGTGTGGCAAAAAATAATCAGTCAATGAAAAAAAAAGAACAATTAAACTGCATTAACTGAATTACTGCAACGCTAAACGTTAAAATAATACAACTAAAGCAACAAGTATATGAGATGGCATTTCTTCTAATGTTAAATCCAGGAACAACTCTAACAGAAAGTGTTATCATTCTCCTCAGGGACTGCATCATGCTGTGTTGTTTGAACAGCGGCACGAGCTTTGTGGCAGGTTTTGCCATCTTCTCTGTGCTGGGCTTCATGGCCTACGAACAAAATGTCCCCATCGAGGCCGTGGCTGAATCCGGTGAGAGAACTGCAGACCGCAACATAATCAGATTCAGCACCAGTTTTCAGAAATCTGTTAGCACTGTGCAGATAGACGAGAAGAAGAGAGTATGTGTGCTCTCACATGACATATTGTGCTAAAATAGATAAACCTTCCCAGTTATGTAACTCCACACCCCTCACCTAGGCTTTTAGACAGCTGCATTATGGTTTATTTAAGTCAGCATGAATGATTTAGTGAATGTGACAGAGCAAGATAATTCCGATGTTTGTCTTTGGCTACAGCAAAGACAGAGTTTAATGCTTGAGATAATGCACTTCCACAGCACGTCTCAAAGTATGAGTCCTAAATAACACAGTAGCGCTGCACTGTATTCTTTTGATCCGGTTAGTCCTGCAGCAGATCCAGAACATCCTTTGCTTTTTGCACATTTTATGTTTTAACTCTAAAGTAGATGAATTATGCAATTTGTTTACAAGCTGGCATGATTTTCTGAGGCAAATGTAACATGTCAGTGGCATGCCTTAAAGTCAGGGGCGGTTCTAGGGGGGGGGCAGGGGGGGCCCGGGCCCCCCTGACAACAAGCTTGGCCCCCCTGTGGCCCCTGCTAAGTGCTGAGTTTTTTAGATTGTGCCCCTCTAAAAAAGCAGCTGGACCCAGCCCGCCACTGCTTAAAGTGGTTCAAGTTGCACACTTCCTGAAACAATCTTAGGTCTTCTCAGCACCCACAGAGCTCAGACTAACAATCAACATTATCCAATACTCACCAGAGCCAGAAGGGCATCTTAAATACTGCTAGGCTAGTTAGCAAACCGTATAAGTTTGAAAGATGACACAACAGAAGCTTTATAGTGATGTTTGTATTTGTTTGTCATACAGGTCCTGGGCTGGCCTTTATTGCATACCCCAAAGCTGTAACCATGATGCCTCTGTCTCCACTGTGGGCTTGTCTCTTCTTCATGATGCTGATTTTCCTCGGCCTGGACAGTCAGGTGAGCACTTCAGGTGTAAGGAAACCCAGTCATCCCATTGGTGGACGATGACACAGAAGTAACATCTCAAAAGACTCTGAGTCATGATGCAAAACTAAAAATGGTCCTGTTTAGAAACCATACTCTGATTTGTTTCATTGAAGGTCTTAACCTGTTACAATAAAAAATTAAATTTGCACTTGAATTAGAAGAATGAAAATCAAGATAATCAGGGAAGGAGTGAAGAGTTTGGTGTGGTTCTGAGAAAAGTTGAAATAACTTTATCATTTTAAACTAATAGATAAATAATAAAAAACAAATGAGCAGTTTTAGATAAATAAATATAAACACTTCACATATTAAATCATTAGATTCTCTGACTATTGGACCCAAGCTGGTTCAGACTGTCTGCAGATTTGACAATATTATTATGAGAGTTATTATCTTACTATCAAAACTTTTTAATACTATTTCATCCCTTCAGAATAGAAAAACACATGAAAGACTTTCTTTCATTTTTAATGGTAAAAAAAACTGTTCCTACAAGTTTCTAGTTAAAGGCAAAAAACATGGGAATATAAATGCAGAAATAGGAACTTAAGGTCTATTCTATTGTTTGTGACATTTATTTTAACCATTACATGTTTTAGTACAATTATAATCAACATTCTGTCATAAAACAGTGTAATCAGTGGGTTTTGTTTTAACATTTTGACGTAGTTCAATATAAATGTATGTATTTTGTCTTTTGTTTGCTAGTTTGTGTGTGTGGAGAGTTTGGTGACGGCCGTGGTGGACATGTACCCAGAGACCTTCAGGAGAGGCTACCGCAGAGAGCTGCTCATTCTCGGCATGTCTGTCGTCTCTTTCTTCATCGGACTCATCATGTGCACCGAGGTGAGACTCTGTTAAATCACCGTCCTTCAGGAACCGTTTAGCCTTCTGTGTTTAGCACTCAATATTTAATGATTTCATTACTGCTAAATAAGTATCTTTATTTGTAATTCAATGGAGCAGACATTCACTTACACAATGTTTCATGTAGGCATTATTTTTGGCCATCATCATCATCATCATCATCATGAGATGAAATCCAAACACTCACCATGTCAGAGTTAATGTTTAAACATCAAATTGCAGGTTTTATTAACTTTTTTTACACTAAATCTAAACTGATTTAATTAAGAGGATTTAATTTGATCTTGTAAATTTGCTCACATCTGTTGTATTTTCAGTTTAGCATGTTGACTCTGAGACTTTCTGAGGTGCTTTTAAGACCTTTCATCTTTATTCTCCAGTGAGGGGAGAGAACCAGGTTCCTCAGTGTCAGGATGGTTTGTCAGTGTAAAAGCTTTTCTCCTCTTCATATACGCTTCACTCCATCCACTCACACTTTAAACATACTGTACATTCATCTAGGAGTCCATAATGGCCACTAAACACAGGGAATTTATTTAATACAATATATAAAGTTAGATTTTTTAAATGTTTTTTGTTATATGACTCCCACCACTGGCTCAGTGACATGGTTTCTTCTGTAGCTGATGAGAGTAGCTGCTGTGAGATCTGACACCTGACTTGTCTCATCAGGGAGGGATGTACGTCTTCCAGCTGTTTGATGCGTACGCCGCCAGCGGGATGTGTTTGCTTTTTGTGGCCATATTTGAGTCCATCTGTATCGGCTGGGTGTACGGTAAGATCATAGTGTCAGGTTTAAATCATCAACACTAGAGTATAACTGCTCAGACTACAGGTTGATAACTTTTTTTGACCAAGCAGCTGCTACACAACAGAAAATATCCCAAAAGCCTCTCAGCTGAATACTATTGTTTTTCTGCCCTCTGCTGGAGAATTCTCTCAAACACACAGCATTCATGTATTATTCTGCAAAGCAGAGAAGTACAATTTTTAAGAACAAAAACAAAATAAAATAAACTATTTTTGTTAGGTTATTCACTGTAATCCTGCATGTGTTAGCTTGCATCATATGCATGTTAAACCAACGAGAAAATATCTCATTTTTACGCACATTTTTTTAAATCATGGATATTTAAATATTGGCACATTATTATTGTTGCTGGTGCAGACAGGACATTGGTAAGTACCATCTTTTTAACAGAACATCTTGATTTCTCTTAAAGGGTCTGCACAAATGTTATACACTTCTAGTCTGCAGCAATGCTCATGTGACCATAAACCATCAAAACCCATCAGTCACATCATTATTTTGATGATGCATGCAGGAAGTCTTGAGGGAGACTCATTTGCTTTCAGGAAGTGACAGATTCTACCTAAACATTGAGGACATGATTGGCTACAAACCCGTCTTCTTCATCAAGTGGTGCTGGATGATCCTGACCCCGGGCATCTGCGCTGTGAGTCCAACACAGACACAAAAACAACTACACACACACACACACAAACACACACACACACACACACACACACACACACACACACACACACACACACACACACACAGAGAGAGAGAGAGAGAGATGGTAGCACTGTCACTTTGCAGCAAGAAGTCGCAGGTTTGAATCCACGGTTTTATGTCATGAAAGTTCAAAGGCTGTTCCCAACAAGCACCCAGCACTGATAAGTATGCTGGTTCTTATCACTCCTAAGTTCCACCTTCTTGTCCAACTTCAGGCTCCAGAGAAGAAAAAGCCAATTCAGTTTTTTTTTAAATGCATAATTTAAATTTTATTTGCAAACAAAGTGTTTCTTGTTTCTTGCAGGGAATTTTCCTGTTCTTCTTGATAAAATACAAACCTCTGAAGTACAACAACGTGTACACCTATCCTGACTGGGGTTATGGGATCGGCTGGTTCATGGCCATGTCCTCCATGGTGTGCATCCCACTGGGAATCATCTGGATGATCTGGAAGACTCCCGGCACTTTCTCTGAGGTAAAAACCCTCCCAGGACAAATATTATATTCTGTGTTTTTATTAAGGGCAAACAACAATATTACCTATTCTATACATTAGATAATTTGTAGTTTTCAGCAATGAATTCATGAGGAATAAATGGGAATATTTTTAGTATTTTTGTAGTATTAGTGCACCTTAGCCACCTCTATTTTTGAAGGGTTCTAATGGAGAGCAGCACAATGTCTGAGTGTGAATGCAATGGATATAAATCTTGATTACTGATACCATATCTGACAAAAGATATTGTGGTAGTTAGCTGTTTTAGATGACCATAAACCATGGGGTTTGCAGTAAATAGTTCTGCAGATACAAGAGTTTCCCATCTCCCATCTAAAAGTGTCAAATCAAAGTCAAATCTCCCAAGAGAGGAGACTCAAATAAACAGGATTCGAGGTGATGGGTATTGATCTGGTGCTTCTGTCAGACTTGAATGATTCAAACAGAGATAACATCAACTCTGATCATTATTCTGTAGGGATTTAAATTTTAACATACTGCAACAGCTTTTTACATGTAGTCAATGTGAAAATCACTTTGATCGTTATCTTTTTATGCAAAGATGTTGCAGTAAAAAAATATGTGTATTATTGCTTACACTAGTTTTCAAAAGAAAACAAGAATTTGATGGTAAAATAGGAAGAAAGACCAATTTACACTTAATGGTAACCATTCCCATGCTGATACATGGATCTAAAATGTTTATACCAAACTAATTTCCTGTCTCAGAACGAGAGATGACCTCCTCCTTTTGTCTCTGTCTCTGCAGAGGATGAAGAAACTGACCACACCCAGCCCAGATCTAAAGATGAGAGGGAAACACGCCGCCCTCAGCCCTTACGCCGTCAACGATGCAAAACTTAAGGTGGACGGCAAAATATCCACCATCTCAGAGAAGGAGACGCATTTCTAACCGACCGAGCTGCCTGCTGTCTTCAGGTCCAACAAACGAAAAGCACAACAGCATCATCGACATTCACAGCACAAAACAAGAGGTGACATAAATGACTCAGAGTGCTATTTTTTGTTTTGTAAAAAGGAAAAAAAAAAGTGGAATTTACACGATTATGTAGTCTGCTTCTGTTTTGCACAAAACTTGAAATAACACGTTTGATGTTTTCATTTAACACTAGAGCAACCGTTTCCTCTCATTTTAACCATTAATATTTAAAGATGTGTTTAATGACGTGTGTAATAAATGGTTAAAATCTGTTCTGGTCACACTGGTGTCTGTGCCTTTAGAGCGATATCGATGTGTTGTGCTGTTAAAGGATTCAACTCTGCAGTAAAAATCTGATCGCTGTGCCTCTGGATTAGGAACAGGTCGCCGTTACGTGACTTCCTAAGATGAATAGCAGCTTTGGGGACTTTTTGAAGGGGCTCATTATCCTTGGAATTAAACATTTTAGTCATTTACAAAGAGTTTTACTTTTTACGTTTAAATTTATCTGAAGCAACTGCAAAGAAACAGAAGACTTTATGTGTTTTTAGGCCAGCAGAAGAAACTAAAACGCTCTGCTTGATTTTTACTTTTGAGGTTTCAACCATTCTTTCTAATGTCTAAAGGTTTACAGCAAAACTGAAAATGCAAAAGGTTCAAACATTGTTTAAAAAGAAGAAAAAAATCTTTTATTTTATAGTTTCCGGGCTACAAATAGATGGTTGTGACTCGCAGGCTGAGTCCAAAACGCTCTTCTTCCTCCTCTATCTGCCCTCCTTTAAGTCATGGATATCTGTCATTCCACAGTAATTATTCTGAGCCTAACGCAGACTGACAGATAGACGTGCCTCAAACCCTGAGTTTTTATTTCCTGCTCCGCCTGTAGAGAAGATGACGGACGCACTTCAGATGAGCATTTCAAACCTCATCTGTTCTCTTATTTTCAATCTTTTCATTCTTTCCCCTCATCTCTTCCTCCGTTTTTTCGCACTGTCTTTCCTCCTCAACTTCAACCTCTTTCAACATTCTTTCAACCATTCTGCTTCCTTTCATTACATGCATGGCTTCAATAGTTACAAAGGCCTCATATGACTTTGTAATAATTTTGCATTTCATCACACACATAAGCCTCAGCAATATTATTGCTATTGACTTGCGTTCGTGTGACCTTTTGTCCGACACCAAGAACCTTCCAGTTTTAATTTTGCTGTCTGAGCCTCTGCGGGGGTGAGCGTATTGTTCCTGTGACTGTGGTGGGAGACGATGAGCTGGTCTCATTTTTCAGATCCATCCCACCCAATCTTCCTCTTCCTTCGTCTAACAAAGAGTTACTTCCCTTTCTTTTGTGATTTCTGATGAAAATGCAATCAGAGGAGAGCATCTGAGGGAATTAAAACACACATTTCTAACAGTTCTTAGGAGGAGGTGAAGAAGGCAGGTGAGGAATTAAAGAATTGCTGAGAGGAGGAAGTGAGCGACTGAGTAGAAAATGAGAGAAAACGGGAAAGTGTTTAGATTTTGAAGCTTCTTCTTTAACCCGCGACATTCTGATAAACACGTAACGAGTCCCTCTGATGCAGGTGCATTTCGACAATATCACCTCTTCACTGATGTTTGTACAAGTTCATAGATGTGTGCATTCAAAATCCTAGCCTGCTGTTTAACACTGATCATGCTGATGTATATTTTTACATTTCTTTCTAGAAACCTGTGGTTTATTTCTTGAGATGAAAAATGTTTTAAAAAAGAGATCGATGTAATAAAAAAAGAACTTTGTTTTGACTTTTCATATGCTCAAAAGCACTTGTTATAGAACTATAATGAAAAGTGTTTGACTGTTCTGAACTGTTCGACACACATTTTGGTGTTCACAGGACACACACACACACTGTCTGCTTACTCATTTTTAAGAATAAATCTGAAAGAAAGTGGGCTTTAGACTGTGGTTCTTTTTATTTTTATCATTTATTCGGTCACAGTATTTAGCAGATAATGGAATTTAGCTCAATAAAATGTCACAATCTTCCATCCAATTGACTGTAAACATCAACATGTAGGAAAATAAAATTGTTTTATTGTTAGAAAAAAATGAAGTTTTAAGCATATAGGTCATCTCTTGAAAATAATGTTCTGTTAGCACGCAAAGTTTGCTTCATCAGTGACACCAAATTGCAGTTCATTATCTCTAAAACTGACTGGCTTAGAGCCGTTTAGCTGTAGCAGCCTTCTTGAATTCCAAATTCCAAAAGTTTATTGGTTGAAGATCTACAACAAACGATTACTTTCTAAGAGTTTCATTAGTGAAACATCAACAGTTAATGGCAAAAGTTAAACAAAGATTTCACACAATGTGTGGCATTCTGAGCAGGTGATGGAGATGATTTTACAACCACATCAAATTTTAGCTCAATTTATGTCCAATTTACAGTTTTTGTAATGCGTTTATGTTGGATGTAGGACCCAAAGATGCAGGCAAATGCAGCAACAGCTGCTTAAATATAATCCATAAAGGTTTTTAGTGGAGGAGCAAGAAATGACAATAATCTGGGTCCAAGGCAGGAATCAGGACAACGGGTAAACACCGGGTTTAGCAATAGCAGGATCTGACAGAGTGCTGAATAACTGAGGTTGATAAGAAAGTGACTCCAGGTGAGTGATGGAGCAGAATCAGAGGAACTGAGAGAAACTGAGGTGAAGCCAAACACAGATTGGAACAGAAAACCAGAATTCAGAAACACAATCACTGAAAAACCTGAATTCAAACAAAATGATCACAAAAACACCAGAAACACAAAACCGTGAAGCTGTCCAGGGGTTCACGAGACTTTCTAAAAAACATGCACATAGGCAAAAATATTATCGCCAACCTTTCACCTTTTGGCAGCTGGCATTAAAGATAGATATTTGCATAAAGTATGACAAATACTTTTTAAAAATAATCATAAAAAACTGCTGACAAAACATACAAAAACAGCAACAGGGTAACTCCTCTCAGGATGCTTATTTGCTCATGAAATTATTCCACATTTTATTTTGCAATCATAAAAACCTCTTACAGAAACAAATGTTACTTTCATTTCTGCAGTTCAGATTACTGATGAGGCTGGAAGAACATTTTCCTCTTGCAGAAGGAAAAGGAATAATGCAGATCTAATGCAAAAAAAATAAAGCATGCTTTTGTTTCTCATCCACATGATCTACTCTGAGTTTTAGAGGATTTGGTTTGGTTCTTTTTGCAAAATGGAGAAAAAACAAAAAGCAACCCTCACCCCAGAAATCAGCAGCTTGATGATATGAACATTCAGAGCATTTACCTGCTTCCAGGTAAATGTTTCCTACAGTGTCACCAGTTAGACAATGAACTAAGATATCCTCACTTACACTGGACCAGCAGCTTTATAAAACCCAGTTATGATGGGAGCAACATCCCATCTCATTTATATCAGGAACAAACAGGATACATCTTGATACGTAACTTTTACTACTGTCTTCTGTCTGAAATATATCTAAAATATCATCAGTTGTGAAAGCAAATATTTTACATACAAGTCCTTCTTTATCTCTGTGTGAACCCAGAGAAATAGAGAAGACCTCCACATGAAAGGTCCCCCCCCCCACACACACACACACGTATGGAAGATGAATTAAATCAGACTGCTGTATGCAGAGATTAAAGAGAGAGAGAGAGTGATTCTCTGATCGATCAGGGAAATGATAAACGTTTAGTTTGAGGGTATTTCATGTCACAACAGAAAAAAACAAAATCCTTATCAGTACAGTATAAGGCTGGTGTGCACAGCACTGAAAGACTTCAGAAATCAGCTTTAATTCTCTTGGTTCAGAAGTAAAATCTGCACTTGATCCAACACTAAAGTAAATCTCCGTTTGTTGTTGAGTCACATTGTGGCTTTATGAAAACGTCTGAGAACTCTTTACGGACTTAAAGCATTTCTGGACTCTGCACCAAAGCAAAGTCACCCAGAGTCCATTGTGGTTTTCAAACAGCTCCACATTCCTCCTCTAACTGAAAACCAGCCTCTCTGAAGTGCTGAAAATAAATATCTGTTTCCCTCTTTGCTTCTTTGGGGGTAAACGGCTCAGCAGAAAGATAAGTAGATTGTAGAAATGTGTAACGGATAACAGGAAAAAGTCTCAGTTTTCATCTCAGTAACTGATGTGAGAGCAGGAGAAATACAACAGACTTTAACTAACTTAATAACTGAAGTCTGAACTGAATTGTGGATTTAGATAATAATTACTCTCATGCTGTCATCGGGGCAAAGCTGCATGGTTGTGATTATTATAAAGCAATTATTTCAATTAAATTTTCCAAGATGTGATGAGTTTTTTTTTTCACTCTTATTTTTACACTTCATCATACTTTGCTAAGCCCTCTAACTCCGGATCACATTTTATTTCACTTCAGCAGTTAGCTGACGACTTTGTGACTGCTCCTACGCTTGTAGACCAGCTCTAATGCAATCAAACACACATTAAAGTCACCGCACAGAGCTTCAAATTTAAAACATAACAAGCTGAAATAACGGAGCAGATGCTGTCGGGTTTGTGGGGCATTAAATACATTTAGATTTAACTCAGGATCTTGGTCACAAACAAGGGTCACCAAACAGCAAAACATAAATCTGAAAATGTGCTGCAATGTGACAGAGAAAGGAAGGAAAGAGGGGGAAAAAAGAGGACAAACATCCTGTTACATTAATACAGCAGCAGCGTACAGTTTGGAGTCTGAAGACAGATGAGAAAATACATCGGACAGAAGAGCTTGTGAGAGAGGATAGAGGCAGCGTTCCTGCTCTCATTATTCCTCTGGAGCAGGCAGATTAGTTGAGTCACTCTCAGTGTTCTGGAGCAGCGCTTCGGGTCAGAACCAAGACAGAAATACAATGTGCTGTGTGGCCAAAAGTCATCCTCGCCCCCAAAGATCAGCTCAGCCTAGATTCTTATCCTGATCTCACTTTTGATAAAAAAAATCTTATCACTGTAAAGGAAATAAGGAAAAAAACTTTAAAATTCATCATAATATTCAAAGTATTTGTTATCTAAGAGGCAATTTTGGTGATTTCTGACCCATAACGTTCTCTGTGTTCAGTGTTCTTGGTGTGTACTAATCTCACACAAGTGTCTTCGTGTTGTTCCTGGTTTTAATCTCTTCTAAATTATATCATGCTCTGCTGATAAGAACCCAGAGGCACAGAAGGAGGCAAATAATTGAGAGATGGGAGCGAGAGATGGAAAGAAGCAGATGACCATGAAGGCGATAACGGGCTAAAAAGCAAACTGGAGTGACGGAGGAGCAGGTACAGAGACGGACCAGGCACAGATTATTCCTTCACTCTTTATTTGTGATTCCTTTTTTATTTGTAGCTATGTTTGGTGAGGATTTTAAACAGTTCTGCTGAAGCAGATGGAGCAAAATCAAAAACCTATAGATCGATATTGCAACTGATATGTTGTGATGTGATATTGGCAAGAACAACATGGGAAATAAATAAAATAAATTATCAGGAAATACTTTTACATTTCTATAGAGTTCATGCTATTTCTCCTTCACTTTAGAACGACCCCATTTCTGCACAAAATGTCAGTTTTTGCTTTGCTGGAATTATGCTGCTGATTTCAGCAGGGGGCAGCAAATTCTAAACTACCTGATGGAAAAGGCTTGTGCACCAGGTCTAAAGGTTTCTGCATTCTGTTCTGCTAAAAAAAGACACTGTGATCAAGTAAAATCTCATTTCCACAGTGCAGGAACCAGTTCAGTGCTATTTCAATTACACTTTGTTCTTACATGCTGAATGAGAACAATGTTTTTTTGTTGAAAGGCAATACAAAAAAAATGACAACAAAACAAAGGTTGTGTTTATGCACATGAGACAATTTGTGAATCAGTGCAAGCAAGAAATACAACCAGGTCTGTTTTATATTGGTGTGCAATTCTGTCAAAAAGAAAACAGAGATTAAGTGAAGTGAACGAAGTGATGATCAATAAAAGAAAATATATGAGAGAATGAGGAAAATGGGGAAAAAATGAGAGAAGAAGCCTGAGGAGAGGAAATGGAGAGATGAAGGAGTGAGAATAATCTGGTGTGTAATAAAAATAGTCAACTCAGAGAAAACGGTTCCCTCAACCTGGGGAGGTAGAGAACTGGACAGAATTTTTTTAGGTCAGAAGGGAAAGTTTTCAGAGTGAAATGGTGCTTGAGCCAGATTTATAAAGCTGTGCAATTCAGCAGCTGTACTTCCTAAAACTATCATGCTGGGAATAGAGTTCTGATTCTGAAGATGCCGAACAAGAACAGAAAATAACAACAAAAACACAATAATCGATGAGCAGCGTCGACATAGTCACAAACATGTGCTACTTTGTGTTTTCAAAGACGCACTGCGAATCAGCACCAGGAAGCATTCTGTGTGAAAGTTTTGACTACCTCACCTGTTGTAGACTGATGAGTCAGCGACTAGTCTGGGGGTTATTTAAATGACCAGCAGCAGCAAAATGTAGCAAAAACAGCCACATCTGGCAGGAATCTTTGAGTTTTATAACGCAAACAATTATGTAATGCAAAATTGACAATGTTGTAAAGGTTTATAGTCAGTGCCTGCACACCTTCCTTGCAGAGGGCAACCATTTTTGATGGCACCCAGGAGGCAGTTGGAGGTTTATGTCCAAGGATACTTGACACATGGCTGGGCTGGGGTTTGAATCCCGGTCCCCCCCCACATAGAAGGCAGCCTCTCTTCCCCTGAGCCACAGTCACCATGGGGGCTAACCCATGATCGGTGGAGGTGAATAGGTGCTGGACATGAGGGCTTCTTGCTTATTGTTCCTCTGTAAGTTCCTTCTGACGGGGGACCAGTGTCCCTTTCACTGGACTTGGCCTCTGGATGTGCCAGAAGTGCTTCATTTTGCTGCTGCTGCTGATGTTTCTGCTTGTAAATGATCATAGAATTACATGTGAAATTGGCAGAAGAGTAAAGGTTTTTTGTTGCATTAATGAATGTTTTAAGATTGGGGCCGTTGCAATCAGTCCTATGGGACGAAAACTCTGCAATACAGTAGGTAAGACTGAAATCATTTATCAATTTCACACAGAAACACACAACAAAATGACTCACATATCAATTTAAACAACATAATGAAGGTAAATAAATCACGATTACATTTTTCTTCTGCTTATTTATGGTAATGGCTACTAGAAGTAAGTTGTGTGGTGGTGTAGTTGGTAGCACTGCTGCCTCGCAGCAAGAAGGCTGCAGGTTTGATTCCTGGCTGTGTCCTTTCTGCATGGAGTGGAAGTTCTCCTCATGCATGATTGGGTATCCAGGTATCCAAATTAAAGGCACCAACCCCATATGACCCTAACTGAATGAAGCGATTAAGAAAACGGATGAATAGCTGGATCATAAATCATAAATACTCAATTAAAGCTTTTTTTCATAGTAAACCTTGACCTAATGACCAACATTATTAGTATCTGTGTGTTCAAGGGAAACTTGTAATTGAGTTACAGGATTGTCAGCCGGGACCTGCTGGGGGGTATTCTTTGAGTTCTGGGTTGATTTTTCAATAAAGAAGACATCTGGGAACACTTCAGGCTTCTTTCTTCCTCTCCCTCTCACCCTCCCCTTCATCTTCAGGAGCCAGCAAAGAAACTATAATCTGCAAAAATGTCCAAGGGACCGCCGTGAAAGGTCAACCTCTGTGTAGAGTGTGAATGTAGGACGAAGGGAATTCAAGCTGGTCAGAGGAAACGTGGCTTCAGGGCGCGGGATCGGGAGAGCGTCACACATTCATGCCTGGTTGAGACCTATTTACTGTTAATTCAGTATCATTCTCCAGTGAATTGCTTACATCCACCATCAACACATTTCTAAGTTTATTCAATATGAGAAGTTAGGGTGACATAAACACAAATACTGTGTGACACAAGTGGGAGATTATAATTTATTTGCTTTACTCCGCTGAGTGTGTGTGCACACATAGATGCGTGTGAATGCTGTGTATTTCTTTAGTAGACTCAGTGAGTGGTTCATGCCCATTGGACGGACCCTGTGGTGTGTGTGACTCTGCTGTAATAGATTTTGGCAGCTGTGTAATTTCAGTTTATTTCTCTCTGACCTTGGAAAGAACAGCCTTCTTCTGCAGGTGCCTTTGCAAAACACACACACACACACACACCAAACAGCAGTGTTACACAGCAACAGAATTTCCCTCACATCTCTTAACATGCAGAGCCACCAGCTCACATCACACCACACACACACTCATTATTAGGTCACATCACTGTTCAGGGACCAGCCAAAGACAGTGCTCTCAATTCCACTGTAATGTGGTGGAATGGGTCACTGATTAGTGAGGACACCAGTACTGTAATGTAGTAGAATGGGTTCAAAGTACACAGTTGATTACAGTTAGCAGGTTTCCTACATGAGGTTGGAGTGGTTTCTAGTCAGTGCCTTCCTCACAGCAGTCAGGGATCTAAGAAGGAGGGTGTAAACCTTAAAAAAACAATGCTTTATTGTTGTTTCTGTATCATTAGACTTTAGGACTTTTTCCACCATAATGAGAGGGCATGATTGGTTCAATCACCACCAGGTGTTTGGCCTTAATTGACCTCACTATGTTTCTTTTGAGAGTTTTACTACAGGGCTGCATGGTTATGAAGGTTATTTATTTATTATTAATCAATCAATCAAAAAAGGTACTTCAGGTCCGGCTTGGAAAACTTTTATTTTAATTAAAAAAAAAAGATTCAAACAAAGAATAAGTTTAGAGAACAAAACATTAAGATGCTCAAACATAATTTCCTGTTTTCAAAATAAAATATTCTTTCACTCAAACAAAATGTCTGGTGTAAAAATGACTTCTTTGTTCTTTTAGAAAGAAAAACTGTTTTGATGAAAACAAAAAGTATAACATGATTTGATCAGTAATTCAGTCTTTAATAGAAAAATAAAGGATTTTGAGGTAAGTCTGGGGTTGTTTTTGTTTGTAGGTTTTCACAATTTGGTTTCAACTTTGTGTTTTTGTTCAAAGAGACAAAACATTCATTAAAAATTGCTTTAAAAAAAAAGGAAAACATAATACCATTATCCTCATAAATGTACATGAAAACAGCCACAAGTAAACAGTTTTATTATATATATGTATACTTAGGTACTTTCAGGCCCCATATTCATCATTTAATAACTCATCTGTGGTGTATTCATGTGGGTATCCTGTTTAATTAATCTTTACTCAACTGACCAGGCTTGACTGAAGCACAGGCACATTTAAGAGCCTTCAGTGTGACTTTGGGAGAAGATGAGGTTATTTATACTGTATTTGTTAAAAATCTTTTGATTTTTAAGCTCTTCTAATACATTTTTAAAACTTTATCAGCCCTTAACAATAAATATTGACAATAGAAAATGAAATAGAGGAGAATATGTGTGGAGAAAAGATGCTATCTGTCCACCAACACATCTGGCTGTTCAAGTCTGAGACCTGGGACTTCTACTAGCTTGGGGTAATTGAGGTTAACAGTCTAATTTGACCTTTGAATCTTCAGGGTTTCTGTTGGAATGTTTCCTGTTAAACTATAGAAAATAGAAGGAGCTGCCACCTTTAGAATATTCTTATCAGCAGCTCCAGATTTATTGTCGTGTGAATTAAATCCATTCAACAGAAACCTCAAAATAGAACTATGAACTTATTAAAAGAAAGTTCTGTGATTATAGCTGAACAGAGTTTATTAACTCTCACTATAATAAACCACACTCAGCCGACAGACACACAGATCAAACTGTTCCTGAAGAGAAACAAACTGCTCAAAAACACACAGACCTCTTTAGAAGTCAACAGACTTGAAAACGTGCATGTTGGTGAGTTTAGCTGCAGGCAGAAACACTTTAGAGCCACTTTTTCACACCTGCTAGTCAAAAGGTCAACATGTGGATTGGACAGTGGAAAAACACATAAGCTGTTCATCTCACGTCCGTCTAAAGGTTGGCGTGGTTTGGAGTGTATAAATGTTTGACTGCTGTAAGGATAATGATGCTTTAGTGTGAAAATCAATACTTGGGAGGAAATTACAGTGTGATTTTTTTTTACAGCTCATTTCCTATTATACCTGGCTGCTGTTATGATAATTAATTTCTCTCCAAATATTAATAAAGCCGCGACTGCCCACCAACAATACTTTGCAGCGGTCTTTTACTTATAATTTTAAATTCCCTACAGGAAATCTAATATTATATGCAAGTGTCTGATCAGTTTACTTCACATGGAAATGCAGCTTCAAAACAAACATCTCTTAGGTTCCTTTTGCTCCATTTGTTTCTCCACTTTCTGACCTGATATCATCATTTTCTCTCCTCTTCTTCCTGTTTTAGCTCTCCCCATTCCTTCCTTTCTCTATCTCTTTCACCTATCATCATCAGAGCAGAAAGATGACGAGTAGTCCTCATTTTAGCAGTGCTTCAACATGTTTTTCATTAATGCCATGTATAGTTCACCACTTCAGCTTTATCACTGGATATACTCTAGATTTTCACATACAATAAAAACGGAATGAAGCCTGTAAATCCACAAATGATCTTATAGTACATTACCCAAATTCCCTGTGCCTAATGGTGTGTCAGCATGGATAGGCTATTAGCATTTAATGATCTGCCTTGTAATAATGGGTGGAGTATTTGGTTTACTATGCCATGAGTGGCTGCACAGAAATAACATAAGGGGAGCGAGGAGGAGGCTAATTTAGTCCAATAATTCAGAGCCCAAGGCGATCTGATCCGATTGGTTCTCATGCTGTTTGCATGGAGAGCCTCTCCTCTTCTGTGAGTGCATACGGTGAAAGGCTATTTTAGATTTTGTGGACACAGTTTGAGCATCAGGTTCACACAGATTTACTCAGTGAGCAGACCATTAGCAGCCACTGTTTTTTGTTTCATGCTTATTTATTTCTGATTTGAATCTTTATAAGTCTGTGGCGCTGATTCAGTATATTTTTTTTAGCACTTATTGAATTTTTGGCTAAAAACCAACTCGTCAATGCAAGATTTCAGAGACTAAAACTGGGTATAATCCATTTCTTTTTGTCGGTCATGTTCTTTGTTTACCTGTGTTTTCTTTCTATTGTCTTATTTATGCTTCTATGTGTTTTCAGTTCATTCCCTGTCAATTGTTTCCCTCACTCAACCTGTCACACCTGTATTTTATTTTATTAATCAACGCAGCTGCTCCTCATTCCACTAATCACCCCTAGATGCATCCTTTGCATCTTTTCCTTTGCTGCAATGGAGGTTGTTGGTTTTTTCATTAAATTTTCATTAAAATTTCAACTCCTGTTTGTAGCACTTCTTGATAGATTTTCCTCATCAGATTCATTTGTTTTTGACCAAATTGTGTTCAACGTCTTTCATGCCACCGTATTTTTTGACCCCTCAATTTTAACCTATTTCCATTTGACTTTAAAGTTTTTCCTTTAAAGAAAATAGCTAGCACTCCTGCAAAAGCTTGAACTACAACAAATTATGCTTCATTTCTTTGAATACATCTTATAATCAAGCAAATAGGCCTATTTCACAGCAGGTATGCATGGCTGCATTCTATTTCTGCAGCTGCACATGCTTCTAAAAACCTCAGTTATTCACTTGTACTTTCTCTGCTCTTTAATGTTAAATTTTCTGCCATGAAATAAGCCTGTGTTTTCCTCAAAAGTTGAAAATCTTAATTAGAATCAAATTCATATTATAGTTGATACACAGACATTTTTCTGCATGGAAGCCTAATTTTTATTAGACAAAAGGACATGAAGACATTTTTAATGGTTTCAGATGGGTTTTATCATCATGAACCTGCATGAAAGATGTCATTTTGAAGCCTTTCCTGCAGTTATTCTCACCATTTAGAAGTTCACAATTAATCAATTATTATTCCATTATACATGTTGGAAGAAGAGCATTGTCTTATTGAATATTAATAAAAGTGAATTCTTAATTTATTTATTCATACATTATTTTTCAATGCTGCGACTTACCAAAGCATTAAATTGATTTTAGAGTTACAGTCTAAAATTACTTTAGGATTTATTCATCAGATGAAACCACTCCCAGTTTTAATTTAAATCCAAAATCAATTCAACTTCCATTTTCAGACATAAGCACCTGGAAAATGATGAACTCTCCTCTGATAGAGAGCTGTAACCTCTCCTATTACACGTTCTAGATGCTAAAAGCCGTCAACTAAGAAAATAATAGTTTCAAGCTCCAATTCAGTGACCTTGTTCTAGACTTTAGTGAGGTAGGATCATAAACAATCCTTTATTATGACTTTGTCCAACTACATCTTATAGTAACTGTCCTATAGAGTCAGGTTTTGGGTGTTTGTCATTTGTTGGTTTTGTGAGTTAATTCTTTGGCTTTTTCCCTGAGATTTTCAGTTTCATCTCTCAGTTCTTTCCTAACCACTGCATCAGTTCATCAGCTCGCGTGTTCCCTATAAGTAAAAACCAGTAGATAAATCGTTGTTTGCTGTTTCATCCTCGCTCATCTCAGATGGTTCCTTTTAATTAAAATATAGTCAAAGTTTCTGCCTCTCCTGCAGTTTTGGGTTCTTTTCATCACTCCAACCAGACAAAACAATGTCTTTACCTGACCAAATGAGGCTGACAAAACTACATGTAAACATGAGACACTTCAACAAGCAAACAGCAAAAGATAATGGTGTTATTAAGTTCAGAGACACAAATGTACACTCTTGTGTACTCCTGCTCATCCACACGCATCCCAGAACATGATGCTTGAGTTTACAGAATTTTTTTTAAAATCGTTTTAAAAGCTGGATTTTAAACTGCACAGCACTGACTTTTTATATAATTCTACAAATGAGTCAGCAACAAAAAGCCTACAGAGCCAGTTCTAAAGCCTAAAGAGTACATTCAGTAACAACAAAACCCTTCGCCTTGTGTTTATCAGCTGAGCCAATGCTGTCATCATCCCCCTGATAGTGACATGATGAAAGCTGTTCCTCCAGGTTGATGATTCAACATGACGTGGTTTTTGAGGTCATTTAAGGTCATTTGGTTACTCTTTCTTTACTCAGCCTTTCTTTGTATTTGACTTTGTTTCTTTTTCTTTTATTTCCCCATCTTCGTCCTCCAATATTTCTACGTTGTCACCTGTGTTTCGTCTCCATTATCTCACCTCGTCCGTTTTCCCTCCAGGTCATCATTTCATAACTTGCTCCTAATTCCTCTGTCCTCCTTCACCCTGTGCTATGAGTAAAGCATGCCGGTTGGAGGCAGATCTGTCAGGACAGTTCATTGTAACCTTTCTCTGATGAAGACTGTAATAGTTAAGCCAGCAGCACTGCCTAGTTGTTGATTTTCAACTAGCTCTTCCCTTTTTGACCCCTGATGCTGCTCTAAGCTGGTTTGACTTTGTTTTCTGTACTTTATTGTTTGATCACTTCCTGCTTCATATATCTGATCCTATTAAGTTAATTATCAAATCATGATGACTTTACTTCATTCTGAGGGCAACATTCATATATCATCTGCATCTTCAATTAATAAAATTCTCTTTTATACACAGATTATATGTTCATTTTAAACATATTCCTTCATTTTTCATCTTTTAATACAATGCTGGACAGTGGCTTTTATCTTCTGTCTTTACATCTTTAAATTTTAAAACACTACACTCAGTGGTTTAAGGTGATTCCTGGAATGAACCAGGAATCGTTCTCCTGATTTTCCTGAAAATGCTGTTGCTGCATTTATTGACAGGACAAAGATGGACGATCACATTAACCCTGCGTTCATCTCCCTTCAGTGACCCCCCGATAGACTTAAAACGGAATTAAAAATCTTATTGCTCACATTTAAATTCATCAGTGTTCTGGCTGATACAGCTCTGACTTAATGACCTGCTTTATGACTTTTGAGATCGACAGACGTGGTCCTGAGTTCTTTCTAAATTCCATCTCAGAATTTTCCTTGTGGTTTTGTTCAGTCTGGGTTCCCATTTTCTAATTTTGTTGACTTTGGAGAAGGTTATTTGTGCCTAGAATTTCCAGGGAACAAAATGCTCAGCTCGAAAACAGGAATTATCAAGTCAGTTTTCCAAACAAGTGAATTATTTTCCCTAATTTTCTAATCAACCTTCAATGAACTGAGATCTGTAAAGTCTGAATCCCAGCTGTTATGGCTCCTAATTTTCTTTTAACAATTTTCTCTTAACGTTGCATGACGTGACCTTGAGGTGAACTTGTCAGGGCCTCTGCTCCCAGGAAGATTGATAACTCTCTTTAATATTCCCAACTTGTCAATAAGTGTGAAATGATGGACTCCACACGGTTTGTAAATGACCTCATGACCCGTCTCGTATTGACAGGCAGCAGTAATTAGTGCTCTCGTGTCACTGCTGATGTCTGTTCCCTTTGACATCATGAAAACACCAGAATGCTCCAGACCAGAAAAACAGACAAACATTCTGCTTTCATAGAGGAGTTCTAACTTGCTGGTGATCCTAGTATTTATGTAATTTATAGGGAAAATCATCAAGCAGTGGGTCAGAGGTAAAGTGGTTTTTGTTCAGTATAGCTAAAGACGGGTTTGATTCCAAACATGTGCTGATGTTTTTGCACAAACTTCCATTTCTTCAAGAGCATAAATCTTACATTAACTGAATGAGAGACACAAAATGAGTTTTTCTTAATTTTCAAACCCTGCTAACACAGTTATTATATTATATATATCGACATGGTGTGAAACGTCAACATCAGTGTTCGTCTCAGAATGTCAATGGGAGGTCTGGAGGGGATTGGACAATTATTTATTGTGTCAAATGTTAGAATTTTAACATTCCTTTTCTTTATCTCTCGTGTTCATATAAGGGAGTTCTGTCTGCTAACAATGGGCTAAGAAAATGTTCACCTTCTATTAAGATGTTTATGCATCAAAGTATGCAAAGATTCTTCAGGTGAGGTCACCTCTTCTCCATTTGTGTTCCTTCAGCAAATGACTCACTCAATAAAACTACAACAAACAGCTGGTAGAACCTTTAAACTTATCACTGTTCGTCACACCTCAGCCAAACAGACAACCATCATATGAACCACGTCATGAGCCATCTGCTCGTCATACCATATGTGTATTATATATAAGCTTTAGAAATGCTTGTCTTTTCTTCAGGAGCGTATCAGAAGGAATCAGTCTTACTGGCAGAGGTCATGTGACTGTCCTTTGGAGCTGATATGAATGAGAAGGCTCATCTGGTCCTAGGACCTAAAGCAGACTGGCATGAGTCAGGGATCTGAACGGATTCAAGGAGACAGTTTGCTTCACAAGACAGGATGAATTTCAAAACATGAAAATTTCACTTTTCTACTAAAAGTAGCCATTTTTGAAAAAAAAAAAAACCTTTAGTTCCCTTTAGGGACATATATGCAGGTTTAGTGTTTGAGTGATGTTGTGATGTTCTCAAGTTTTACTGAGATCTTTGTTAATGCATGCTAGAACCAACACCTCCATCTTCCCTCGTTGGGGTCTAATTGAGTGATTGAATCAAGGTGTGGCACGCTGTGAGGTCAACGACATTAAAGTGGACCAGATGCTGTAACTCCCCACTGCTCCCAGTATGCTTATCAGTATGAAAGCAACATATTTTGTAGAACTAAGAAAATGTAGATTCTTATGCAAAAAAACAACAACATGTATTTCAGTTTAAATTTCCTGTATAACATTATTGAATGAGGATTTTAATGTTTCCTTAGAACTTAATCTTAAAAAAGGGCAGAAAGATGAACTTCAAAGAAAAAGACACGCTGATTATCCTCCTGTAATCTCTCTTCTTTTTCCATTTCTAATTTGTGTAACAGCCATCAGGCATCACTTATGTAACAGATGAGATTACCTGAAATCTGGTTCTAGTTCTCCACAGCATAACTCTGCACAGTTACTAACCTTTAAACTCGTGCAATGACCTCGTTAAACACAAAAGATCAATACAATCGCCAACACTGTGATGCAGTTCTGTGATTAGATCAAATCTCTGTAGCTGTTTAAACTTTTACTTCATTTTCATCAGCATGACATTAAGAACTGTGCAAACCAGGAGGAAATATGCATTTTTATGTTCTGGTTTTTTATCTGTTTTTCCTTTTTTGGTCACTTGTTAAGAGTTTAGCGTCTGTTCTGCTGACGGATGGTTGAGATTATATGTTCTGTCTTAATAAACATCCTTACATGGTCATCAGTCATGGGACGGTCTCACTCTTCACTCTAATTGTCACATACGTTGACAGTTTCAAGTGGTCACAGTAAGGACAGTGATTTTCTCTTGAGCTGCAGTGCAGACCTACAATTCACTGTTCTACATACAAAAATGGCACTCTGTCCCTACAATATATGGGGAAATTGATGCAATAATTTAATAATTAGACATAATTATTCTAAAAAGAAAATGTGAGATGTAAAAGATTAGATATGACACTCTTGAGTATAATAGGCACTAAGTTACAGGGGAAAAACAAATGTTTATCGATTTAAACAATTCTGCTAAAAATCTGATCAAAATACATTATATTAAATTTTATAGTTAAAAAAAAAGATGAATATCAGTAATTTGCTCTTTGATATGTTCAAATGATAACTAAGTTTTAGCAGATCTCTCACATGGCTCCTTTACTCAACAACTGACTAGTGACTATAGCTTCTAAAATCTATTAAATTAATGGATATGAATAAAAAGTGATAAGCTAGTGACAGAAGTTTAAAATCTCTCAGTGAAGGACTTCATAAAAGGCCTTTCTCTGTGTTAATTCAGTATTTTTTTCATGAGTGGGTGTCCATTATGAGACCAGTGACTGGTGGATTGGCACCAATCATCCTTGTGGCAAGCCATTCATTTGTTGCCATAGAAACGGCATGGGTGAATAGGGGATAAGTGGGAAAGCATGGCAAGATTGCTGACACCTGCTCTCCTTCCTCTCCTATCATTACACGCGTACTGTAAATGACTCAAAAAACAGTTGTGTGTTATTTAAATGTGCACACACACACACACACAACTCAATCAGAAAGGCTTGTAAATAGAACCCAGATCAGGCTAAAACAGTAAACTGTTAATTCTGACCATTCTTTCCAGTTTGTTATCCAGAACGCAGAAAAAGCTCTATAAACTCAGAAAAAAGCATGGTTATTCAGTTAACTTCATCATATTAAATAAGAACTTTAAAGACCAAGTTCTTCTTAAAAGTTACAGAAGACTAAACGGCCAGTCATCTGGTTCTGGCCCAAAGTTTTACGTTGGTTATTTGTCACAAAAATGTGTTGAGGATGAGTAAACTAGTTTCCACTAGTCCTGATGTGGGTCTAACTGACAGTAATAATGAAAATATTTTTGTTTTTTTGCTTTTTTAACAACTCCAATCTCAAATAGTGGTTCATGCAAATACTATTTTATAAACCTTCACATTAAGATCGGTGATTATGATAACAGAATTCTGCACAAATGGCAGCAGCTGTCACCGATGTGACCCGGAGCTTTTCCTGCAGGAATATACTTTCACCAGATTAAGTATGTAATGTGACGTGAACAGTTGAGTAAATGTTTATAAGATTTACCTTAACTGCTGTGATATTTTTGAGTCACGAGTTGTTTTAAGACAGCAGACAACAGAGATTAAGTTTTCATTTGGTGAAAAATAGACTCTAATATCAGAAAAAAACTGTTCCAGATGAAGAGCCTTAGAAATCCTACCTTAGGAGTCAATATCTGCAGGTACCTACTATGTGCATGCTCAACATCATCTACTGAAGTAAGGATGATGTTCTGAAAGCTGTCTTCTGGAAACCCATCATGCTTTGTTTTAACTAAATAGTTAACACACTATTAGGTGGAGGACAAATGTATAACACAAAACATTACAGTCAAGCTGCTTTTTATACATTTTTTTTCCTAATGGAAGTGAGAGCTCAAGCAAACCCATGACTTATGATTTGAGATAATTAAATGATCCATACCTAAATACAGGCTGGATTTAAGAAAATAAAATGTAAATTCAATGTGACCTTAAAATCCACGTTATGTTTTAAAATGGAGCAGAGCTGAGCACTATCTGGAGGACTAAGTGGGTGTAGAAGGTGTGTGATTGGATCATTACTCAGCCAATTGTCCTGAACTAACCTGAAGGAGAAATCTGCAAACTCTTTGTCCACTGATGCTAACAAGGCAAGGAAAAAAGAGGTGCACGGAGCTGCACATGAATGCATCTGCAGAGATTTTTATGCTGTATTGGGCATGAAATATTTTCACTATTTATCACAAAACATTCATATAGGAACACATTTCTTTAAACGTACCTATGACTTGAAGCAGAATTCTATAAGACCATAACAAACCTGCTTACATTTCTGTAGAATAACTGTATATTTCTTCATTTATTTATGTATTTATTTATACATCTATGCACCTACATTCCATTCAGATCCACTTTAGCAAACGAGCAGGATTGGCATTTACAAGGATGCACATTTTTAACAAATGCACAGTTTCTCTTTCAGGTGGAACTTCCTCAGGTATGAAAAATTGTTATTGGCAAATAATTATTACTTATAACTAATTAGAATTACATTTGATATCCAATAAATCAGTGGTTAGTAATTGATCAAGCTTTGGAACCCAAAATTAGATCATTTTAGCTTCTTTACTTCAACCTGAGGTGAAACTCTGACATCATCAGGGGGAATTACTGTGAGAACTGGATGTTTTTCTCCTAACAAAAGTCTCAAAATCTGAAATGTTATAGACAAATTAACTCCGAAGTCATGTTCATGTGTGAGTGTATCACTGTCCATCAAGGTTTAATCTCCCCAGTATAAGAAAATCCATCCATTGTTTGACACCTGCTGTTTTCCCTCAGTATATCAATCATTGCAGGTCTTCTTCTATGGTGTGATAATGGTGGCTATGAAAAAGTATCTCAGGGCATTATCGCCACCTACTGTGAAGGTATGTGAATAGTAGATGACGTTCCACTTGTAACTTAACGTTATTTTTTCCCATGTCCTGTCCAGCAGTATAGCAATCAGAATTGATGTCTGAGTGCCAGGAAGAAGCCTAACAGATTTACTGTCCCACGTAGTGCGATAATGTTCCACCTGATATATATTTTTAAAAAAATGTTAAATCTTTATTAGAATTGGTTGTTTTTTTTTTGTTTGTTTGTTTTTTGTTTTTATCCCAATGGACACGGAGACAGAAAGGAAAGGGAAGGGTAAAGAACGAAGGGTGGGGAAGAAAATTAACAGAGAAAGAGAAGAGTAGGAAGAGGTACGAGGAATCCACTTCTAGACCTGCAAATAAAGCACAAACAAACAAAACAGAGGGAAACGATTCAACAGCAATAAGCAGCATATAAATATAGTACAATTGCAATATACTTAAATTGTACACGGTGATGATTAATTCGAGGTGTGTTCAGTGTCAACCACAGCCCAGTCTGGGGACACCTGAGTCCAAATTTAATGTTAATTTAAAGGTATATTTTTTTCATCCACGCTCAGGACTGTGACCCAATAAAAACAGTTCTGTGTCACAAAAGTGGGTCTCGATCCACTAGTTGAGAACCACTGTAAATCATCCATAAATCTTTATTACATTTTAATACAAAATAATGACGTAAAACTCTACATTTTCAGCATTTCTAAGAAGAAAGGTAATACTTGTTTGTTTTTTTAAAAAAGTCATGTTTAAATGTATTATATTTGTAAACTATTTAAAAATGTTTTGCTTTTTATTTTTAATTAATCAAAGTATAGTTTTATAAAATGAAGCCATCATGCTCCTCTTCTTTTAAACAATATAGCATCTATTTCTAGTAAAAGGCTAATTATAGTTGGTGATAAATTCACATTAATTACAGCATGTTGTATAAAATAAATAAATAAAGTAAGCTGTCTGATGGGTTTGGATTTAGAGTAGGTCTGAGTTGTGGTTCTGAAGCATTAACAGGATGATTGTTGCCTAAATTTTGAGTTCTTTAAACACCAAAACTAAATTAGTTTAATTGCATAAACATGTGTCAGGAGGACACATTTAAAGAGGATTTTCGTTATGAATTAGATAATCAAAGCAAATATAGTCCCATATTAAATTCTGTTAACCCCTCAGCTTTATTATTTTCAAAAAATGTCTTATACTGTTTGACTACATCTTTTTGACTGAACAGCAAGAAAGAACTAAATACTTTTATTGACGTAAAGTGGAAAACTGAAGTTTTTTGTTGTTTAAATGAAGTTCAGCAGTTCATTCCTCCACCAGCTCCCAACATGCCTGAATGCCTGTCAGATTGTTTGGATTGCAAACAGTTCATCTGATTATAGCAGTAATCATGAAACATGAAAACCCACAGGCTTTAGACTGGGGCAATCTGATGAAAGAAAGCCAAATTTAAATTAACCCTTGGAACCTCAGCTAACGGAGTCTATCAAACTTAATGAGGCTGCTTCAGCGTTAGAGGACTGTTGTAGCAGATGAGACGTTTCAGCTTCTGAACGTTCAGAGCTTTAGCGACGGCTTAATTTCTGTCTCAGAACTGAAAACGGACCTCACTGATTCAAGCATCATTTTTATTTAATTTGTTCAGTTTAACAGTCTCAATCTCCATCAGCTCCAGGCATCAGTCTTAGAGACTCTCCTCAGAGGAGCATCAATTATTAGTTCATCTTTAAAACTCTAGTTCTAGGTCAAAAGTCCTCTGCCCTCAAGTGACCATCCAGGAAAATTGCTTTCATCTTTAGATTATGTTTCTTTTATTACAAAAATGATTTGCATTTAAACCTTTGTGGCAAATGATCTGGTTTTGTCTATTTTGATTCACTGAGCCCAAAAGTCTCCAATCAATCTGATTCTTTCCCAACTTTACATAGGAGAGAAACGGAGGATATATCCACATGCATTCATTTTCTGTTTGTCGGTGGCGGCAGCGGCAGCCAGCCATGTGTTGAGAGTGCAGATGGCAGCAGATGCAGATTCTCTGAAAGCTATTAAGTCTAAATATCAGTCCTGACTCCCGGATGGCATTCTGTCTGCCTCAATTACCTTGACTAGCAGCAGCAAAAACAGCTTGGGGGGTGGCAGACAGTGTTGGATCTCACAACAGCGGGCTAAAAGAAAAAGGGTTTTCTTCGCACTGTGTTGCATTGATATATGAATGCCTTTAATCTACCTCTAGTAGGGATAGAGGTGTGCATATAGACACTACTAATTTAATGCAAGTCTAGTGCTTTCACTACTTTTAGAGCTTCATCCTGGTGTGTCAAACATTAACAGCTGATTTATGTCTCTCTATCACTTTAAAAAGGGAATTAGTAGCCACATACTGTACATACAGTACATATATACCACAGTATAATGTTTGTTCTCTGTACTTAACCCATCCCTGAGGAGCAGACAGTTTTGATGGAAGCAGTTGAGGGTTCAGTTTCTTGCCCAAAACCTTTCGACACATGGCTTGGGCTGCATCAAACTTAGTTATTCAGCATCGAATACATTTAATTGCGTTTTGAAATTGCGTAAAACAATGTTTGTATTAAAAATGTCGAACACTAAAGGTCATTAACCCTTAAGTTCAGGAAACATACCTGCTCCTGTTTCTAAAGACCAAAGTGGATAGCCTCCATCATAAAGCAGCTCCAGTGTCCTGGATTTCATAGAGACATCATTTTATAAATGTATACCCTATTAATTTCATATTTTATGATTATTTACATGGAATTCTGTGGTTATTTACAAGCGTAAAACAAGCCTTGCCATTCTGTGTGGAGAAAAGTGTAAAAATAAGAATAAGGCCATCAGTAGCCGGAGAATGGATAGAAATGAGCTCAGACTTCTCTATCACTGTCTGAGACTGTAAACAGGAAGACACAGAGCGTCCTGTGAGCCTCTACAGGTTCGCACAAAGCGCATGCACGTTGACTGGCAGCCCACGATGCAGACATTTGAATTTTATTGGCAGAAAAAGTTTGCTGGTCAGAGAGAACTGAAAGGGAGGAAGGAGGGTCTTCAGCAGACTAACATGTTGTGGAACTCAACCCATATATCATAGTTTAGAACTGAAATATCATCTAAAACATGTAGAAAACTTAATGCTGCACATAGGAGCTTTAATGGTTTTGCTTTTAATGAACAAAATGTACAAAGTTGTTGATGCTGACTAAAAAGTATTCCTTTTGTTCTCATTTCTAATATATCTTTATTTGGAGGTTATTTTAAGCTCATTCAACATTTGATTTGATAAATATTACAAAAAAATCAGTCTATAAATAATCACATTTGTATTGTATTGTATTGTAATTCTATTGGACTTTAAACCTCAGCTTGACCTGCTGGAGTCATTAAACTCCTTCATCGACTTCTAAATTTCTCAAAAGCTGTGAGAAGAGTGAAGCAGACTGAGAGGGAGGCCAATATTTGTTTTACTTTGCTGCTGTGTTTCCTCCCTCTCGTTTAAAAAAAAAGCTGCTCCTAGTGTTCCTTCTGTGGATCACCCAGCAACAGACACATCACTTTGTCTCCATCTTTTAGTGCAGGCGGAAACGTCACGCAGAGGCTCTTCTGGAGAGGCCAAGCAGCATCCTACCTGACCGTCTTACCAATGAGGAGCCAAAACACATTCTGTTGGCCTGCAGGGTTTCACATAACTGGTCCCTCCCTCTCTGCACCACCCAAAACCAACTGCATTGTTTCATTAGGAATAAAGAAAATGGAAAAGCTACAGTCTCTGGATTCTGCTCTGTCTGTCCACCTGATTTGAGTGTTTGTAACTTTATTCTAAGTCTGTAAAACATGACCGCTTCAAAGAGTTTTTAAAAGTTCTCAACAACAATGACTGACAACAGGTAAACTCTAAGATTTCAGGGCATCCAAAATCAGGCCAGCAGTGTTCACATGTTTTTCTTTAGGGATTGAGCACAGATTGTAGAGCGTAAGCAATGCATTTTGGGTGAACTGGTCCTCAACCAGTTCTCATGTGTGTCTTAGACAATCTTTAACTTCATCTTCTAAGACGATTTGTTAGCAGCTCCTGTCTTTACCTTTTCATGAGATATATTTACCTTTGCATCAAATCAGGAGGAATGACTGTATTCTTTGCTAACCCAAATTGTTATAATACATGGCTCAAGGTTAGCTGTCCTGATTTTTGTTGTTGTTAGTTTATTGGTCCCTGGCTGTGAGGAGTTGTGTATTTTTTTATTTTCCAGTTTTTGTGGCATTCCTACTCAATATATTCTCATCTGCATCAAAATAAACAATTGTTACAGACAACTGCTCTGAGGTCAGTTTTCATCTTCTTTTTAAATTTGTGCACAGAATCAGACAAAACCATCTATGATTGACCAAGATCCTCCAACACCCACAATTCTTAGCTACACTATGAATTTTAAAGGTTTTTAAATGAAGTATCAAAGATGACATTTTCAATCCTTCTGAAGAAAGTCATCATTTGCATGTATCACATCTACTGAAATCAGCTGTTTTTATTCTAGTCCAGAGGTGAGGAACATCTTTTACCAGAAGGCCATTTTAACAGTTTTTTTTTAATCACTAATTTATTTCAAGTTGTTGTTGTTTGAAGATAAGGGCCAAAACCGACATGCCCAAAGGGCTACGTCTGGTCCTGAGTCATATTTTACTTGTGTATGTCGTGGTCTAATAAATATTTATTTCAGATTTAAATGTATTGACTCTCAGTTGCAGTTTGACTAAGATAATTAAGAACATCACCACCAGGCTTAAACTAAAACCTGACTCGTGTATGATGTGTTGTTGATGCGTCTGAATTATAAAATAAATCAATCTCCATTTGCGCCATCATCCTTCGTCTCACTCTTTTGTCTTTTCCACATGAACGGTGATCTGCTCTGTAGCTTCAGAGCATCACTTTTTGTCGCCTTTGCCTGAGTAGTGAAATCGACAGGAGGCCAGCTGTCAGCCTGTGTGTTTGCCGCCATGCTACTCTCTATTACTACCACCTCCTTCTGTAATTACAAGCTCCAGTGCACACACGCTCGCCATCAGGTGGGGCCGGGGCCACAAAGCGCATCACCACCAGCTCTCTTTCTCTTCAGCGAGGCATGTTCGGTCCCCTTCCATGTGAAAGCTGAAGGCTAATGGGAGGCTTTTTGCACATCAGAAGTGCCGCAGCCTGCAGGCTAATCAGCCAGTTGAGATGAGGGAAACGATATTTTGTCTCATATCATAGGTTAGCTCGCCCCTAATTGGTTCACCATCTGGGCATTCTTGTCTTTCCTGGCGTTAGTTGAATTTTTCAGCACTGTGTCAGCAAATCAAAGCCTGCAGGATGGAAATCAAAGGAAGAGAAGCAAATATGGGTGAATAGAAAGGTGCAAACATAGTTGGATTGTCAAAGAGGCGTGAAATTACATTTTTTATTGCGCTATGGTGGACCTAAAATGTGCACTTTTTAAAAAAAGGATGTTTTATCTATGTGCCCAGCATCATTCTGGTCAAAGGATGGGACATTGCCAAAAATATATACATATTTATGGCAAGTAAATTGCCTAAACCTAAAATAAACTGGCTTGGCCTGGTTGTTTAGTCAGAAATAAACCAGAGCTAAACTCAATGAAACCTCCAAGCTTCTCGATTTGCTTGATTAGACGTTTCTTTTGTGTTGTTTCACCTGAAATCACCTGACATCAAAACCATTACAAGACGATGCAACATAGAAACTCTACATCAGCATCACCGTTTTTATCACAAATGTAACTTCACAGAACGGTGCCTGTTGTTTTAACTAACTCTTAACTGAAGACCCAAACTTTCAATCATGAGAGAGCCTAAACTCCCTCTGAGACCTGAATATTTTATCTCAATGCAGGAGTTAAAGTCACCACTAAGACTTCTCATTTGGGATGTTCCACATGGGTATTTCATTTTGGAAGACAGCGGGCTAAGAAGATTATGAGCGCAGTTTTCAATTTATCTCACACACCCTGACTCCGTTTTATTGGCTGGGACCCTCTTATCATGTTTTGCCAGCAGTAACACCAGCCTCTGGCATCCTCCTCTCAGCGGCTGTAATTGATGCAACATTATTTTTACCCTAAATATGAACTTTTGAAATAAAACACTCCCCATGAATACCTTGAAATGTGAACAGATGTAAGTTTTAGGGACTTAAAAGTGTGGATCGGATGTTTTGCTTGGGTTATTTTTGAAATTGAGTTTCCCCTAAATAAGATTTTAAGCAAACAGAATTAAAAGTGTTCAACTGACCTTTTAGTGAGTCAGAAAGGAGGGGAGAGGGTGGGACGGAGAGAGAAGTTGCAGCATGAGTAAGGATATAAAACCTTCAGACAAGAGGATGCTCCTCTCTCAAACCCGCTGCCATCTCAGTGGTGGAAATGTTGGAGTTGGGGTGGGTCGACTTTGAGGTGACATTGACGCTATGTAGATGAGAGGGAAAAATCCTGCGCTCCATGTTACGTCCCTGCTCGCTCCAGCTCAGACGGCGGCAGCTCCTTTCCCCGTCGTCTCTTTCTTCCTCTCTTTCAGCACCACTCCTTTAAGGACAGCACCTCTTTCTCAAAGACGCATTGGTCCACCATCTTCCTCCCCTTGAGGATCAGATATCTGCTCCCTGCCTTCGAATGCAAAGTTTTCACCTGGTTTTACTTACCGCAAGTAAAAGGAAGTAACTTTTTTATTTGGATTTCCCCTCCCCTCTGGGAAACAACCAGCTGATTTCACGGTAAGTAGTCCTGTAAACACGATGCATTTGAAAGAAGGTAGAAAATGTGTTTGGTTTTCTTCTGAGATGAGGGAATTGGTGTGCAGATGCGCAAAATTTGGCAAAGAGCGCAGGATGCGCCTTCACATGAAGGTAACGCGGACTAGTTTCACGAGGAAAATGAGCGAATTTAACATCTTTGTCTGACTGACGCGTCTTTTTGTACAAAATGATGATAAAAAGGCTTCTTAGGGAAAAAAAAGTAAGTGCGTAATTCTTTTCTCCGGTAACGCCAACACGTCTGGAGCGCTTTTTTCCCTCTTACAAGCAAACAATGACATTAACTTGGAAGAAAAATATGTTTAAAACAGCTCAGAAATGTAGGTGTATTTCTGCTGCGGTGCTGTCTCAAAACGCTCCTCACAATTACGCACGCACTGACAGAGCGCGCGCCATTTCACACACTCATATTTTTTAGTTTTTATTCAAAATATTACTCTATGATAAAGAAAACCACATTTTTTCCCAAATTAGTGTGCGTGTAAAAAAAAAAAAAAAAAAAAAGTTCAATTATCTGTAATTATCCATAAAGTAAATTCAGAGTTAAACCTCTTGTTAAATAAAAAAAACACACATTTGTTGAAGCTGCAGCCTCCAGAGAGTTACGAGCCTCTCCAGGTGATTTATTGGACGCGATGGTTGCGGCTGACTCCTAAATGTGTTTAATTGCTCTGCTCTTGTACCGGAGCGATGGGAAGTGGGCCACTGAATTTAGAGCACAATGAATCAAGGACAAGAGCAGGCGCTAAATTTCTGCTAACATGGATTCACTTCAGGCCATTAAAGAGAGTGATTCTTAATGTATGAGAGGTCTATTTAATCCGGGAGGGTCACGTGTCTTGGGACATTTTTTTCCTCTAATTTGACAAAAAAAGGGAAAATTCTTCATGCAACAGAAAAAAATGTGTGCGTAAAATTATACAGTTTTAGTAACGTAGAGAATATAATAAACGAAAACACGTCATATTTAAATAAAACAGACTCCAGAAAATGTATTTTAATAATAGAAATAACATTTTTTAAGGTCAATATAATCTTTATTATTTCCTCAGATTTTTAATCCTCCCCTTTGTCTGTTTCCAGTTACTGCTGGTCGCTGACGTGCCGCTGCTGCTCCTGATCCCTCAGACTCCAACTATTCCACCTCCCTTCACCTTTCTCTGGGGGACTAATAATACGGACAGGATACCCTGCGATCTGTGTGGACCGGTGCTGAAACCACCACCTCTCAGCTGGTTCAGGACTACCCGACACAGACCCTCACCATGGCTACGAACGGGACCAAAGCTTCGGACGGACACGTCCTAACGGAGACGGTGAACGACGCACCGAGCACCACGCCAAATGACAAGCCTAAAACACTGGTGGTGAAGGTGCAGAAGACGAAAAAAGATATACCCGAGAGAGAAACGTGGGTTGGGAAATTTGACTTTCTTCTCTCTTGTGTGGGATACGCAATCGGACTCGGGAATGTCTGGAGATTTCCTTACTTATGCGGGAAAAACGGCGGAGGTAATCAGGAATTTTTGGCAGGTTTCTACACAGCAAAGGGAATGCAAAGGTCTTGGCATCAAAAGTCGACGGTTTGCTACCGGAGCGTTAAATTTAAAGCGATCTTAAGTTTATCTGCCAACAACGCAAGCCGTGCGTAATTGCGCACAAACCCTGCGTTGTGGACGCATTCTGACACCCAACACCCCGTCTACCCAGTAACTTAGTGGATTATATTTGATAGTAATCATGTGTGGTTTGTCGTCATTTACACGCTTTTGCTTCTCACCTCTCATCCAGGGGCCTTCTTGATTCCCTATTTTTTGACGCTGGTATTTGCTGGCATGCCTCTGTTCTTCCTGGAGACGGCTCTTGGTCAGTACACTTCCATTGGAGGTCTTGGAGTGTGGAAACTGGCTCCAATGTTCAAAGGTAAAGTACATTTCCTATTGAATTAATGAGTTGTGTGTTTTTTTAATGATACCTGGCTGGTTCCCAAAAAACAAACAGAAGCAGAAAATGTTGAAATCAGCTGTTTTGTGTTATTTTTTTTTTTAGCACATATTTACCATCACACCTGAATATTTTGGATGTGTCTTTCAGGTGTGGGTCTTGCTGCTGCTGTTCTGTCCTTTTGGCTCAATATCTATTATATTGTGATCATTTCCTGGGCTCTTTACTATCTGTACAACTCCTTCACTGCTGTGAGTATGTTGAAATATTCTCTCACCCACCCCTCCTCATTCATGGGTATTCCTTTTTTCCCCCAAATTCCAAAGGTCTGAAACCTTTTATTTCCCCTTTTGATTCAAAGCATCGTTTTGTTAAATGTATCTTTACTTAGTGATTTACTTTAGTCATGTTGCAGGCTTTCTGCCAGCATCTTATACAACACTACAAAACCCTTAACAGTGTATGACTTTTATTACTTCCTTTCCTGCATAATTAGCGCTTTACACGAGGTATTGATTAATGCATTCTGCAAGGAAGCATTTGCTCTTCTGAGAAAAGCATGAAATCTCAATGTCCCAAATGAGCATCACGGTCTTGGCTGCTTGACAGTCAGAGAGAAAAGGACCCAGCGATGTGGGAGAGGGGTTCAGGCAAAAAGAGCTGTCTTCCTGTTTCTATGTGGGGGTTTGTTTCTTTTATTTTCAGGATCTGCCATGGCAAACTTGTGGCAATTCCTGGAACACAGATCGCTGCTATACCAACTACAGCATCACAGACACCAGTAACCTCACCAGCGCTGTGGTGGAGTTCTGGGAGTAAGTCTCTTTGCTTTGTTGTGAACAGATTAAAGCTGAGAAGGTCATCTTCTCTCCTGTGAAGGAGAAGGGGTTAGATCAGGCAATTTCCACGCGATGATTCGACTCATTTAGCAGAAAATCTACTCCAGGACATCAGGAGGGAGAAAACATGTAAATCCTCTAGAAAAAATGAGTGTGGAAAAATGAAAGCATGTAATAAATACTGTGGTGCATCTGAAAAGCTTTAGGGGTGAGGAAAAAAAAAGAAAAGGCCACAAAGAGATGCATTTCTGATGTAAATAGCATGACATGTAGACTTATTTGTGCATGCTGCATGCATGATATTAAGCATGGCTTTGTGCACTGTAGTGAGACTGATTTTTTCTTACCTGCAGACGTAACATGCACCAGCTAACTGATGGTCTGGAGAAGCCTGGGGAGGTCAGGATCCCACTGGCTATAACACTCGCCGTTGCATGGGTGCTGGTTTATTTCTGTATCTGGAAGGGGGTCAGCTGGACTGGCAAAGTGAGTAAGCAAAAAGCATAAAACTGGACAATTTTTAAAAAATGAACTGCTGTGAATTCAAAACACAAAACTTTCTGTTCTGATAACACTAACTTGGGATTTTTTTCTTCAGATAGTTTATTTAGGGTCTTATAATAATAGAACACTTTCATTTTAAAGTCAGTGTCAGAGTCTGCTGGCTCCATTTGTTCAAGAGATTTGATCTGAAACTCCCTTAACAGAAGTGACTTTCACTGCACAGGTGCAAACCTGGTTTAGATAAGAAGGGAAAAGAGCACAGAGAGTGTGTTGAACTCTTTAATTCTGGAGTCATCCTGCCTCTGAGGAATAGCTGACTGTGACACTTTGCAGAGCTGTGGAAACGGTGCCACCAGAACACAGGAAGCTAACTAGTTGAACAATTTCTTTTTTTAGCGTTTTTATTCTAAAGTGCAACAAACCACTCTAGTTGTTATGTGACTGTGAGATATTATTGACGTAACAGAGATTTTGTGTCTGACAGGTGGTGTACTTCTCAGCAACATACCCGTACTTCATGCTGTTCATCCTGTTTTGCCGCGGCATCACTCTACCTGGAGCCTTTGATGGAATTCTCTTCTACATCACGCCAGATTTTGAAAAACTGAAGCAATCAGAGGTGAGCTCTCAGTTGTGTTGGGTTCAGAAAAACACACCCAGTAAGGGGAAAAATGAACCCCAGAAAGGGTGTGTTTTGTCTTGTTTTGTAGAGACAGTGATGAGAATATATAGACCTATTTTTATACTGGCATCTTTAGAAACACTGTTATGAGTCAAGTTGGTTTTCTGCACTCATCCATCTAAATCTATCAGTGTGGAGGATGAATATTAACTTTCAGCCAGATTGTCAGAAACTGTTAATCTGTGCATGAGAGATGAGCTCAGTGGCACAAAATAAATCCCTTTAGCAGTTGAATTTGGTTGTTTTTATGGCTTTATTCATTGTTTTACTAAAGAAGTGGTCAGATGAGTTTGAGAAGGGACGCAAAGAAAAGGAATAGCAAGGGGTGCATTTTTCATGACTACATATTTATTCATGCAAAATGCCTCCATCAGTCCAACCACCATTTATGACGAAACTGACAAAAACATCATAAATGTATTTTAAAAATGTAGATTACTCAGCTTCATGTTTCTGCCTGATTACTGTGATATGTTTCCTAATCTCCACGCGTCAGGTGTGGCTCGATGCTGCCACGCAGATCTTCTTCTCCTACGGGCTGGGATTAGGCTCTCTCATTGCTCTCGGCAGCTACAATCCCTTCAATAATAACGTGTACAGGTAGGTGATTAACGTACATCAACTCCAGGATTTAAACATGGAAAAAACTCTAGAGTCGATGTGTCCTGCAAGGATTCATTTTTGTTTGTTTTTTGACAAAACTGCAATGTTTTTGGACTATTTTACTGTCTTTTCATAAACTAGCTGCTGTTTCCTGACTTTGGCTCTATATATTGTGTTTTATATATATAAACAGCTGATCATTTTTAACCCCTCGCTTGATGTTGAGGCCTTTTTAAATGTAAAAAAATGACCAAACCCTCTCTGCCATTTTAAAAGAACCGGTCAGAATGAAGGCATTCAGCTTTTGGGCTACCTCGGGATGCAAAATGGCTTTCCGCTCCTTCCCTCCCCCTTTCTCCCACGCCTTTCCACAATGTGTGACGGGTTGATAAGGAATTGATATAGGCGTGACAATGGCTGCCTTGTGCTTTGTCTCTCCCCTGCAGAGATTCTGTCATTGTCTGCTGCATCAACTCCTTCACCAGTATGTTCGCCGGCTTTGTCATCTTTTCCATTGTGGGATTCATGGCTAATGTAACAAAGAGACCAATCGCTGATGTGGCAGCCTCAGGTAATTGCAATCAATGTCAAAACTCAATAGCAACAACAGACAAAAGTGGAAGATATTAAAGCTAAAATGACTCTGAATTTACAGTCAGATGTTTCCCTTTGGCACCATGTAAGTTCAGGATTATTACAGAGGAAATGCTTTGTCAGTTTTGCATGTTGTCTTCACATTTCTTTCAAGGACATATTGATCCAAAATTCATTGCATTCTCCTTTTTTATGCAGTCCTTAGTAATTACTTTGCTTTTTTGACACAATAATTTACATTAGCATATTTTAGTTGTGACAAGCACCAAATGAGTTGGAATGATGTAACTAAACAGCTCATATTTGATGATTTTCCAGCTGTACATTCATTATGATCTGTCTTATATCAGGACCTGGCCTGGCATTTTTGGCATATCCTGAGGCCGTCACCCAGCTGCCCATCTCTCCTCTCTGGGCCATACTCTTTTTCTCCATGCTGCTGATGCTGGGAATCGACAGCCAGGTGAAAATTATCCAAAAGAAATGCTCTGATTTTTGGACCTTTGCAACCATTTCTAAATTAAACCCCTTAAATAATGAGGATTTCTTTTTTTTTTAAACCTAAAATCTTGTGATTTTACATTAGAAAATGTAATGCTTTTGTATGACTATGACTAGTTGTTTGCTGTAGAGCTTTGCAGTAGTGTCATTCTGACAGCAGAGATAAGTAACGGTTGTGAAATGACTCTACAAACCCTGCAGTTCTGCACCGTGGAAGGCTTCATCACTGCTCTGGTTGATGAATTTCCTCGAGTTCTCCGGAAGCGTCGGGAGATCTTCATTGCTGTGGTCTGCCTCATTTCATATATAATTGGTCTGTCCAACATCACACAGGTAAATATGATAACGCACCAATTCAGTGATTGATTAAATGCCATGCAGACAGACTTAACAACAAAGTTCTCTTCACAACAAACATAGTCTATATTTGTCCTGATTTTAGACACAGCACCTTCATTCTGATCAGGTCATTTATCTGTTGGCTTGATTGTTATATATTTGTACCCCAGTTGAGGTGTTTTAATTTGTGGAAAAAGGTCATGTCAGTGTTTGAAAGCCACAAGAGCCCAGTCTCACTCCTAAATCATCACTAGAACCCAGCTCTTCAGACCTGCATTAACATGCATCCTGATCACAAGTGGACAGCTTTACATATTGAGTCACCCAGACTGAACACTTACATTAATTGAGGATTCTGATCAACTACTAACCTGGTAGGGCTTCATATAAGCAATAGCTGTCATAGAAAGGAAGGCAGGCACAGCTGCTGGCTAATTTAAAAAGATTAAATAATCGTTTAAAAAATGTTCCAAAAATCAGATTTTCTTTACCATTCAAGGCTTGTTTTGATTGTTTATGGATCAGATTGTGCTCTCTGTGTCAATGTTTGTCAAATATAATGGCTCAATCATAGCAGGAATCTAAACTTTACAACATGATGTCACAGGTCATACACACCCAGTCTGTCTATACTGTTGCACTGATAAAGAATAACAAACCATTTCCTTTACTTCTCCCATGTTGTGTCTGCTGGGATGCGTGATTATATTTCTCAAAATCGTTACAATATACATTAATAAATGTGGCTCAGGTGAAAAAGGCTTGGATAATGATGTGCGTTTGAGAGAAACATCATTCAACCTGCTGACAGTGTAACGTGGTTAAGTGTTTGTTTATATGTAGCGTGGGTAACTGGGATCAGATCACACAGGATGGAGCTGTGAACACTGGAGCTGTGCAGCTGTGGTCTAATCAGCTAGGATGAATGATCCTGCAGGTCCTGTTTGGTCAGAAAGGCATCAAATATTGTGTTTTTGTTAAAAAAGCATATACATCTAAGAGATTTTACTGCTCTTACTGATGTTTATATATGATATTTTTAAAGAAAAAAATAAACATTTGCACTTTAGTTCCATCAAAGATAAACAAGTGAAAAACTTAGCATGTGACATCTATGCCTTACACCACCGAGGAAAACTGGTCTGCAGTTTTAGACATTTTTAATCAATTTATGTTGCTGTAAAATGCTGCCCTAATGTAGTTCAAGCAAGAAAAATATCAAACTAAAAAATGACTAACTCGAGGCTTGGGTTTATTTCCACTTATCTCTCTGTTCCTTTATTCCCATCATGCTGCACAGCTCTGTTCAATTAGTTGTCCTAATTGTTGCTGTGAGTGTAAAGAACACAAAACTTTAGAGTTCTATTGGGTCAGCAGCATCTGTACAAGAAGGTGGAAAAAGCTCCAAACTGAAAATAAACTGTCAAATAAATCTAATCTTGTTTTGTACATCTTCATGATCACACCGATGGAGGTCACTACTCCAGATATAATCGTTGACTTAATGCTGTAATATTCTGCTTGATTGGTTCAAATCTGTCCAACACATGGATGGATATGGTTGCCCCTTCTCTTATCTTCCTTCCCTGTGTTATCTCCTCTTTGTTCGCAGGGTGGATTGTATGTGTTCAAACTGTTCGACTACTACTCAGCGAGTGGAATGTCTCTGCTTTTCCTGGTTTTCTTTGAGTGCATCTCAATTTCATGGTTCTACGGTGAGCACCATAGACGACTGGCAGAGAGATAAAACAGAAATGTGTTTGAGATTATGAGTTATAGACATGATAGGTTAAAGGTTATCATTGTTTTTGGTGTTATGGTTGCAGGTGTGAACAAGTTCTATGACAACATTGAGGAAATGGTTGGTTACAGGCCCTGTCTGTGGTGGAAGGCCTGCTGGGTCGTTTTCACTCCACTCATTGTAGCTGTAAGTGCTCTTTGTGGCTCACGTTTACTGTTTTGAAACCGGCAACCTGCAAAAAAGAAAAAACAAAAACAGAAAAGATAATAATTCAAAAATGTTGCAGATATTCTTATTTCATATGTGCTGTTTTAGGTTTTCTGTCTGTATTCTGTGATGATGAGGACTCTTTTGCTCTCTCATCCAGGGAGTCTTCATCTTCAGCGCGGTGCAGATGGTCCCCCTCACTATGGGAGATTATGTGTTCCCAGGCTGGGGTCAGGGGGTTGGCTGGTTAATGGCCCTGTCCTCCATGATTCTGATCCCCGGCTACATGGGCTACATGTTCCTTACTCTCAAAGGCACATACAAAGAGGTAAGATCTCCATGCTATTTTTGGGATTTGGCAGTGCTGATAGTGTTAAATGGATTTTTTTTCTAATACCAAACTACAATTAATTACTGTTTGACAGCTATCAAAAGTTTGGGAACAAAAGCTTGTTTGAACCATTCAGGGAATCTTGGATCTACAAAAGAAGTTTACATTAACTTGTAATGAACAGCACTTCATCTTCAATTGCAGCATATTTATTTAAAAAGGTTAATAAACGTGTAATAAGGAATTCAAAACACACTGAATGAAAAAGTGTTGAGTTTAGCTTGGTGCTATTCTGTTACTATACTGTCATTCATTGGTTCTGTAATGAGCAAACACACAAGCATGCTTGATGGAGAAATAATAAACTGAAATGAAGAGAGCTGCGATAAAAGGATTAGTGAAAGGGAATTTTTAATTAGTTTTGTGGAGCAATTTTCTGCAGCTTAACGTTTTAACAGCCTCAGCAAATAACATGCACCTATCTGCAGGACAATGATGCATTGCATTTTTGTTGACCAGGCAGTCTTAATCAATGATAATACCCAAAATTTTTGGCATAACATTTTACATTAACAGCTTTTTATTTTGCAATCACCCACAGTGTGCAGGATGCAGTTTCTAGCCACAGATACGGCTTAGAGCCACCGCTCACAGAATAAATGTGCTGTAATTGCAGGCAGAGCAGCCAAGGCTATCAGAGGCAAGATGCAGGTGTCAGATCCTGCAGCAGCAGCTGATGGTTGATTGTCTAATTGTAGCAATCAGCCAGCTGAGTAACACTTTGCACTGAGGCAGAGGCTCAGGCTGTAAGAAATGTTCACTCACTCACCACATCATGTTCACTATATGGTACACTATAGGGGACAACCCAGTGGTTTAGCATTTCAAGCACTACATGAATGCAGTGGTACTTTATGATTATGCAACAAGTTTCCTGTTACATTTTGCATAAATAAAAAGCAGCAGGATTCACTTGAATCCACACCTGAATCTGAGGCGATGGACAGAATAGTTTTGCTGGTTTTGGCTGATGAATTATAATTAATATCATGTGTCTCCATAACACTGTTAAAGCCATTTACACAAATCTGGCATTTTGAAACACTCAATGGAATGATTTTACTTAAACAAGCATAGACTGCAGCTGCTGCAAAATGATGAACTGCATTACTATAATTGAAATATGGCTTTGAGGTTTAATCTCATGTTCTTGATGCTCATGCAGTGCAGGAGATGAGCCACACTTGAGACATGTAGAAAATTATAGGAAGTCTGAAAATGTGTACAAGTTTGAGTTTGAACACCACTACAAAATGACTATCTCAGTGCGCTACATTTTATATGGATGTAATAAGAGGTCATCAACATCTACTGAAATATTTTGGTCTTGACAAAGATACCTGCAAAGATTGTAAAAAGTAGTGCATGAATGACCATTATAAACAGTCAGTTTTCAAAATGATTAAAGCGGTTTTGCACCAGTGAAAGTCATCTGCATAAAAGTAGTAAGAGACATTATGAAGTTTTTAATAAAAGGGTGCATATAAACAGGAGTTTTTCTAAAATATTTTAAAATAAAAGTCAGTTTAGAAATGGTCCAGTAAGAATTTGTCTGAGAAGAGTCCAAACCAGGTTTCTTAAGGATAGGTTGGTTCAACAACAGCCTGTAAAAAAGGGGAGGGTCAGTTTAGAGGGATAGATTAATGAAACCCACTCTGCAGGAGGCCAAAATCTGTAATGACAACTCGTGTGGAGATTCTTGTTAAAAAAATTCATTTAAACGATTCAAGCATTTTTTTTTGTTGTTGGTGTTTTGTGCAAAGAAGAAAGTATTTCGTGTAACCTCCCCTGTGAGGCAGAGGGTTTGTGTGAGCACAGCTGTTAGGTTAAAATGTGTTGAGGATGCAATAACTAATTTATTTAAATCAAACTTTAAATGTTAAGTTACAGTTTATGAAGGTTTTACTTGAAGAATAAAGGCATTTTTGTTATCATGCAGTTAATGAGCCAACATCTTACATTCTTGCGTGACTAGATTTGTTCAAGTCATATGCATTACCTTTATAGTAGGCATTTTGAACATTGCCTGTTTCATAAATACTCGGTTCAGCACAGTACGAGGGAAGAAATGACCGCCTTTTAACAGGAAGAAACCTCCAGCAGAACTGTGTCCAGAATGGGTGTCCTGCTGCCTCGGCTGACTGGGGTCTTAGAATAAACAACCTGAGAAGGACTGGACCAGTCCTTGTTTCTCATAGAGAACAAAGTTAGTGGCAGCAAGAACAGGACATACAAACATGGAGAGTAGAGAGTGTAGATCCACCAGACTTCACTTACCAGAGTGAGGAGATGTGATCAGTGTTTCCTCCAGCCGGGGCCGGCGCCACGCTGGGGCAAGAGGGGGCGTTGCTAAAAAGGTTGACAGACACAGTAATTAATAAAACAATTCACCGTGTCTTTTCTAACAATTCAAGAATTTGAACAGGACATTTTTGTCTTTTTATCTTGTTTTATGCTTGTTTGTTTTGCAAGCAACTAAACTGTAGAAACTAAACATCATGCTCTAATCTGGTGATATTACCATACTGTTGGTGAGCATCTTTAAATTAACCTAGCTGTTTTGGATTTGTAGGATCTCATCCACATAAAATAATAATAACAAAAAAGCAATAATGAAGAAAAAAATGGAGTAAACTTGGTTCCTAAATGAAAAAGTTAGAATTAAAAAAAGATTTACTATTCAAACAAAGCCTGACAAAGTGCAATCCAATTACAGGACAAAAACGATTATCCAGAGCACCCTCCTCCACACCTTCCCCTCCTCCATCTCCACTTTGTGCTCCTTCACATTTCTGTCTGCCCCCTCAAATCGGCCAGTCTAGAACCGGCCCTGCCTCCAGCAGTCTGAGTCTATAGCAGCAGAACTAAAGGGATGAACCAGGATAACCCAAGCTAACTCTAACTATGAAATATATCACAGAGGAACGTCTGAAGTCTAGTCCTAATTTTAGACAGGGTGTCTGCCTGATGGATGGAAACTAGAAGCTGGTTCCTGAAGAGATGAGCCTGATAACTGAAAGCTCTGCCTCCCATTCTACTTTTAGAAACTCTAGAAACCACAAATATATCTGCACTCTGAGAGCCAGACATCCACAACAAGATCTCTAATATACTGTAAGATGGTGCTTAATCATTGAAAGGTACAAGTTGCAAAACATTAAAGTCAATTCTGGATCTTACAGAGAGCCAATGAAGTGATGCTAAAATTGGAGAAATGTGATCTCTCCTCCAGACTCACATCAGATCACCATGATCCAAAGTTAAAAACAGAAGACTTCTGATTGACTTTTGGGGCAAACCTCTTCTGATCCCATCATGCTCACAGCTGTCTAACTGATGTGATTCTGCCTTCTACCTTCTTACTAAAAATCACTGACCCAGTCTGTAACATAAACAGCAATAATAAGCTTTTTTTCAACCATGTAAGATCAGTTTTGTCACTAATTCTCTCCTCAGCGGCTGCGGATGATGATAAAACCAGTGGTGCTGATGAAGGCTCAGGAAAACGGTCCGGATCAGCAGGCGGAGAGCCAGAATCCAAACCCTGCCAATGAGGAAGCCTACATCTAAAAAAAGGCTCTGCCTGTTTCTGTGTTTCAACGGCGAGACCGGCGCTCCAGCGTGATCAAGGTTGGGAACGACCACTAGACTTCTACGTCTGCTTTTATTCACCTACCTCCTGGGGACACGTGAGACCAACCTGATTACAGTTATTTTTAGGGGGTTTTCTGTTTGTTTATTTTTTATAATACAGAGTTATAAAAAATTATGAAGAAAAACAAGTTATCCAGCGATGCTGCTGTGATATATCATATAAATTTTATTATGCAAAAACAACAAAAGAAACGTGATTTAGGAAGGAGACATGATTTAGGAAACTACTGTATATTAAATGTGTACAATTTAAATCTGAAGGCCCACACTGATTCAGTAGTGTTATGCGTTCAAGGTACTAATAATATACTAAACTCAGATTACTGTACAAAGAAAAATAGGAATACATGTATTTTATTTTGTACATGAAATAAATACATAGAATAAAAGCAGTGTTGCAGGTAATAAAAGAAAAAAAAAAGGTGAAATTATAAAAAATTTTCATGAAGGCAAATAAAAAGCCAAGACAATGTGGGAATGTGCAACCGGTACGGCCAAATCTGCTGGTATAACTTCTCCAGACTATCACTCCCTTCACCTGTTTACATGTTTACCGCCCACGTCGGGTGACGGCATTAGAAAAAGCACAAGTAAAACATGAATTTATTTCCTTTTTTTCTTCTTTTTTTGGGGGGTGACTGAAACCTGTGACAACAGCAAAAATAACTCATAATGAAAAACTTAGCAAGATACTGTTATAACTGTTTCTTTGTTTTGTAAAGAACATTTGATTTTTATGGAGTCTGAATCCTTTCTTTGTTTTTCTTGAGTCATTTTCTACACGTGAACATGGGAGGGACCAAATCACGATCTATAGCTTGAACTGTTATATGGATTAAATATTTTTTTAAAAGCGCCCCTTTGATGTAGTGGAGCAATAATTTAGGGGGGGAATGACAGCATCGACCTAAAAGCACAACTTTACTCTAATAACTACAGCCTCTATTTTAAAAAAGTACAGAAATCCCACATTCACACTCTGCACTTTACAAATTTGTTTGAGAGTAAATAATTAAGCAACGTGGATTTTACCCAGGGAAGAAAGCACAATGGTACATCAATCCAATGCTAGTTAAGATTTATTTTACAAAGTAGAACAGTGAATAAGCTGCTGTGACTGGTGTCCTTCTGCTGGAGGCAGTAAGGTGGATTTCTGTGGTTCTAACTGCACTTCTTGTATCTGTTTAACAACCCACTCCTCAGGAACAAAAGTAGATGTGACCAAATTTATTAAGATACTACCCTGATAGATATATATATATAATACTATATATAAAGAATAATTGAATTCCTAGAGATTTATCCCTGTAAATTAAGCATGCAACAAAACATGGAGGTATAAAATCTTAGTATATGCACAAGTTGAAGTTCAAAAGCTGATCCAAATTGTTGCTTCTTGCTAATGTGCATCATCTGTTGTGGCCTTTTGAGTAGAAGCCATCGTGTGTTCCAACTCTGTAGCAAGTGCAGAAATCTATCATGAGACTTGGAGAGACAAAAACAAACAAACTTTGGTTCAGTCAGAGATCAAAGCTGGCAAAGCACTGTTAACACAACAGAACACAGTCAGGTTAACGCCACCTAAACTGCTCCTTTTTCATTCAGATCGAATAAAACTCATATCGATTATGTAAAGATACTTGACACTGTATAAAACCATAAATAAAGCCTAACTTTATCACCGACATCACGACGTAGAAGGGTCCGGAGGATTCGCTTCAGTGGCAGCTACATGCGACAGGAATCAGGTTGACTTAGTCTCATCTTTCGTTCATTTCCATCTTTTACTTTTCAAAGATCTGTGAAATAAAATGTGCAATGACAAAACGTGTTCCATGAATTTTGTATAAAGTTACCATACTGCAGTTTCTCTCTTGAATGATGTTGTAAACCGGATTGTGTAATACATGTTTCTGTGAATGTCCGTACAAGCAAGAGTTTTTTTTTTCTTTTATGTCAAAATGTTGAATGAAAAAAAAAGTGATTATTATTTGCTGTTTTCTGCAATAATACTATCTCAGAAACTATGTCACATATCTCTATCTGCTGAGAAAACATATATAACAGATTAGAGTAATATTAATAAAGATTATATAATAATAATTTAATAGAAATGTCTAGTCAGAGAATATTGTTTTGTATATTTTTAGCTGTTACATGGGCCTAATGTAAAATATTCTATGTAAAAAATATAATAAATGTCTTTAGATGGTGTTATATGAAAAAGCATGACTGCTATCTATGTTATCTGCAAAAATAAAGATCTATAGATTATAATGTCAGCATCATGTCTTTTTTTTAAATACATTGACATCCACCTCAAACCTTGCATGTTTTATTATGAAATCATTTCAGTTTATCAAATAGTTTTTGAGTACTTCCGGCGCAGCTGGTTAGCACTGTTGCCTCGCAGCAAGGAGGTCGTGGGTTCGCGTCCCGGCTCTGCGGCCTCTCTGCGTGGAGTTTGCATGTTCTCCCCGTGCGTGCGTGGGTTTCCTCCGGGTACTCCGGTTTCCTCCCACGGTCCAAAGACATGACTGTCAGGCTAATTGGGCTGGTAAATTGTCCTTAGGTGTGAGTGGGTGTGTGGTTGTTTGTCTCGTTTGTCTCTGTGTGGCCCTGCGATGGACTGGCGACCCGTCCAGGGTGTCCCCCGCCTCTCGCCCCTTGACCGCTGGAGATAGGCACCAGCTGCCCCGCGACCCTCTGTGGAGGAATAAGCGGCTACAGAAAATGGATGGATGGATGGATGGATGGAGTACTTCCAAACCCTAGCTCCATAGTTCTGAGAACCCTTCAGCTGCTCTTCCACCGTCACGACACTGACCTGCTCAAAATGGTAATGCCTTATTTATTACATAAGTGGAAATGAATATGCAATGAACTCCATCACCACAAAGATGTCGGCTAGCTGTAAACTCAGCTGATATTATTTGACAAAATGATTCTTTGCTGCCACAGTAATATCCTTCTGACACCTGCAGTGAAATCTGTGCCAGCAGAGATTCTAGCCGTCATGGCCGACGGCCAAAACCTCCAAGTCACAACGCATCATCCGTCCATCCATCTCCCCGGCGGCCATGCAGCAGTTTCATTTTTTCTATTCCCCCCCAAAAAAATCAAATCATCAGAAATGACTGAGAAAAAGAGCTTGTTTTTAAGCATTTTTATATTAAACAGTTTTTCTAAGTTAGTTATTATAAAGTGTAATTCATAGCTGAAATGACCATTTAAACTAAATTAATCATCACAAAATACAAAAAAAAAAAAAATTAAAAGTAATACTTTGAAAACACACCAGATCTAAATTTTAAAGAAAAACAGTCACAGTATGCATACAGCAGCAGGCTATTCCAATTTGCTAAAATGTCGATGCAGCAGCTCAAATAGGTTCTCAGTAGTTTGAATGATGCCCACATGCTTCTATGCATGTCTGGAATTTTTCACATACCCCTTATAAGTTGATGGATGGAGTCCTGGTGTATTTTCTCCCAGATCCTGACCAGGGCATCTGAACTCCTGGTCTGGACAGTCTGAGGTGCAGCCTGGAGGTGTCAGATGGACCCAAACATGACCTACACAGAGATGTTCTGTTGGATTCAGGTCAGGTGAGTGTGGAGGCCAGTCAATTCCTTCAGTTTCTTTAATCCTCCAGAAACTGGGGTTTCATTGTGATACATAATTTCAGTCAGGGCACCATTGTTTATCTTAGACAGGTCTGTGCGTCCCTACATTGATCTGCTTCCACAAACTAACACTGACCCACCACCAAACCCATCATGCTGAAGAATGTTGCAGGGGAATAGCGTTCACCACATTCTCCAGACCCTTTCATGTCAGTCACATGAGCTCAATGTGAACCTACTCTCATCTGTGGAAAGCACAGAGTGCCAGACCTGCCAATTCTGGTGTTCCCTGGCAAATGCCAGTGGAGCTCCATGGTGCCGGCAGTGGGCACACTAGAGGACGTCAGGCCACCCTCATGAAGTCTGTTTCTATGGTTTGGTCAGAGACATTCATGCTGGCAGTCACTTTAGGGCTCTGGCAGTCCTCAAGGCTGTGGCTCAGTCACTAGAGCAGATCTTCTGGCAATTGTAGGGTTGGCAGTTTGATTCCAGCTTTGTCCTTGGCAGCTTGTCAAGGTGTCCTTCGGCAAGACACTTCACCTGCCATGCCTCTGTATGAATGTTGGTGGTGGTCAGAGGGGCTGATGGCACAAAGTCACTGATGGTCTCTGTCAGACTGCAGCTGTGGCTAAATGTGGTTTACCACCACCAGAGTGTGAGTGTGTGTGTGCATGAATAATGGATCTAATGTGAAGCGCTTTGGGTGTCTTGAAAAGTGTTATATAAATAAAATTCTTTATTTATATTACTACTACTACTAATCCTGTTCCTCCTTGACCAAAGGAGCAGATAGTGGTCCTGCTGATGGATAAAGGACCTTTGACAACCCTGTCCAGCTCTCCTAGAGTAACTGCCCTTCTCCTGGAATCTCTTCTATTCTCTTGAGACTGTGATGGGAGGCAGAAACGTTTCTGGGAATGGCTCATATCGATGTGCCATCCTGGTAGAGTTGGACTGTCTGCGCAGCCTCTGTAGAGTCCAGGTTCATGCTAACAGCAGTGACACTGACCCTAGTCAAACGTGAAAAGCAGTCAATGAAAGATGAGGAGGGGAAAATAGCCTGTGGCCTCCCGCTGCTAAACCATTCTTGTTTTGGGGGTCATTTTATTCTTGTCCCTTTGTTGCACCTGTTGTTAATTTCATTAACACCAAAATAGCTGATCCTGATTAACAACCCCCCTCTTCAGTCCAGGTCAAATTCCCAGAGATTTTATTAACTTAAAACCAGACTCTGATTAAAACTATTCCTTTAATTTTTTTAAGTGTAATTTAAAAGTTCGATTTTCATGTAAATGGAAGATTTCATACACTATAGCAGAATGTTCCAAGGTTTACCTAGTTCCTATTTTCTGTTATTTTCATGATTGTTCTGTGCGATAGTTTAAGTGATTCCACAGAACTTTGTGATTACTATTTCATTTTACGTTATATTGCAGAATTTCCATTATATTGATATTTTTGCACTTTTTTCATATAACTAACGAGTGTTTGCCTTCTAAACAAAAATACCAATGTCTTCATCTCCACTCATTTCTGATAGAAAAAGGAGAATCTGACATTTTGTCAGCCTAGGTATCAATCAAATGGAATTTGTCATTTTATAAATAATCATTGCTTATTGGAAATTACATAAGTGATGCTATTCTATTAATGCTGGTATTGAATTTTAAAAAATAGAAAGAAAAATGAAGCTTCTTTATGTCATTCTAAAAAACACGTTTTTTATGAGATTTGCTTGGGATATGCAGAAACTATACACAAATTTCTGAGGTAGAAAATAAGATCTGGAATACCATACCCGAGCACGTCCACCATCTAGGGTAGGTTCCCTGATGAAACCTGAATCAGAATTTTAGCCGTTCTTCTTTTACAACAAGGGCCTGATGGCGTATCTGCTCCCTGCAGGGAGACGGACAGACAGGGAGCGAGAGAAGAAAATGCTCTTATCGCTGCCTGCCATATGATGGGATTAGCTAGAGTGTTGTCTAACAACGCATTAATGAACAGTTTTAATTGCCTGCATGGCATTTCCTGCCAAGCTCCTGAACCACACACACACACAAACACACACACACACACACACACACACACACACACACACACGCTCCTGGACCTATCCTTGAGACATTGTGGATGCTGACATACATTTATTACAACCAGCCCAGCCAAAATAATAACAAAATGACCCTCTTCTTACATGTTTTTGAGGGTTAAACTTGATTTATGATGAACACATCAGCTGCAGACAAAACCAGCAGAAATCAGGACACTATCCTGATAAAGGCCTAATAAATTCAGACACAAAGCAACAAACTTACTGGTGATGAAAACAATCCTTTTATTCCCAAGTCAAACAGAACACAAGTAAATCCTTGAAGGAACAATGACAGCAGACGAAACCAACAGAAAGGGAGGTAAAAACACACGGAGGTGATGAGACATGATGAGAAACAGGTGTGCTAATTGCAAATCGTCTTTAAAAAGCATCATCGTTCCAAAAGTTTTTTTTTTACATTTTCAGTTGAGAATCATTTAGAATTTTTATGTTAATTAAAAAAATAATGAAAGCAAATAAAACAAACCACGTGCCTTGCATCCATTATAATGCTTAAAAAAAATTTAAAGCAATAATTTAGCATCAGCAGGCGCGTAGCGCTGACAGATGTGAGGGAAAATGTCTTATCTTAGTGAGACACAGGATAGCTCTTTTGAAACAGGGAGAGTGACTTTTCAGCTTGAAACATTTTGCCTCTCCTGACAAAAACAAGCTGAGAACCCCAGTTGAGAGAATGATTGCCATCACCAATGAACCCACCCCGTCTCTTTCAGGCTCTGAGGCTTTTTTCCACGCCACATTTATCACCAACTGCACTAAAAGTGCTGGTGATGTGATGCATCTCAGAGCTCAGAGGCATCCCTCTTTCTTTCTAACAGCCAAAACAACAATGCAGTGTGATAAGAAATAAACATTAATGTGATTTAATAGAAAAAATAGGTATAATGCATGTTCAATTTTGTATATTTTTACCCTTTTGTACTTTATTGAACAACCTTGACACCATTTATGCTTGTGAAAGGTGTTGGACTAAAACCTTCTGATTAATGAAACTGCAGGGTCTTGACTGACTCATAAAAGTTCCCTGTATTATTGAGAGTGACTCAATTAGTATTCCATTAGCTGTGAGGAGCCATCATCTCATCAGCGCAGAGCTCTCTAATGAAGACAGGCTGTTAATGTGAATCTGTCTCACAAGAAAAATCACTTGACACATTTTCTTTAGTGCAGCCATCTGATATCAGGGCTGAGGGATTGACGGTTTACTTGTTTCACTGACATGAAATCCACATGTTGGATATTCAGCCAGAAGATTTGTTGTGAAAATGTAAAATCAAGTAAAGCGTGTGGTTCTGTTTTAGTGAAAGGTTACCAGTTTAATGGTTGGAGTGATTTATTCAGTGGTTCTAAAACAAAGAGCTGTAATTTGGGGTTAAAATGTGTTTTATGAAGCTAAACATGAAATATCTGTCATTCTAAAGTACATTTTTGTCTTTAAGTCCTACATTCAGACCTTAACTTTTGTAGATTTTTTTCTTACGTAATAGGCCTCTGTTTGGAGAAATAGTAAACATCCTAGAGGACTGATGAGCTGAGACAAAAACAAAGTGTGTTGCTGCTGTCTTATAACAGCTGCACTCTCCAAAATGTCATTGTGATTTCATGCAAATGGTATTTTATAAACATTTTCACTGCATTTGATTTTGCTTTTGATTTTGATGTCTGTAAACATCACTAGCAGCAGCAAAATGTAGCTCTTTGGGTGTGCATTTCTTAATATTTCTGCTGAAATAACCATGCATGTTGTGTGCAGATTACTGCAAATCAGCTTCTGTTGAAATAACTTTAAAAAGTGTAAAGAAAACTGAATCCAAAGAAAATTTATTTTATTTTATTTTATATTAAGGATCATTTTAGGGCTAGATATCGCGGTGCACACTTTGGACAGGTTACAGTTTATTATAAGGCCAACACTGACACACATGAGACAAAAACCATGCATGCATTGCACGCACACACACACATTCACTACACACATATCGAATCAATTTGACTGACTTGCAGGGACATTTTTGAGGGACTTTGGAGAAATCTGGGACTATATAGCATGGGGAAAACATGCAAATACACAGATTAAACACAATAGTTTTGATTTGTCAAAAAAATGTTAAGAAATTAAATCATGCAAAATAACAAACAGGATGAGAAAGCTGATAATCATTTTAAAGCCTTTAAATAATATCTGTACCAGAACAAAAAACGTTACACCTTCTATCGAGCTAATATTTAACAGTCCAACCAAAGAGACATAAATGTCAACACTCTCAAACCTCATCATCTCCTAATGCTGCTTTTACAGAGAGGAAGAAATCTGATGTCATGCCTGCCTGCCTGCAGCTGTCAAGCCCTGCGACACACAATACACACATACATGCACAGACAAACGGTATTTACAGTATAATTACTTCCATGACAGTTCGGATGAAGCCCATCATTGAGTATTACCAAACTACTGAGGCGTGTAACGGTCTCGAACATAGAGACACAATCATCAACACGTCCAGTGTACGACAGAGGAAGAAGGATGTTTCCTGAGCTTTTCTTTGTTTGGGCAGTTTTTTCTTTTAAATAATTTTTGTTGAAAGTTAGAAAACCAGCCACAGTTTTTACCTTTCCATTTATAATTCAGTTTTCAACTTGCACATGAGTATTTCTTAGAAAATGGCAGACAAAATGGAATTTAGTGATGACAAAGATCACGCAGTCATCTATCCTTTCGTTCCTGCTGTTTTCTCTGTTGCTCATAACTGAAGTCACCGGAGCAGAATGTGGTCTTGTCTCTGCTTTAGGGTTTTGCTGAGGGGCGTGCTGAGAGAGACTGGGTGTAATTAGGTGGATGTTTAGGAGACAGTTGGATATGCATGGGTTTCACCAACCAGTCTCCAGTGCACACCTCCTGCAGACATCTTATGTTTGCAGACAGATGTTCTTTAAGAATCTGTTCTCATCAGGAAAATCCTGCAAAACTGATGGGGTGTTTTTGTACTGCATCTGTGGGGTTGCGTTTGTATTTAATATTACGGTACTTTTAGGTAGAGTTAAAAAATCTTAGACCCAACCTGAGTAATTGTCAACCCCCAAACTAAGAACTGAGAGGACTGAAGTAGCACAGACAAAACGGAGGAAAATAGGGCATGCTTCGAAGAAAATGTCAGAGACAGATTACAGATTAAGCGTGCCACATCCAGCTCTCTAACTCTTCTTTCTGTCTCTTTTCTCATGGTAAATACTTTCCCTTTGTCTTCTTGCAGAAAGTAGTGGGAAACAGTGAGTCGGGCTGGAGTGCCGGGAGCTGGACCGGACTGTTAATGCTTCTCAATGAATTAGGAGTCGGTTCTGCTGGTTTACCATTTGAATGACTGGGAAGCTTGGGAAGGTGGTGAGCTCTGGACACAAAGAGGATGTTTCACAGTCTAACCTCACTTCGGTTCACATCTACATGTCTAAATATTTGCTTCCAGGAGCACAGTGTGCTGTAGTGTAAAGACATTAGACAGCTCAGCAACACATAACAGGTCCTTTGGATTTGTGTTTATCATTGTCTTTATGATTTTAGCAAAAAAAAAAAATTTTTACATGTACTGTTTTTATGTGTCAACATCAAATTTAACTCAACTTTAATCCCACAGTGGGTTTGAGTCAGAGACCTGACCGGTTTCTGTGAAACACCATCACAGAATAACCCTTGAATCTGAGCATAGTGTTCACTCATCAGCCCACACTTTCCTAAGTCCCTGCCCCCAAGCTTCAGATACACTGCCAGGTCTAATCAGTGTCATGTTTGCTGTCATCGATGCTCCTCTTTTTTTGTGCACGTGGAAGGACTGGAAGGTCCCCCAGCACTATAATGTCCAACATAAAATAAGATCGGTTTTTACTATAAACTGACTATGATTGTTTCTTTGAGTAAACTAGTTGACTGGGTTGCCAGATTTGGTTTGGAGATGAACATCTGCCTCAGGGTGCTAAGTGTTCACCAGGGAACGTTGGAAGAATCAGGATATTGAGGCAGATTGGGGCAACATCTGTATCAGACCCTGTTCCCATTGGCATGGTGAGATAAGAGCTGAATTAAAAAGTCAGGCTGTTTATTTAACAGTCAGTCTATGCTCACTTGTCATCGTGAGAAAAGAATGAAATTATGAATGCGAGCAGCTGAAATGGGACTCCTCCTCAGAGTGGCTGGACTCAGTGTAGGATTGCTTCCTCTCTGCATCAAAGAAATCCAGTTGAGGCAGGTCAAACCCAGGACTCACTGGAGAGAATAATCTACACAGCTTGGAGGAACACCTCAGAGGTCATTAGAATGATAAAGGAGGAAGCTGAGGAATGAGAGATCTTTGATGGATTCGTGACCTGGTTGAGAGGCAGAAAACGGATGAATAACTTTGACAGATGCTGTCCGCTGACTGTCCCGAGGTCAGGTGGGTTCTAACTGTTTCTATCTCTGAAATAATTTATTCAGATTCATGGACTTTAAGTGAAAATTTGTGCAACTACAAATTGTGTTTTTCATAGTAACCGCGCTGTAAAGGAAGAGTGATGAACTTGAAGTAGGAAGGCTTGAATTACTCAAATATAGCTTTTGCCACCTAGAACATTTTTGCTGCTCCTTTATAAGAAAACCAGCTAAAGGTATTCTTAATGAATTACAAATACATGTAATAGCAAAAACGAACGACTCAGTGAGTGTGGCTTGCAAAATGTTTTCAGTGCTGCCAAGTATCATTTCTATCAGTGTTCTGAGAATTTTGCTTAAGATTATTTTCTATTTGCTTTACACAAATGCTTTAAAAACAGATCTAGTGCCATCATCAATCGTGTGTAATAATTAGACATCTAGCAAAACCCTGAAGTTGAGGTCAAAACAAAAATGTGCCCCCTAGTGGCTAATCCCAGTATATGTTTTAGGTCCTGCCACCTCCATCTAAATAAATAGGACAATTCTGTGAAAAAACAATAAAAATACACCGCAGATCATTTTTTTCCAGATGTTGGCTTTTGTTGATCTATATAGTTTTAACCTTGCGGCTGCACGTTCATATGAATTGTTCTGAACATGTTTAGTTCTTATTAATTGTTTGATGTTTAAAAACATCATGATTGTGTGAGATGGTGTTACTGGTTGTTACTTGTAAAACATTGGTTTCACTTTTAAAGTGGAAGCTACTTTGACACAACCACCTTAATGCTGATGTGACTCAAGAGTGCATAAAGAACTCGCTGATCCAGCTCAGTATGAGGAAAGCTGTGTTCAGGTGAACAGGCACTCAAAGGGATTTTAGATCAAACTGGTTCCTCTTTTAAGACTGGGTCATTTTAGGAAATGTTTAAATCATAAATTAAGACATGAAGAATACAAACTGCACAAAACTAGCATCCCCTAATGGCACCATTAATCATACAGGCCACCGTATGCATCACACGACACATTCTTTTCATTTCCACGTAGCATGACATTTTCCTCTCCCACCAACCTCGCTTCCTCTCCTGCAGCAGGAACATCTCCAGGCAGCCGGGCGAGACAATGTCACACAATTACCCCGAGCATAAAGCGCCGTGGCACTGACAAATGTAGTTTTTACTGAGCAGGAGAAACTATGTTCTCACATCGGAGTTAAATACCTCCTATTTATCTCAGCCAAGAGAGGAGGGAGAAAAAAAGAGCAAACGGAAAAAAGGACAACAGGGGGAGAAAAAGTGAGTGACTGAGACAGGCAGAGGGGGGAGAAGGCCGTGGGCAAGAGGTTCCATGACAATCAAGCAGGAGGACTGTGAAGCATCTCGTAACCATTTCATTCTGCAGTATGTTCATAGGAACGTTGCCTGTCACAAGTGAGGGAGTGCACACTGAGAGGAGGCATCTCTGTTATCATCTCTGGTTAATTCCTCACACTGAAGCAGGGGGCAAGGGACAGTTTTCAGAGTGCTACTTAATAAAAACGAATAGACTCAAATCTTTCCCATCTATAAATTGTATGTACCTGCTCTTTTTAGCACAACAAAAGTGCACAAAAGGGGTGGAGCCTATCTCAGCTGTCACTATGTGAGATATGGATACCATTTTACTGCAACAAAAATACAAACTAAATGAGCAACTTGCAAACTCCAGTTGTTTTCTGCTTGTGCAAAAACTTTGCTAATCAGAACCGCTCATTGAACATGATGTTTTCAAAACAGGAAGGTCCTAATAAGTGTAAGTTTGGAGGTTTATGAGCTGCTGGGAACTTCAGACATGAAGTCATGCAACAAAAACTAGGTTCTGTAAATATTAAATAATAATCTTCCTCAATTACTTGTGGGACAACTCACAAAACATGTTGAAGATCAAAAGTTCAGGGAGCATGGCTACTTTTTTTATAGTTGTGCCAAAAGGATCAACCAAAAAATACAGTCACACACAAAAAATATCTAAATAAAGCAACCATAAAGAACATTTCAGAAGCAAAAGTGTGAAATTCAAAAGCCAAAAAAAGATCAATCTAAAAACAAAATAAACTACTTCATAACTTAAAGTGTATTTTCCAAAACAAAGAACTTATTTTTACTTCTTAACCATTCTTATTTTTACTTTCTTTGACACACCTTTTTGGTTCTCACTTAATTTTTCTTTATTCAGACCATTTAGGCTTTTATTCTGAAGGGCACGTTTTGATTGTGCTGCGCCTCAGTTTTGCTTCTGCTCTATGTTTTTGCTTTTGCTTTTGAAAGAAAATCTCAGTGGGAGGGGTTTTCCAGTGCTTCAGTCTCATTGGTTATTAGGGTTTGGAGTAAATGGCTCCATAACCCTCATAACCAATGAGACTGAAGCACAGGAAAGCCCCTCCCACTGAGACTTTCTTTCACAAGCAAAAGCAAAAAACCCCGAGCAGAAGCAAAACTGAGGTGCAGCAAAGGCAGAACCAAAACATACCCTTCAGAATAAAAGCCTAAATGGTCTGAATGACGCAAAATTATGTGAGAACCAAAAAGGTGTGCCAAAGAAAGAAAATATGAGTTGTTAAGAAGTAAAAATAAGTTCTTTATTTGGATATATTTTGTGTGTGACTGTATTTTTTTGGTTGATCATTTTAGCACAAATCTTATCCCATAGTAGTACAGCATATAAAAGATTGCAGCAAAATTTAAAGATAATTTTTCATTTACATTTTTCACGTTCTAATAACGAAACATCCCTTTTTTCCTTCTGTCTAAAGAATTCTGCATTGTGACATTTTTGAAAACAAAGTTTAAAGAACATACACTTTGTGTCCGAAGACATGACGTCTAATTGAATGTCACGCCTTAAAGCATGGCTGGACTTTCTGAAGGAACCAATTTCACAGTGCACCCATGACAGGACTGTCTGTCTCTGTGATCTTTCATTTGTGAAGGTTATCAAAATAAAGCAAATGCCTCCGATGTTTGCTACTTTTAGTTGCACTCTAGCTGTCAGATATCTCATTTGAAGCTCAGAAGTTTGGTTTCAATACAAAACCAGGAAACAACACATCAAGACCAGAGAAAACACAATGTGAGGTTTTATCCTGGAGCTTATGTCTCATTATTATCTTGCGTATCCCCTTTGTGTAGGAAACATTGATAACCTCAGCAGCAGGTTCTGTTTGTAGGGATTGTGTTTGTTTTTTTACTTTTACCTCTACTTCTCATTTCTGTATCTCTCGGTGAATGAAGTGTGTGACTGACTTGCTCAGATTTTTCTTGGCTACTTTGCCACCAATTGTGTGTATTTTTTGCATTTCCTATTCTCCTACTGAAATGTTCTTTCCTGTTTGTGCGCGACTGTAATCACATCCAGTCACACTGCAGTCGGCTCGCTGGGTTCTATGAGCTGAAGCAAAACCCAATAAGTTGAGGAAGTAGGTATTTAAAAAGAGAGCTTTGATAGCATTCAGGGTTTTTTTTTTTTTTTTTTGTATTTCTAACATTTCATATTGCAGCAGAGACTCTAGTAGGGATAGAGGAATTAATTTTTGGCTCTTTTCATTGAGTTAGTGAATGCGTTGTGTGCAGTTCATGCCCAGTGAACTGATCCATAACGCCTTCATGTGATACACGTCTGAGTCACCATGCTCTTTTTCCCCCATTTTCTAGTTCATCTGCTCTTTCTTTTAAGAAAAAAAAATCAAAATCGTACAGAGAAGTTATTATGTTTACTAACAGAAAACATCTGCTCAAAGATGAACGCAGCTGGAATATTCTAAGGATTCATTAATCCATTGTGATACAACAAAGCTTTTTATCATCACTGAACAAAGTGGTTGAAATTTTGCAAAGTAAAGAAAAACGTATTCTGATTTAAATCACGACGGAAAGCATGAGAGGATACAAGTGGCTAAATGAGCTTCCTCCATGCTTAGCCTTAGAGATAAGGTGAGAGGCTCCAGTGGAGTAGTGCTGCTGCTCCTCCACATTGAAGCAAGAGAGCTGAGGTGACTTTAGCAGCTGACTCAGATGCTTCCTTGCGGCCTCTTTCTGAAGATTTTCTGGGAACGTCTCACTAGCTGGAGATGCAGAACTTGTTAAAGGGATTATAAATCCACTTTGACCTAGGAACGCCTCGGGATCCCTCAGGGAGAGCTGGAGAGTGTCGCTAGGGACAGGGATATCTGGGTTTCCCTCCTGGACTTGTTATCTCCGCAAACTGACCTTGGATGAGCAAACAAACAAATGGATGGAACTTATTTATATTATTAAGTTTAATTTTTAAAGCAAATACTTGCACAAGCTGTTTAAAGAAAATGTGAATATTGGTTTTTTTTGCAAACAGAACATCTGTAATAGCTGCATTTCTGCATCTTATCTCAATTTTCTATTACAACCAGCTCGTTTAGTTTAAATTTTTTTAATGCACAGCTGATGTATCAGATTGGTTTTGTGGTTAATGCAGACTGAGTATCTCAGTGTGCTGCACTACGGAGGCATAATCTTCAGCTCCACACTGAGACTGGCTGAAAGGCTGAAAGTCACAAAGAAGGAGCCTCCATAACGATATGCTGTCAGTTTTAGTCTCCATCACAATATTAACAGTGACAATAAACAAAACACTAGAAAACAGACCTTCACTTTAGAATAAAACTGTTTTGTGGTGATCCCCAGAACTCAATTCAGCTGCTGGCTGGAGTTCTGCCTCTTTTTTGAATTTTTAAAAGATAAAAGAAAAGAAAATGGGTCATTTAAGGTATCTTTATCATTAAATAACCTAATTTAAAACAAGAAAATAATCATAACTGTTGTTCCAAATAGAATCATGACTTGTATGACTTGCGTTGTTTTGCAAATGGAAAAAATGGTTACAAAAGAGATTTTCGAATGTTTATTAAGAATAATAAAACATGCGTTGAAATAAATATTTCAGAATAAAGCTCTTTTTCTCCATGTTGACTCAGTTAATAGCTTGTTATGTTCAAACAGCATGCATCAGTAGCATCCTATCTGTTCTGCTCAATAGTTTTGGTCCCATTAGGTGAACTGTACTGCCTAATTGTTACATTTTCCCATTATCATAATGTAATATTGAAATTCTCATTGCTGTTTTTCCCAGTATACAAGAAACACTGTGATGAAATTAAATAAAATGAAACCTCCCAGTGCCTGAAGGACAGCAGGTCTCATAGCAACAGCGTGTACTTTAATGACCTGAATTACTCTCGTCGTTCTTGTTTCCAGGCTGATGTTTCTTGCTCGTTCGCTGGACGTTTTTTTTTAAATGCTTTCATTGCGAGAGCTTTGCTTCATGGTGTAAAGTGGATTTCTCATACTTAGCTGTGGACAAGTTTCACTGCTGCTCAGGACTGTAATTATGAATCCTACAATATGATCAAATGCTCTGAGCCCCATTAGTGTTTGAAAGAATCACGTTCCTGAATCCAGCTTCCATCTAAATTAAAATCTTTAGAAGACTTCTCAGGTTTAGTCAGGAAACTACATTTTCAAAGATTACCGTAGCTAATTAAAAATGTGTAATTCTGTTTTTTTTTTTGTGCATGCAAGCATTGTATTAACATGATCACTTGTAGCTGTTAAGAGAAGCATTAATAAGCAGTTATTAGGTTTTACCATTTTTGTTGTGTGAAGTAGATCTCCAGGCTGGCCTGGGAACGCCTGGGGTCCCTCTGGCAGAGGTGGCCGGGAAGAGGACAATCTCTCCCTACGAAAGATGCTGCCCTTGCAACTCAAACCCATATAAGCAGAGGAAAGCAAGATGAGGGATGTTTGCATGTTTTTACAGTTGCACAACACTTTTGATGCTGCTTGTTACTGCAGCACTGCCATTCCTCCTTTTTTTATACTCTTTTTCTTATTGTTCATAATTTTACCTCTAGAAAAATCAGCCGTTCTCACAAAAACCATCTTCCAGATGTTGGCTTATTTGTTATCCCAACAGAAAAATGGGTTGTTTATTCCACAAATTCTGACTGATTTAAATGTAACTCTAAATGATGCAGCTGGTGTAACTTGCACTGACTTAATGTTTACAATAAAGAGTGCGTGTGCGTGAATGTCGTCCTGCTGGATCTGATTCAGTCTCCAATGGACCAGAGGATCACGAGTCGCCCGGCTCACTCTGACTCACGGACAGAAGCAGCAACTTCAGAGGATGACCCGAAGTCTCCCCTCCATCCATCCCCCACATCCACCCATCCATCCATTCTTAATGGGATGTTCTAACCTGGCTGTTTAACACACATTAATGTCAAATCTCCTCTCAGCTGGAAGTTTGGAGTCTTTTAGCTACAAAACCCTGTTGTTAATTGTTATGTAATATTAAGTCAATAACATTTATGGAGTTTTTAAAATTTTACATTATTTCTGATATGAGTTAATAACATGAATGCATTGTATTGATACTCTATTTTACTGTATTCTCTTTTTTATGTTGTAAAACAATTTAAAATAAATAAATCTCAGCATCAGTCCAAAATTATAAAGCAATCAGCATCATCACAAAAACATTTAGGCCAATGTAAGCAATATAGTCAGACTTGTACTTGTGTTTGTTTATCTATTAATAAGAACATCCATTTACTGAGGGCAAAATTAAATGAAGTGCTGCTTGACAGTGAGTTCATTAATCTGTAACGAGAAGCAGTGGGAGAGTGGTTATTGAGAATTTGGCTCCCTGCTGGAAAGAGGTTCTGGTTGGGAGGCATAATGATGTTAGGTTTTACATTAACGCGATAATATTCTCTCCAAGAGGTGCCACAAAATATGCATCCATCAAAAAATGAATGTGATGAAACTAATTATTAATTATGTCGATCCTGATGGGATAGAGAATGTATTTTCTGACATTGTTTATTTTGGTTGGCTTTGTTTAATTTTTTTGTTTTTGCAGATTTTGTGATTTTTTTATTTTTTTATTTTTTACAAAACCTGCCAAAAACGAATTTTTCAATAATAGAGCAAGGTCGAGTCTGATCAGGTTTGATCGTACCAATAGGTGGACTGTTGCTTTTGTGTGCATTTACCGTGTGCTGAAAAAGTATTCGACTGGTGTTATTTGCTCTAAACTTTTGATATTTTTGTTTTAAAACTTATTTAATTTACATCGTTTGGTTAGAATCAGACACCTGGTATTAAAAATAACTTAAAGCAGCACTCCAGAGGATTTCATCAGGAGAGCAGTTTTTGAATCTAGCATCCAAAGGCTCCTCCTCAAAACATCTCGACACGCGCGTCCGGTCACGTGTGCGCGCGTGCACGCGGCGCATATACTTCGGACATGAACTGTACAGCTCAATGTGTAGGGTTTAATCACTCACAGTTCACAATCTTATTCCAACAACACTACGAGGGTCTGATGAGCCCTCTCTGTCCCTGCTGCTTCTGATATTAGCTCTGTTAGCAGAGAGCTGCTGCTGGACTCTGAAGCTGAACTTGACTCGGCCCTGGATGAACTTTCTGACCAAAATAAACGCATAATCCTGTCAAGCCTTGCCATTCTGTGAGGTGAAAGGTTTAAAAATAAAAATAAATCCATCTTTAGCTGGGGAATGGATAGGTTTTTAGTAGAAATGAGCCGTGAGTCCTCAGTGAACGGCTGAGACGGCAGAGAAACACACGGAGCGTCCTGTACGACAGCGCCCCCTACTGGTACAGGTTTGGTCGATGCGCGTGCATGTTGAGAGAATGCAGAAATTTGAATTTCATTGGCTGAAAAATGTCGGCGGCAAGAAATAATGGAAAGGGGTCTCTAGGAGGAAGGAGGGTCTTCATCAGAATGACAGATGTTGTGGAACTCAACCCATAGATCATAGTTTAGACCTGAAATATCATTTAAAACATTTAGAAAACTTTTATACAGAGAAAAATGCTCCAGAGAGCCGCTTTAACTGTGTTTTAGAAATCAAGAATATAACTAGAGCATCGTATCTAATGAGGGTGTTATTCTTAGAAGCAGCTCACAATCACTGACTGACTACAGCTTCTCTGCCATTAGATTGAAAAAAACTAACGAAATAAACATATTTATAGTTCAAACAGCACCTATTGGCCTCTATATATTACAGTTTCAGATGTTCCTAATGATTTTGCCTTCAATCCCTTTTCTCAGTTCTCATTTGATTAATGTGAAACTTGAGATTTCCAACACCCATGGGCTCAGATAAACTGTTATGCATTCAGAGTTGAGACAAAACCAGCAATTAATCTGTCACTTTCAAAACAGTCCGCTGTGTAGCTGGTGACGACAATGCACACACACACATACATCCTGTGAGACCTCTGGTTACCTTGTGGTTTAGTGAAGTGTGTTTTTGTTTCAGACGGACTCCCCCGGTACCCGGTCTGAATGGCCTCCTTTAGTCTAAAGCAGGTTTTTAGCTCTACTCTCAGGTTATGATTGATGATTTCCCACTCTTAATGTAGGACAACAATCACAGCATTATGGAGTCATGTTGCAAACAATCTGGTATTCTAGATAAAAGATGCATGTCTGGGAAAATCAACCAAACGAGGGATGAGAGGACATTTATTTATGATGAGAACTCAAACACAATTTTAGTTAATAGCATTTTTATCAAAACAAAATGCCAATTGAAAGACTAGATGAGAATCTCCTGTGAATTTATTACAGTTTTAAACATGATGTCAGTCCTATTATTTTAATAAATGGTTCCTTGTTTATCCTCCTGAAACCCATCTCTCACATATGCTTAAATATATTAGCATCTTGCACTGTAATATTTTAGGACCTGTCATTATAATTACAATATAAATAAGCTATATGCTTTAAATTGACCACACAATCAATCAACTGGGTCGATAAATTTGTTGTTAAAATTCTGAAGTACTCCAGAGAATGTTCTGATTACTCAGAACCGTTTCGGGATCTAAAACTGGGACCAGGTCTATAACAGGCAGGTCTTCATTATGTTTTGATTGGTAGCTATATGTATCACTAATCAGCGATGGCTGCTACTTTAGAGGTTGCCGTGCGGTGAGTGTGATTAGTCTTGTATAGATCAGTAAAAAATGTCAGATTAACATCCATGCAGGTTTTCCTATTAGAACATTTTAATATGATGAGCAGCATTAGGCTGGTTTTCTGTCAGGGGTCATAATGTAATGGCTGGTAGCTGGAATTAATCTCGTGTCATGTTTGGGAGTAGAGTGTAAGAAAAAAAATAAAACGTCATGATGCCGGTGGTTTTCAATCATGCGCTATTGAAGCTCAAGAGTGCTGGTTTCCGCTCCCCGACAGCTGAAAGCAGCTGATTTCACTGATTGCAGCATCGAGCTGAGTCCGACAGCAGGAGGGCTCCAGGAAGGTGCATTTTGGAGGATTTCAGAATACATTTGATGCTGATGAAAAAGCCTAAAAACAAAAACTATGTACATTACATAAATATCTTATTTATGATTGTTGGTTTTCCATGAAATACCTGAAATTGTCTCAGTTCATTCTGAGCCTGGTTCTGGTTCTGGTTCTGGTTCTGGTTCTGGTTCTGGAGGTTTCTTCCAGTTAGTGTTCATTTCCTCTGTCACCCAGCTTGCTCAGAATAGGGGAACTGTACTGAAGAGAATATCTGATGCAACCTGCTAGTCTCCTTATGTACGACATGTTCCTCATTGGCATTATTGAATCTGATGATATTATAGTTGACTTGAATTGGACTAGTTGATTTTCTTATGGTGAGTTTAAATTATAAAATTAAATGAAATAGAAATTAAATCTTTTCAAAAACGTTAAAGGACAGTTTTGATGGCAATGCTCCTCTCAAAAACCTATAGGTACTACTTCCCCTGCCACAGGGGATGCTAAAGATCTGAGTTCTGATCTATTCTGCATTCAGGGCTCACACAGTTTTATCCAAGTCTGTGTCAATCATTTAGGTTGGAAACCATCTAGAACTAGCTGCTCTTTAAGCGTGTCACATCTCAGATTTAGTTTCATTGTTTTTTTAAACAATACGTTCACCTTCCCAACAGAAGGTCATCATCACACACTTGGATAATCTGAAATCCATCATCCTCCTCATTCTTGGGATAAACAGCCAACTTAAAGTGCAGCGAAGAGCCGTGTAAAGGATGACAGGTCCATTCTAAATGTAGTGTAATAGCTGGAAAATGAAATGTTTCCTTCCTTTTTAAAAACCACCAGGGCTCAAACTGGCACAGACCAAAACACGCCATAAATCAAACTGTCATTCATTCAAACAAACTTTAATTTTAGTTGCACAATAAGGATCACTGACTCAGAGTGTTACAGGAGCAGACTGAACAGAGTGTGTGTGGGAAAGATCCTTTTATTTGTACCATGCAAAGGTGGCCATACAATATGTTTTGTTCTGAGAGTGTATGTGTGTCTTTATTCCCATATCATGCTGGGGGACTTTTAACTGATTGCACAAAACCCTTCGTAGCACTTCCTGATAGAGAAGGTGCCCACCCAGGCTGCTTTTTAGGCTTAAGCCTGTATGTATTTACAGCGTTTAGCTGCTGACCCAAAGGATTTCATGAAATCATGCTCTGAATTTAAACCATCTTCACTTCTTCAGCTAAGCTCCTACTAAGATTTGAGGAAAGAAAATATATTTTTAGCAGCTGCAGAAGATGCAGTTGGAATAAACCCCAAATGAGTGACATGATATTTGTAATGTACACTGTGAAGAAATGGGATCATCTTAAATAATAACTTATTTACTTATGATCATTTTTGGTTAAATAAACATTGTAGGTTAGTAATAGTTTATTATAGAGAAGAAAATTCTTTATTTGAAGAAATTTGAAAGTTCAAGTGCTATAATTGTTACTTTTTTCTCAAATAATTCAACAGCAAAAACAAATTGCTCAAATCTCATTCTGGGTTGTGTGTTTTTTTTTTTTTTTTGGCAAGTCTTCAAAGATCAAAGTATGTTACTATTATCTGACAAATTTGAAGACAAGTCCTCTACCAAAAGATGTTTTCATTTATTATTTTGCTAATTCAACAACATGACACAACAAATGTGTTTTCTCCTACCCCTCCTTTTCAAACATGACTATGATGAACTGGCATGAATGAGAAGAAGGCGCCTTTTTCTCATCTCCATTAGCAGGTCCTGTGTTTCCACAGCGCCATCAAAGAGAGAGGAGAGGAGAAGGCAGGGGGGAAGAGGGGGAGGGGACACGCTGTAAGCTTCAAGCTGCACACAGAGATAAAGACCAGACGTGTGTGTGTGTGTGTGTGTGTGTGTGTGTGTGTGTGTGTGTGTGTGTGTGTGTGTGTGTGTGTGTGTGTGTGTGTGTGTTATAGGGATTAGGGTGACTTTTACTGGCTGTCCTCAGTTGTGACTGCAGCTCCTAAGAAGCTGCACACTGCCACATGACGGACAAGCCTTGGAACTGCACAGATAGTGACACTAGCCTCACACACACACACACACACACACACACACACACACACACACACACTCATGCAAAATCACTGTGAAGTGTCTATGTGATAATGTCTCTTAGCCCCGGGATGCTCAAGCTTCACTAATTTGTGTTGCTGGCAAAACATGCAGATTGGAAGGTCATTGGCTCTTGAAGATGTTCAATTATATGCACTACATTTGCTCCTGTGTGTGTGTTTGTGTGTGAGTATCAAAATGTCTTTGTGCATTCAGGGGAAGGGTGAGAGTGAAAACCTGCAAACCATGAGAGAAAATGTTAGCAGATAATAATAATAATAATAATAACAATCTTTATTTATAAAGCGCCTTTCATACAAAAAAGAAACTGTAACTCAAGGTGCTTAACAAGTTAAAATGACCCCACATAAACCACATTCCCATCCCTCCCCCATAAAAAGCACACATACGCACACACACACACACTCACACACACGCACATATACACACAAATGACATACATCTGGAAGACAATGACTTTTTTTTTCTGTTTTGATGATGAAAGAACAAAAACAGACAGCATCTGCTGGGGAAAGAGAAAAATGATGTTGGGATTTGGACCAGGAGGCTGCTGTCTGAGAAGGAAAATGGACAATTGCAACATCCAGAAGTAAAAATGCACAACACAGACATTCCTTCACTTGGAAATACAGAACTTGTCCTAATTCTAAAGCTGATGTATTTTCTGCTTCAGACAGAATGACATAAGCTTGTTTCACCAGCTAAAGTTGTGAATATTTGACTAAAAACCTTCTGCTAAGTCTCACCATGCCTGATCAAACTCATTACCTTCATCACTAAATGAAATTAACATAGACGCGCTCTGTAATAAGTCTGTGTCATAACCATAAAGGAAGCTTTATTAACCTTTCTTTGCATTTGTTAAATTTCTTTTATCTTCTAAGCATTTCTAAGCACCGACCACTAATCTGTCACATATTTAACCAGTTTTTAAGAGTCTGTTAGAGATGAATATGGTTCTATTTTAGATTTTGAAAAAATGCGTCTCCTCCAGCAAAAACATTCAAGCTGAGAGAAACAAGAAGCCACATTGATAGGATTTGACAGCTATTTAGTTTGTTTCTGATATTTCTAATTAGTTTGTGCTATTTGTTTTTGTTTTTTTTTTTACTTATTTCCTGAATCATTTTCTATGACCTGATTTTTTTCAATTTGCTTTGCACAACTACAATTTGTTAAATGTGGCCCAAACAAATATAACTGGACTCATTTTATAATATATTTTAACTCTATAGGTCAAAATTAACCTGCAAACAATATAAAACATGTAAATCTATTATTAAACAATTACAGATGAGCTGAAAAAGATCTTTTTCCCCTAAAGCCACAATTAAATGTTTGTGTTAAAGTACAAACTGCTAGCAACAAATCCCTGCTAAGATGAAGTTGTTTTATTTCTTTTTGCAGAGTTTGATGAGAGGATGATTAGGATGTGAACGATGCTGTGTTCAGATTATCTGTTATTTTTATATTTGTATAAGAGCTGTGGTCATGTTGGAGCATGCATGTCTGCGTGTGTGTGTGTGCGTGTGCGTGTATGTGTGTGAAAGAGAGAGAGAGAGAGAGAGAGAGAGAGAGAGAGAGAGGG
>SSNR01000086.1:1608482-1641146 GCA_006937965.1 Callopanchax toddi | reverse complement strand
GGGGGGGGGAGCGGAGTAAATTGGAGAAAATTAAGTGGAAGAGGGTAGAGAGGGGGATTTGAGAGAGAGAGATTGAGGGTGAGGGAGCGGGAGGCTGATGAGAGGTTTAAAAAAAGGAAAGTGAAGATGATGCAGAGGGCGTATGAAGTAGGTCTCTGTCATTCTAGCTAATGCCAGTCACTTCGCCTCAACAGCAGCAAAAAGGCTGCAGCTGAAGAGGGCTCAGATATGCAGCCTGACAAAAACACTTATCAGATGCAGCGCGGCTTGGAAAACGCTGACATGCCGACAAAAATGTTGAAATGGAGTCAACTGGGAGGCAGAGCGATGGCCTCTTTTGAGTTGTCGGGCTGACGCCTGTGTCAGAGAACGTGTTTTAGAAATCGCTGCACTGACCCTGCAATTCTTAAGTTATAAAACACAGTGATGTCATGAAGAATAATTTAGGCTTTGATAAATTGACTTTTTTTTTTTTTAACATGAAGTGCTAAACATTATGCTTCAACACATTTCTCTTTTGAAAAAAGATTTGATACTCAGCTAGTAATTTAAACCATTGGAGCTGGATTTTCATTGGTGCTTAAGGATAGATTTACTTTTTTATTTGTTTCCAGTTTTGACTTCAGTGCTGGGATTTCATCAAATGCTGTATTTACAGATACAATGCTTTGTTTTTTTTAACTAATGGGAGATGATTTTACTTTATAATACAACTCAACACATCATAGGTGAAGAACACCATACTTGCTTATACTTCTAATTACAAGTAATTTTTATCATAAATTCAGCTGAAATGACACGATTGGTTGATTGATTAAGCTGAAATGAATAATCACGCTTCAACTTCTCAAATTACAACTAAATGACAATTTTAAAATTACAATGAGAACATTTTGAAAATACAGGCTGCTGGTTTATCAAATCAAGCTTTTTGAAAAGAATTTCCAGCTTTGTTAATAATATTATGATGAGCAGGCGTGCACACAATTTGTCCGTCGAGGTACTCAAGGGAGAACCTAGCGCTGGTGTCTGGTAAGTATCACATCTCCGTGGGTTGGGTGCGCACGCATCACCTGTGGTGCGCATGTGAGTGCTGTGCACGTTTGCTGGATGTGCTGCGATTGTATGTCGGAGGTGTTGAGAGTGTGTGTCTCAAGTGCTGTGTGCATGTGTTCAATGCTGGCGTGTGTGTCACCGGTGCTGCGCACATGTCAAAGGTGACTGGTGCTGCGTGTGTGTAGCTTCAGAGGCCATGTGAGAACTCATTCGCTGGGCCAAAACAGGATGTGAAGCTCATCAAATCACGGGCTGCGCCTTCAGGACCGCAAAAGCACTAGTCTGCGCAGTAGGTCTGGTACGCATGCATGATATGTAGTGCGCATGCGTACTGGCGTTTCAGTTATGTGCACCCCTGTTTGTGAGTACTTTTTGTTATTGTTATGGTTCTTTGATAGTAACCAGTTTATTATCTTAATTAAGTTTATTGATTTTTGAGTTTCTGTGAGGAATCAGCCTCTTTTTGGTCACCAAAGATTCTTAGAGGTCACTTTATTTTGTATTTTTCTTCTATAAAAATTTTATAGATTTCTAGAGAAATTTTAAAAATTTCTTTTATTTTTGTGTTTTACAACTCATGTTTTGCACCTCCTTGTTGCAACTTTCTCAATCAGACAACTTGATGACTTTTGCTATTTATGCTGCTTAATTGAATTTTAAGTAATTGCCAAAGTTTTGAAAATGACACAGATATCAATTGTCCCAAAGTTTGCTGCAGTTTGCATGAATTCCAGAAAGACAATTTTAAAGCAAAGTCCCTCTTTGCTATGAAACTGAACATAGTCCCTACCAATATATAAAACCTTTCCACTGCGTTTGTGAAGAAGGCTTCAGGGTGACCACAAAAGTCCATCAGCACCAGAGCAGATCCACCAGTGCAGAGTTTGTTCAGCAATGGCATCTGACATCTTAACACACAGTGGAGTGTGGCCTGGTGTCAAGAAGGGAGTAAAAAGCATCTTCTTAGCAGTCCTGTAGTCGGACAGCTGGGGACTGAGGTCAAGTCTTTCTGTTTGATGAATCTCCTTTCTGATGTTTTTATGGTATCTGGACAAAAGGACTGAGCGCTACCATCAGTCCTGTGTCATGCCAACAATGGAGCATGCTGACCTTGATGTTAAAAGGAAAACATTCATATCAAGTGTTCAGGATGTTTCAGAGAATTGACCCTGTAAGAGGAGTGAGTCATTGTTTAAACAGAGCATTAAATCCTCCTTAACATTTACAGAGAGTGAGATAATTAGACTTACTGATGAAACGTGTTGCTTTTCTCTAGGATTTGTTTTCAATAAATGCTTTAGAAATGTCAAAATAAAAGTCACATTGATAGCAACACAAAAACAGTCCTCAGGGAGTCTTATTGACCATTAACAACGTGTCGTAAACAAGTCGCTGCAGTTTACACAGCAGACTTTTTGTATAATTTCTTGCATTTTGTCTGTTCTACTTTAGAGTTTTTCCAGCTGTGAGCTGCATCATCAGAGGACAGACTCCTGCTGTGGGCTGTATGTGAGAACAGCATGAATGGAAAGCATCTAAACAGTTCTTATAACTTTGATTTATGTGAAGAGAAAGTTCTTCTAAAACTTCTATTTAAGGTGTTGAATGCTTCTTTGATGTCAGATTAGTTTTGGAACATTATTCGGAGGTAAAATTGCTGATAATCTGTCACTGTGCATGTTAACATTTAGAGCACACATTTTTAAAAAGTAGAAATTGTATAAACATTTGTCTGAAGATCAATATCTGCATAGCATATTAACAGCCTGTAATATTTGTCATGACTGTTTGTGAATTTGGTCACATTTTTCAGTTTTGGCTTTAGTGCTAAAACAGAACATTTTCATTTGAAATAAAAACAAACTGAAGTAGAAATATTTAAGTTTCTCAAAGAAAAAAGGTGGTGCTGATGATAACTTAAAATGTGAATTTCATGATAATATTCTGTTGTATTTTGTCAGATAAATTGGACACTGCTGACATTTTTATCTCTTCAGATTTACTTCTCTCAAAGAACCAAGCTCTTTTTTTAATGCACCTTTTGCTTTCATCTTTTGATCAGCAGGTTGTGCACGTGTGGATGTGCATGGGAGGAGCCTTCGTTTGATAATTGCAATGTGTTGTAATGAACAAGTTTTAAAAAGAAAGGAGAAAAATGAAGGAAAATAAATAAAAGTTGACACTGCTCCCAGACTTCCTTGCCTCTAAAATTCAAATTCTAAAAATGTTGTCAAAGAAAATGCAACTCTGCCTTGATTTTTTGATCAGTAAACACATTTAGAGGAACATTTACTGAAAGGTTTGATGATGTTGATCCATATTTTGCTAATTGCATTTTGTTTTAAGAACAAGTTCAAATTAATTATATTATAAAGGTGCAGGAGGCAGGATCAAGAAACAGAACTCACAAGCGACTCGTCCGGCGCTGAGTAACTGCAGCCTGGCACAGGAGTGAGCACAAACTCCTCACTAAAGACAAAAAAACTCTTCACAGTGACGTACTGCCAGACCGCTGCCCATATACCGGTATTATGAAAAAAGCAACATGTCGAGCAACAAAGTAACAATTCTATTTCTTCCATTTTTATGGCGGTTGGCACGTAAAGTTAATGTGCATTACTGCCACCTACCCCGTACATTTTCTTCCGGTTTTTAAGATGTTGAGAACATGCAAGCAGCGTCGGTTCACGTCACATCCGTAGGACAGCGCGGGAAATTCGGGCTTGAACTGCAGCGCAATTTGCAGCTCACAGCTTGTTCAAGAAAATGGAACAACACATGGGTGGCCTGATTGTTTTTGGTTTAAAATGCTTCATCACCCCATTAAAACAGCTGAACATGTATGCTTTTTTTTTGTACAAATCTTACCCCCTGCTCCTATAACATCTCTGCAAATTTTAATGAAATGGGTGAAATGGTTAAAATTTGAAGCATTTTGCATGGTAACCAATGTGGCAGAATTCTATTTGTGAAAATGAGACCAACTAATCACACAGATTTTGCTCTAAAATGTAACCACCTCTTCTTTTTTGGTGTCACATCCTGATGTTAGACACTTTCCTATCTGTAATATGTTTATTGCATGACATCCTTCCCTTATGGTGCAACAATAACCTGGAAAAGGTGACTGAGTTTCTGCTGTGGCATTAAAAGTTACAGAAACAGGAAGTAGAACAGAGGCTAAGGCTGGCTCATGTGAAGGGGTGTGAATGAAGAGAATAAAAAAAAGAATAAGAGGGTGGAATGAATAAAGGTCAAACACACTTCCTGTAGTGGATTAAAGCATTTCCCTTTCTGAATGTGATGACTGGCAGGCTGCTGTTTGCTGCTCTATTGTTTTCAAGCTTGACATTTTAAATTTGATGGTTTTCTTTCTCACACCAAAGGTTGCAGAAGCATTTCCCACTGCAGGAGAGCAAAGATGAAGGGTAATTAACCAAGGTTTCCAAAAAAGCAATGGAGTATATGAAGTCATTGTGTTACATTTCATTAAGATAGGCTTCCGTTGGTGTTATGGGCTTCAGCAGCCACAAACCCAACCAGCAGGTGGCACTATTGACCTATAAAACAGTGATGCTGCAGCAAGGAAACCATAAAAGAGAATATATATATAGCTTTACATTGTCATAAACATTAATATTAAGATCCTGTAACTATATTTTACAAAAACTAATTAAAAAACATGGAAAGATTCATGTTAATCAGCAGCTTAAATGATAAGTTTGATGACTTTAATTACTGATTCATTTCCATTTGTGGCATCTGGTTTAATTTAGTAAATTGAATTATTCCACAAAACGATGCACAGTAACTGCCTGGTTTCTTCTCTCATCTGTAATTAGAGACCATTACAGGTTTCCAAACTCACAGATTGACCCTAATGGAATCAGGAAGATCTCTGACGTGCACACTCACAGATACTTCACGCACCTTCTTACATCTACAGTATTGTGCATGCAGGGACTTGAGAAACAGGTGCACCCCCAAACACAAGGAATCCAATCAATCACAAACAGCTGTGGTGCAGAAACAGACGACCTTTCAACTGCTGCATATTAATTTCTCTGATTAAATCTTCCTTCATTTACATTTTTGCATTAAATTTAGAGAATTTTAGTGATTTTTTAAGCATTATGTAATGTGCAACAACTAATTTATGATTTTTGTTTTTCAGGAAGCTGTGTGTTTTTCATTTCCATCCAAATAAAGTGAATACGTTTCAGTCAATGACCAGCAGCAGAATCCGGGATTAGAGTCTGTTTATGACGACAGAGCAGCTCCACTCGACTACCTTGGTGGTTTTTCTTGAAGGCAGGGATTTTCCCAACGGACTCCAGGAGTTCAATACCTTGAACATTCCTGTGTTTGTTTGTTTTTTCCCCTCCATTTAACTTACCACTTCATTTCTTCCATGTCTCATCCTCTCCAGCATTCACACAAACAAACTTCTGCTTATTTTCTTCAAACTGTCCTTTCTCTTTTCACCTCATCTTCTCCCCCCCTCCCTCTCACCTAACAATCTGTCACTTCTTCACGCTCGTTTCTTTTCCTCCTCATCAGCATCTCATCCTACGGGGAGCTGACTTTGTGCATCCAAAGCTGATTTTAACCTCACATTCATCATCAGGAGAAGGTGTAGAGAAACCAAACATGAATACACTTGATGAACTGGGAGTCCCATGTGTCTTCAGTAGACATCCTTCTGCTGTTTATTTCCCATCATTAAACAGCAACTGCACATTTTCATTTTATTAAACCAACGTCGTTGTCAGCGCTGTATGAGTGACACTCATTTTCCATGAACAAACAAAAACCCTCTAGTGTTTTCTAATGGTTCGAGTTAGACGACAGACACACAGCTGCCACTCTTGTAGTGGTGACATGTCGCTTTTGTATCGGGATGTGTATGAAAAGGGTGTTGTTCTGGTTGACTGTGACCTTCTTACAGGCCTAAAGTTGGGCAGAGATGATTGCTTTGCAAAGGTCACTGAAGTCCAGACACCAGAAGGAGTCATTTGTCTCACCCTGACAGGTGCAGCAGGCAAAGTGAGGATGGCACAGCTCGTACGTGTCCCAGAGGAGACGTCTGATTGCCCCAAAATAACTGAACTAACCCATCAGACTGGAGGAACACCTACAGACCATTTTAACTCAGCGATCAATACAGCTGAAGGGATCATATTTGATTAGAGTTTTACTTTTAATTCAGTTGGCATAAGTATTATCGCCCACCTTTTACCTGCAGATGATAATGTTTTTGCCTGTGTTGGTTTATTTCTCCATTGGCAAAATATCTCATGACCCCTGGATGGAGTTTATAGAAACTAAAAGTAATCCCAGGATATTCGTCTATTACTGATAAACTCCTAATGTCTATCCAATTCAAGATGGCCGCCACAGCTAATTGACGTTGGCAAAAAAATGGCTATAACTCAGCCGGTTTGGCATATATTGAGCTAAAGTTTGGCATGCTAGTAGCTGAGAGTTATCCCCATCACATGCTCTGAGTGCTTGCTGAATATGTGAGGAATTAGTTCAAAACTTTGCCATTAAACATTGAATTAAACGTTGTTTGCCTGTTTCCAAATTATCCTACGAACCACGATTGTAAAGAAACTGTCATGGACTGGGGTAGTGCAGGACACAGGAGGAGGAACACAGGCACGAACTGGACACCAGGGGGCAGAATATGACAGAAACCTTTAAAAAGTCCTTAAATATATTAACCCATTAACTTTCACATCAAGAACAAAGCAATAAAAAAAATGTTTGTTTGCATTTTAAGAATCATCTGTGACAAAGAGGATTAAAATATGATTTATAAATCAATAATATTAATATAAAAACATTATTATTATTATGTTAATAATAATAGAATTAAATAATGGTAAACATTTTATCCAGATATCTTTTAGATTTTTTTTTGTTTAGGTTTTTTCCCCAGCTAAATTCAGCACATGCTTCAATAGGATACAGGGACTAAAACAAGCTGTTGACCTGCCAGTTAAAGGGTTCAAATGGTCACCACAGCAAATCAATCTTGGCAAGCACAAAAATTGCCATAAATCTGTTAATTTTACAGATATTTCTCTAAAATGTTAGCAGTATTTATTAACTGAGTCCTTCATAACACATACCTTGACTTACTAACATTATATCATAGATAATGCTCATTTTAAGATTCGACCAAAATCGCTCTTAATTCATTGATTCCCAACATAAGATGTTGGGCACACACAAGTTTAACAAGATATAAGTAAACCAGTCAGAAAGTTGGAAGGCAATCATCTGAGAAATTTACACATCAAATAATCTCACTTTATGACATGAGCACTAAATGTCATTCTGCTCCTTTGGGATTTGTATATTTTTACATATTAATCTGATCTGAAATGCTAATTTCCAGGCACCTTGCTGCTTTGACCTCTTCTATCAGCTGTCTTCAGCCAATCGAAGTGGATCAAACTGACAACCGTGCACGCTCGCACCTGCGGCAGACTTAAAACCCTAACACGCGTGGCTTTGCACTGTGGGAGGAAAGTGGTGCACCCACAGGCACCTGGGAACATGCAAACATCACATAGAAACCCACAACATTCTTGCTAATTGCTGCAGTGATTTATAACACAAACATTTGCAAAAATACAGTTGTATTTTCTGTTACTATTATAAAATAAATGAGTTGGAAATTAGAGAAACTCAGCTAAATTAGCAGGGTTTTTTTTATCTTAATACATTAAAATAATATGACCTCACACTAATGAGCTCTGACAGAATTCAGCTCTTCTTTTATTTCCCTGCATAATTTGTTTTCCGAGTACAACTTTGCAACTTTTGCACAGTTTAAAAACCTAAATAAATGTTTGGTTTTTGTAACTGGTCATTAAAAGTGAAAATTAAGGATTAATTAATAATTCTCACTTCTAAACTCTCTTAACTTTTGTTGTTCTCGTAAATTTTTAAACACATTTTTGATCTAAGTTTTATCTTCATACTTCTTCTGTTATTCTATATTGATAAAATAAAAATGTGTATTCCTTTTGACAAACTAATTTCTCCCTTTCCAGCTGAGCTTTTTCCTGAGGCAATCAAATGTATGCACATGATTTATAACAAAAATAAATAAAAAACATTTCTTGCTGCCAGAATTGTCTGATCCAATGAGCTTTCAGTGTTTTCCCATCAGGTCACACACACACCAGACCTCCTCGAGTCCAATTTGCCATTTAACAGCTCAGAAGAGTCCGACCGAGATGAATCCCAGAATAATTCTCAGAATCAGAGCATTAGAGGGGTCATTAGTAGCCTTATCACCCTGCTGCTGCGCAATGAGCTGAACGTTATTAACCATGCTTGATATTTCTGTCAGTGCTATTCCAGCGTGCCAATCAGCGCCTCCGGGAGTTCGGATTGTTCCAACTGAAAAACAGACTATGGCTGGCAAATGTCATATCAGCTGAGACATGACGTCCACTAGTGTGCCTTTGGTTCGACAGCAAATGTTTTGTCATCTGCTCACTGTCATGTTGACTGTGACATACCAACATGTTCTATTTTTTTGGGAAAATGTGTGTTTGAGAATGCATGGAAGATTTGAAATAGAGTTTTTGTTGCAAAGGGATGTTTTGGAATTTTTGTTATTTTTCAGATGCTAGTTAATTACTGCAGAAAATATTTAAATGTTAAAAGTATTGATAATTATTTCAATATATTTGGAAAGTTACTATCTGAAATCATTATTTAAATTTTCCACATAACAAATCAACTTGACAGATATCTGACTGGTGAACATTTGCAGGTAATTTTTTGTCAGCCAAGAGAGAATGGCTATTTCACTTTGTGTATTTTAGTAGTTGGCTTATAAGTTAATAAGTTATAACTTAATAGTTATAAGTAATCAGCAGCAGATATCTGATAACATTTCATGGCGAAACCTAGAAACATTAAGGTAACCACTGCTCAGACAATCCATTTCAGGTTTAAAGGCATATTATGACGTTTTGGCTTCTTTTTAGCACCCCCTAGTGTTTGTTTTAAATCACTGTCATAAAACGTTAGCATCGTCTTTGCTCAGAAACACTTAAATCTAACTGTTGTAATGTCTCCTCAGCCTTCATTGCTTTCTACTGGAGCGGTTCATCCCTCATTAAAGAAATCAGCTGTGTTCAAGCAGGGAGAGATTAAAAAAATGCAGGAATCATGAGCTAAAAACACTCCGATGCTAGCATATCAGCTAGCCACATTGGGTTAGCCTAACCCTCTGGAGATACGTGACTTTGTGGGGCTTCAGGGGCACCAGACTGGAGACTCAGAAGTTGCAAATCTGTTATTTTGGACAAAAACAGCAGATGGGGCTGAATGACTTTTCATTCACCCTGTAAAGGGTCATATTAGCACATACTGACTCAAGAAAAGATTTTAAAATGTGATAAAGTTACATAGTGTGCCTTTAATTACAATCACCTCTAACATGCTTTCTTGCACATTTTTAAGCATCCCCAGTTTTAGATAAAACTAATTTAAATCTGTCCAGGCTGGACTGAGCTGCAGTGTTTCATGTGCAAAACAGATCATAATAAATATGTGCAGTTACTTCACTTGAACTAAGTACACACATTTAATGTGATCTGAAGGTTCACTAGATCTAATGCAAAGAGGATACTGTGTAAAAATCCAATACAACAGTTGCTGTATTTGCCATTAAAGTAGCATTTGCCTTTAAAGTGTGACGATGCTTGACATTACCTCCAATTAAATGCATTAAAAAATTAGAGATTCATGTCACCCTAAAATGTCAGAAAGTGTAATATATCTCCCAGACTGATACAACACTTTTAGACAGTTACTTGGGAATGAACACAGAGTTTTCTTTTTGTTTTTATCTGTACCTAAGTTTCAGAAATAGATCAAGTTTAACTTTAAATATTGACATATGAAATTGTATAGACCTTTATATCTTTCAGGATCGTTCGTGGTCCAGTCCTAAACTTTTCAGAAGGGTTCAGAAATTTAGGCCAATAAATGCCTGAAGACAACTAGAGACTGAGGTTTTATAGATCACCTGACTTCTGATGGCGCACACAGATAAACTTATGTCACACCAGTAAAGGATGCAGGACACCATTGACCTTGACCTTAAGGTATTTAAATAAACAAAATACTTTGATCTTCAAACGTTAGATTTACATTGTAAGAAGACAAAACATTCCTTCAACATTTTGGGAGTGTTTAATAGTGAACCATAAATCAGCGACAGGGACTGGATCAGAAACAGCTGTAAAACTTTAGGGCCACATAAACATTGTTTAGTCACCCTACTTTCACTTTCTCAGTACTTAGAAATGTTGGTCTCTGTGGACTCTGAGGAGCGAGGATCTAATCTGCTTCACTTTTTAAATATCGCTGGTTTTACCCTAAAAGATGTACGCAACAATAAGGAGTGCCTCTAGCAGGTGGCTTGATGGAGGCTTATAATTTTAGGGTGGCATACCAAAACCAAAAGCCGGATAAAATTTCTGGATTTTTGTGCTGTTTTTATATGCAGGTTATTTGAAAAATGCTGCAACATGAAAATCAGGGACTCTTCTAAGCTCTATTTCAGCTTCTTGATGTCTTTAAGAAGGACAAAACAAAGACATAAACATAAGTAAGGATTGCTATAGCTTGACTTCTTTTCTTAAATTTATTCATAAAATCTATTATGCATATAACACCATGACATGGGGGGGCTAGTGGGGAGACCAGCTAATTATGGCTGGCCTTTGCCACCCTACTGCTGAGCTCTGAGGTTGGTCAGAAAAACTTTTTTTTTTCTGCTTTACTTGCAATACAGACCTCCTGTAACTCTAACAGATTAAAACTGAAGCTACAGTATATCTTCCACCTGAAACACTTCCTGTTTATTAAAGGAAACATCTTGTAGCTCTGTAGTTTTGGAACACAAAATGTGTCACAATTCAAATCCTACTCATGACTTTGCCTTCCAACTCTAAAAGCACTTCAGCTTAAAGAGATCGTTCACATCTTTTGAAGTGTGTGGAAATATTCTAAACACATCATTAACAAACCTATAGATACGGTAGCTTTAGGCTAACATGAGACAAATGGATTTGTTTTGATCAAATAGGATCTAAGATATCAGTTACAATGTCTTATCACTTTAATTAAATACTACCTGATACCCTTTAAATTACTATAAATTATACTATTCTGGCAGAATTAGGTGCCGCAGTTGCTTGCTCTACAAATATGTTTTGTAAATAAACTGCAATGTGAAGTTTAAGGTGAACTAAATGAGAGCTGCATGAATTTCTATGAACATTAGAATTGTTTTAAGTCAGAACAAACACTTTGCTGACTGTCTCCACTCATCTTCCTGGTCAGAACTAATCTTTGTTTCTCCAAATTCCATTCAGATTGTTCATGATATTTCCAAATACTTTAGGGTGATTTGAAATAATATTATATACTTTATGAGTCTCATTGTGAATACAGCTAAAAGAACACTTGAGCTCTCCACCAGTAACTGAGTCAAGAACTTGACTTCTCTCCAGTTAGTCACACAGACATCTCCAGCTGCCTCCTTTCAGTCCTTTCCTGACTGAACTTGTAGTCAGTTCCTTCACACCTTCCCACATATTATTAAAAAAAACATTCCTCCTATAATACTGCAGTATATCAAGTAACGAATCCACAGGGCCGAGTGCTGTTACTAGGAGCTAAAACCAGAACGCAAATTTGGTTGCTCATTAGCTGTCCAGACACCCAATTAGTAGCAGGCTAAACACAAAACAAGCAAACCTGCATCTGAACAGGACGGATTTATTCTGTGTCGTGATTGGGAGAATTGAGTTATCCGCATTATTACGCACAATTGTCATAATGCACAAAATAAAGTCCAACATTTTAACAGTTATTAGAAATGTTCCACCAGAGAAGAAAAACAAAATGTTGGTATTTAACCATCAAGAGATCATTTTTATAATATTGTGCGCAAAAGACTGACCAAACTCTTCACTGAGGGCTTGGAGACGCGTTATTTTGCGCGCATGACTTGACAACTTGCGCGCACAAGAAAACAATTACACATCATTCTTTTCTGGAAGCATTTTTTCCCACTTTCTCTTACAGTAAAATCCAGATTTAATGGCAGTGGAGGGAGTTGTTGACAGTTTTTTTTTAAAGTGCGAGTGAATCATCCCCTGAATCATTGCGCTGCAATAATGCGCCATGCCAGCAAAACCCCCGTTCGCGCAACCACGTTTTTTTCCTTTACAGTAATTCGCCGGTTTATCATATGAACTCCAAAGTTCAGCCCAGTGACGGAAGAGAAAAAAACGCACCAGGGAGTGAAGTGAAGGAGGTAGGAGGGATGAAGACGCGTTTCTTTCCAGTTCCATCCTCTGCCTCGGTCTCTGATTTCCCCCCGCGGAAATCAGCCTGGAATGAAGAGGAGCCCCCTGCTCACCCCTCTGTCCAAGGTAAGAGTGAAACTAAGACCGCTCAACTTTGTAATGATCGTCTGTCTGGTAAAACATATATCTTTTGCGTTTTGTGCAAAAAAAAATTTTTTAAACCGAAAGTTTCCGTGTGATTCTGCAGCAACAGGTGGCTCTCTGCGCACTGACTTGTAATATTTTCACATGAGAGATTTTTTATTATTATTAATTTTGATAAACAAGCAGCAGAATAGAACTAAAAACACAAGGAGTGAAGTCTGTTTTTGTTGTGAAACGGACTGAGGTCATTACGGATAATCGCATTGGGGCAGTTATTGTGATGGATAAGGATCCTCTTTAAAACGCGCAGTGCGCTGAGGCTTTATCAGTCCGTGGTACGGTGAGTAATCCCCTCTAAATATTTATCTCGCGGAGGCAGTTACAGTATCAACATAAAGACGCGCGTTTGGGTTACGTCCACCTGCTTCAGCTCACAGAGCCAAATACTCCAGATTTACTCAGTTAAATCATTTGATTTGAGTCTTAAAATAAGAAGCACACTGTGGTGCTCGGTTTACTTTATTATTTGACATAATTGGCAGGTAAACTCTTACATTATGGCTTTAATTTTTATTTTAAACTATGTAAGGCTGCTGGAATGCGCCCCTACCTGTGTTTACTCAGTCAAACCGCTGAGAGAGAGAAAAAAGGACATGAGAAATCCTTCAGCAATCTTTTACTAGTCTCATCTACTTGATCACATTATGCTCATATGATGACTCAAAAAAGGTTTTATTATTTTCTATTCTTTTTTGCATTAAATTCTTCTCATTTCATTCCAATCCTGCTTGATTAACATGAAACCATGATGACAGAATGAGTCACTTTCTGAGGATGAGCCATGAAAACCTCTCAGCCTCCTCTACTGTTGTTTTTCTCACCAAACACTAAACGATTAAAAGGTTTTTTCCTCTTTCCTCCTTTTATGTGTGTCATCAGTAGATAGATAGATAGATAGATAGATAGATAGATAGATAGATAGATAGATAGATAGATAGATAGATAGATAGATAGATAGATAGATAGATAGATTTCTAAACACTGTGGTTAACTAAAAGTGTGTATTTCAGTATAATTTTAAAGGGATCTAATGACACATTTATTCAGGATAATCTGGAGGGCAAAAGGTCCCTTGAAAGGTTAAAAATGTCACCATAATTAGTTAAATTGAAAACATGATTCCCCCAAAAAAGGCTATCGAAATGCAAAAACGTCACCGGCACCCATGGCAACAAGCTTATTTTAGTCTGCTCTTATAAAAAAAAAATCGATACCCCAATTGTCAAGAAAAGTGCTTTTCCAGCCCCATGGTGATATGTTTTTATACCGGATGCCTTGCTGCGTGTTGCCCATTCATATTGTTGATCTATAGGCCCCTAAAAATCATGAGTTCCATCACATGACCCTGGCAACATATTAGTGGCTCCTTTTTGGTGAATCACACAGTTTGTCTGCTGCTGTGTTGTTGATGGGATTCGCTGCCCTCCTCTTGTGTAAGTGTTAAAGAAAGCCAGCTGGACAGTGAAACAGAAGGAAGGACGGAGATTTTAGGCTCTTTGGAGTGTGCTAAGTCCAAATGGCAACTGTAAAATGATGCTGACTTGGATTTCTGTCTTGAATGTCTGAGTGTCTATCTGCTTTTGTAAGAATAACAACTTAAACCATAATTGTTCATAAAAGTGGTCAAAATGGACTTATTCTGAACAAGCTTCATGCACCATATGTTCTGTGTTTTCCAGATGGTTGGATTGTCAACAACAGACCAACGACTGATGCTGAAGATGGAGTACGTGTCCAACCGTCTCACGTTTTGCTTTAAACTGTGAAACCCAACCTTGATTGACCTTAATGAAACAGGACCACAGATCCAGAGGAACCCTGGCCAGCATCGGTCCAGAATGTGACTGGATCAAGACGTCCTCGTCTCACCTAACATGATGGAATCTGGTCTGTCGCCTTTCACAGACTCTCTGGACCTCAGCACCAGCAACTACAGCAACAGGAGCTGGGGTAGTTTTCCAAGGCACAATCACACGGAGAACCCGCATAACCCCTTCAACAACGCCATTCTGGGAGTCTCTCTGGGACTCCTGTCTCTTCTCACCATCATAATGAACCTGCTTGTCCTCTATGCTGTGAAGAAGGAAAAGAGCCTCCACACGGTGGGGAACCTGTACATCGTCAGCCTGTCGGTGGCAGATCTGATCGTTGGGACGACAGTCATGCCTCTGAACTTGATGTATCTGTTGGAGGACGAGTGGAAGCTGGGACGAGCTGTATGCCAGTTTTGGCTCATCATGGACTATGTGGCCAGCACAGCTTCCATCTTCAGCTTGTTTATCCTGTGTTTGGATCGGTACCGCTCAGTCAGACAGCCGCTCAAATACCTGAAGTATCGAACGCGGGGGAAAGCCAGCGTGATGATCTCTGGAGCCTGGCTGCTGTCGATGATGTGGATTATTCCCATTTTAGGATGGAGGTCTTTCACACGGGTCGACCTCAAACCCGAGGAGGAGAACAAGTGTGACACAGACTTCCGTTTTGTCACGTGGTTCAAGGTCATCACGGCGGTTTTCAACTTCTATGTACCCTCGATGTTGATGTTGTGGTTTTACACACACATCTACTTGGCTGTAAGGCAGCACCTGAGAGACAGAGAGAGAATCATTCATCCAGTAGATTCATTTGCGGAAAATGAGAATGGAGGAAATGCTCCAAGCCCTAAAAGTAACGACTCCAAATCGCCAAAGAATGAAAATGACGGCTCAATGAAATTATCCAAAAAAGAGCGGCTGCTGGACCAGAACACCCTTGACCAGACTTATTCGCTTGAAGATGCTGATAAAACCAAAGCTGCTCCATTTAGAGCTCACAGGAAAATAGGTGTAAAGTGCCAGCAGACGTCACTGCTTACCATGACAACAAAACGACTCAGAATGGCACGCAAAGCTAAAACGTGCTCCCTGTCTCCTGAAGAGAGGCAGCCAGAGGCTGAGATTCCCCTGAGCCAACCATCAGCGCCACAGGACATGACAGGCTCCGGTGGAAACAACGAGAACAAACTTCAAGCCTCTTTAAATGAATGTCACGTCACTGTGACGAACTCAGTGAGCGGGGTGTGTGGTAGCAGCAAGGTGTCGGACGTTCAGAGGTACACATCAGTGCTCTACAGCAGCTACGATCCCAGTCAAGCTCTGCCGTGGCCCGAGGAGGGAGCTGAAGATGCTACAATAGACCCAGATAACCCAGTGACTCTCAAACAAGCATGGCACAGATTTATCGACCAATCGCGACACCGTATTCAAAGTCTAAGGATCCATAAGGAGCACAAAGCAGCCAAGCAGTTAGGTTGCATAATAGCTGCTTTCCTACTGTGTTGGATTCCCTACTTCATAGTTTTCATGGTGATGGCATTCTGCCCAGAGTGTGTGCACCACGATCTTCACATGTTCACCATTTGGCTTGGCTACATCAACTCCACTCTGAACCCTTTTATATACCCGCTGTGCAATGGAAACTTTAAACGGGTCTTCAAAAACATTCTGAAGATTAATCTGTGAAAACGAAACTCTAAGGTGTTACAGACAAGAGGAGTAAAACAATCAAAGGTAGATTTTTTTTTCTTAGTGTAAATACAAGCTAAATACATGTTTGAATGTTATTTATTGGACAATATGTACCATATTTTTTTATTTTTGTAACCTGCTGTCTGACTTAAAGTCAAGTTAAAAATGATCTCAATCTGCTGGTGTTTATCTAGTCTGACATGGTAACAATATTGCATTATGCTTTGAGACAGAAGCAGTTTAAGCATGAACATAAACTGGGTAAAAGTCATTAAATTGTATATCTGATGCAGAGTCTGCGATCAAACACTGAATCTGAATGCGTACAACTCACCTCCAGAGTTTTAAACTAAGTTCATCTTGATGACAAATGATGGAGTTCTAGTTTTTTTTGGACACATTTTGAAACTAAATAACACAATATTGCAGGACTGTGTGTGATCTGTTAGCATTTGAATAATATGCTGACTGCATCAAAATGTAGCTCAATATGAAAAATTGACTATCAGCCATTTTTGTGCTTGTTCAAAATAATTAGTGGTCTTCTTAAATTGGATTCACCCAAAAAGGGAATCAGTTGTAAAAGTGCATCCAAAGAAAATATTCAGAGTTTTTTTTAATTATCTCAAGTTCATCAGATGCTGACAGAGAAACAGGGTTGACCCTAACAGTTACAACGAATGTTTTTGACCAAAAACGTCATGCATGCTCTAAATTAAAGGTGAAGTTTAAAGCAAATGTCTCCCGTGATAACGTTGGATTCCTCAGTCTTTGTTACGTTCCACAAACATTAAAGGCTTCATGTTGACAGCAAACTGCTCTTTTCTTTGTATGATGTAAAAAAAATTTTAGAGAACTTTTTTTGCACTACAAATGTAACATTTGAATTATGTGACATAGAACATGAAACCCACAAAAAAAACGTACAAGCACCTTTATATTTGTGAGTAGTTCTGTGATTTTGCCCCACTGTTCTTTATAATAAAAGGTACATTTGAGAGACTATTTTTCATTTTTAATTTCAGTTTTGAAACATCACAAATATTAGCATGTGCTCAGTGAGATTTTAGTTAAAGTATTTCTGTTAAACATGACATGTTTAGCAAAAACAATGGCCAGTAAGATTGGGCTTTGCCATTCATTTGCTGTCATCATGTAGAAAAGGTGTATGTCTGAATATATTAAAGAGAAATTACACTTTTAGAATAGTGGCTAAAACAAACAATATTTTATCACCCAGATAATAAGTCAGAAACAAGTGTTCACCCTGTAACCTGAAAATCGTTTACATCATCTTGCACTACATCAGTGTCAAAAAATGAATATTTATCTCTCCGTTGATATCTAAGTTGTTTACATTAGACGAAGAGTAGCAGTGTTGTTGGAAAACACCATTAAATCTGAGATTACTGTGACAGTTTAGCAGATTGTTGCCTTGTGCTAAAGGAAACTAACATTAGACATATTCATATCCTATGATACTGAACCATGTTTTCAAGCATTTCAAAACAATTTATCCTGATTAATATTTTACTTTCTGTTATTAGTGGAAAGCTGCTGTAGTTTCAGTTTTTATTATATGAATGGTGTCAGGTAATAAAGCTAAATGACCAGGAATAAAAGAGAACATAATGCGCTAAAAACGCTCATTTTCACTGCTTAGCTGAATCAAATCAATCAGAGGCGGCTGAAACCGATAGAACATGAATGTGTGATATAAATCAAACCTTTTCTCTGCTTTAAACATTCTCCAACTATTCTATAACTTGAATTATATTTTAAAAACTTAAAAAGTCTTTTTAATTATGTCAGTGAAGACGTTTTAGTTATATTCTCTCCATTGAGTGTTCTTATGTTAATGTGAGTTTTTTTATTAACCTTTTTTGAGACTTTTACAATAAAGTCCTGTAGCTGTCTGGCCAATCTCATTTACTCAGGGTATTATTTCTGGACAGAGAGAGAAAAGGCCTCTGATGATTAATGAACAATCTTTTATTAATGCTTATCACTGACTGATTGTAAGCTAACTGGCACTTTGACAGACTTGTAAAAAGCTCCTCACAACCTGCTTTATTATAATCAAATAACACACCCAGCCCGACAGAAACCCAAAGCAACAAAGGTCAAGGACGTTTAGATGTTTTGGCATATTCTGCAAGTTTTTGGACAATTTGAACCATATTTTGGGATCTGTTTGTGTTCATTTCTATTTTCATCCATATTGTACATCCGATCAATAAATGCAGGCAAGTTCCATCTAAATGCAGCTCTTTATAAAAGCGAATTTTGTTGTTTTTGCTCTGACATCCAGAAGATAATGTTGTATTTTGGTTTCTTTATGCGAGTTATATCATTTTTATATTATGACAAATGTACATGATTCACTTCTATTTTACTTTCAAGATACTCCCTATCAAAGTGCATAATAAATATACGTAACTTCCTGATGCAGACGCTAATATACTGCATGCAGGGATCTGCTGCTGGTTGCACTTCACTGGTGAAAATAATCAAACAAAACAAAACAGAGCATGAGAAAAATGGTATTGATCTGCTGTAAATCAAGTTTATCTAGCATTTTCACTGATTTGTTTCCTACTTTCCTTAATAATTAATCTGAGGATTATTTCATGAGCTGCTAATCTGAAACTCTCATCTGCTTTAAACCTGGATTTAGATTTAAGTTTATTCCCACAAACCTTTTAAATAGCATTTAAAAAACTTAATTTTTTTGACTTTTTGACAAAGAATGTGGTGGAGCCTCAAAGTGCAGCTGATTAGATCCATACACGGACTGTAAGAAGGAGGACAAATAGAGCAGCATGAGAAAAGCAGAAACTCATAATAAGCTGAATTGAATATTGGGGAGATATTTTGCCATTATCTGAAATTTACACACAAAATAATGTGTTTGCTAAATGCTGAAAATAGCTAAACCTTGTTCACAAATTCCACTAGGTGACAGATCAGCATGTTGTTTTAATTGTTTTTGTATAAAATCCTGGCAGTCTGTGAAACTGTTAAGTCACGGTGTCTGTTTGAATCATTAACCGTCTTCCAGTAAATAAAAAAGAAAAGAACATCACAGGGTCTATTAAAAGTGTTCAAACGCTGTATTTTCACACAAGGTTGTTATATGTTTGTTTTGCAGTGTTGAGTTTGAAACTGCATGAATGTAACACACTGGTATTTATTTGTGGGACTGCTGCTTTTGATACTGAAATTTCAGCAGACGTTGCTGAACAAGATGCACTGACTGACTATGAGGAAGAGAAAAAGAAGAGTGTCATCCACCTTGTATGCCTGGAGCAGGGGGGAAACATGGTTTGCAGTCGTGAAATTGTAATAAAACTTTTGAAATAAACATCCATTTTTATTGTTTATGCACTCATTTGGATTCCATAATAACACTAGTTAGGGAAAATGAGTTTATTAGCACGACAACTGAATATTTGAGAGTTTTAGAACTGTAAGCTCAGCGTTTTTTGACATCACTTTGGGGCATCAGCATAGAGGTGTTAATGTTAGCTCCACTGGGCTTGATATGTGAAATATTTCAAGACAAATTATACTTTTCAAGCTGCCACATTTTACAGAAAGAATACTAATGCAAACATAAAACAACGAGTGACAGCTATGTGCACTGATTTTTTTAAATAGCCTTTTATGGGACCTTCAGTCCTCTTCTTTTAAGGCTTGGAAGAGCAATCATTTTTATGGGAGATAGATTGTTATCCCCTTTGAATATAAAATATAATTCCATCTCTTTAGCATTCAGTACATTTAACAACCTTTAATTCTCTGAACCTTTTCTCTGCCAAACAAATTAGAATCAGTGCTGATTTCTGCCTCCTCTATTTGTGTACACACCTTTGTGATGATGTGGCAAAGAACCCTTTTTATTAGGATGAGGGAGAAATCCAATTTGTGCTCTGTGTTTTGAGGGATGTGGATGTGATGGGCCAGTCATTTTCAGTAAGGTAATCTAGTCTGGGGGGCTCAAGATTATATCAATTAAAAGTGGCAGCCTACAGACACTCTTCTAAATTCTTAACACAGTAAATGCAGCACTTGTGAAGCTCAATCAAACCAAAGGGCTTCATTGAGTGAGAAAATACATTATTTTATGTTTGAATATAATGACATGAGTAGAATAGGAATTGATGTTTCTCTAGAAGTTTATTTTACTTAAAAATCATTATAGTCAAGTCAAAGTGTGTATTTGTCTATTTAAAGCAACCTTAGTTGGCCATATACATTTAAAATATAATTCAATAAAATAACAATGAAATATCTATATATAGGGATTCATTCCACATTGAAATCCAAGATCTTTTGATAGTCAAGGAATAAAAGAATGTGAGAAGAAACAGGTTTGAAGCAGTGTTTTTAAAAGATCGATGGTCTGAGCAGCTTTAATTTGTAGAGGTAGGTTGTTCTGCTGATTCCAGGCCAACAGTCATCAACTCTGTCACCTCTGTTTTTGAGCCTGGGTCTAAATCTGACCAAGATCTATTGATTTGCAGCCCTCGTGCTCTGGAAGAAGCGTGGGGGTGCAAAGGTTTGGACAAGTGATGTCACACTAATAAAACTTAAAAACAAGCAGTAAAACTTCACACTGAATCCTGAAATGATTGAGAAGTCATTGTAGGAATTCCAGTACATGTGCGTAAATCAATAATATTTGTTCTAAATAGTTTTTGTTAATATTATTTAACTTATGCTCTTGAACTGTGCGTTTTTTCATCGGAATATTAATTTGAGACGGTCCCTAACCCACCATCCAGTCTGAGGAGGGAATCAATGACTTTCCGGTTATGAAACAAGCTGAAAAAAGCTTGTATATCCTGTCTTGCATTTTTACAATAACAGAAGAGAAGACCAGTTTAACCACTAGTGTATTACGTGAGGCGTTTTCCCAGCTGACACCGATGGTAAGCTTGAATTTAGCTTCCTCCAGCAGCAGAACGCCACTGCATCCGTCTGTCCGTCCGAAATGAAAAGAAACGGCACCTACAGGTTTTTGTCAGTTTTCTCCTGCGTCCTTGTTTGCGCGTTTTTGTTTGTGTTTTGGTTCTTTGTGTTTTACTCGATGGTTCACATGCCTTAAGCAGCCTCGACAGCTAGCTAGCTGCTGACCGGCTACTTACCCACACTGCACCGCTTTATTGACTAGTTCGGCGATCACATGAGCAACTAAACCCGGAAGTCACAACAGAGAGGGTGAGTGCATACAGGTTTTTAGCAGTTTAGCTAATTAAAATGTGTGTCAGCGGTAAAGCTTGCCTGTATTTTTAAGTTTGTGTTTTGGCTGTGTGTTATCCTGACGTTTATCTTTGCAAGTAATATTTTTTGTATTTTAAAACGTATAAACTGAGACACAGTTGCTGCTGCTTTCATTGATTTGATAAAAAATGTAAAAGCAATGTAAACATTTGTGACATTGAAACAGTTATTAAATTGAAGATAAAAATCCGTAACGTTACGGTTTATTCTGGCACAATAAGCTTTGACAAAGTTTGCCATTTATGAACCGGTTGACTGACAAATACAACATGAACATTCTATGTTCGATTTGGAAAATTTAATATCAACCCAGTGATTTTTTTTTTCTGTTAAATATTTTTCCTGTTTTTATACTTTGCTCGGTGGAGACTTTCCAACAAATAAAGCCAGAGGTTGTTTGATTGCGACATTTGTTAAACCTAAAGTGACAATAAATGAGGAAATGTCACAATAATAAATTCAGACTTAGGGCAAGCTAATTCAGCAATAATATGAAGGCCATTTGCTTAGCATTGTACTTGCTCCATTTTTTTTTTACTGCTTTAACAGTTTTGACTATAGTCAGGGTGTTGCATCAAAATAAGTTGCCCCATCATAAAACAGTTTCCCTGACAGCTTCACTCTGTTATCCCCCAAACATCTGTTGTTTTAAGAAAATATATTTTTAGAACATTGCAAAAAACATTATCTCTATCTTTTTTTGTGCTTGTTTTTACATTGTAACAGAGTAAACAGATGGTGGCTGAATATCACAGCTAAACATGTTTTCTTCAGTGTTTTGTAGGAAATTTTCACACTTTTGTGAGATACATAAATGAGTTGCTACGTCATGAAATAAACATCCTGAGGATTTTTATTCTTCTAAGCTGCACATTGTATGTTTATAACTGGAAGAGAAGAAAACCCCTATGGCTGGAAATCTAGACAAATGTGGGAATGATTTTTGGAATACATCCTGATATAAAAAGAGAACAAACAAAACAAACAAAAAAAAAGCCCACCTGAGGATACCCTGAGGTGTTTTGTACCATAATAACAATAAATCCATTTGGCACAGTTGAGTGGGTGCTTTAATGCTTCTGTTGTGGAAAACGAAATTGTAAAGCACCTATACTAAAAAACTTTACTGTGTAGTAGGATAACACCATTCTGGTAGGTCTAAAGGTTAAACTGGTGTTATTGTGGCAGAACTAACTCTTAAAGATGCATGTGTTTTTGCGGGGGAAAGTCTGTACAAAGTCAATGTGACAAACAATAATGTAGAATTGTTCATATCAATGCCCACAAGTAAAAAGTACACTGCATGTTCCCACACATGCAGACGTGTGTACACTGTATACATATGAATGTGTATATTGGCATCATACCTTCACAGTTATCATAAAAAAGTCTTTCCGCACAAAACAGACCAAAAATATGTGTTTTAGGCATGAAAGAAGAAGTCTATATTCATCCATACTTCTGTTTTGGCAACAATCAGATATTAGAAATTAATTATTAATTTGAAACCTGACAGACTGCATGAGGTCACTGTTATGTGTTTTCCCTTATTGTTCCCTTCACTGAGTTTTATATCACAGGGGACTATCATAAACTTGGCAGCTAAAAACAGTTACGTGGGCAACAGTCGCTCAGGATCACCCTCTAATTGTAGAGTTTATGTCTTCATGGTAAATGGTGCTTTTGTAAAACAATAAATCCCATGCAGCTCATGATGGACTCATGCTTTCAAAGGCAGCTCTGCTAAGAATGTGAATGTAAATTAGAATCAGTGAGAGAGAAGTGCAGTTGTAAAGTGCTTTTTCTGCCAGGGTCAGAACAGAAGACATATAAATGCAACCCATTCATATGTTTCCTCGCGTAAAGCCTGATGTATTTCACTGCTGCTTCATTTCCCAGTTTTTAGAATTTGATCAGTGAAGCTGCGATGGCGTCTGACATCAGTGAAGCGTCATCATCCACTTCAGACCTCAAGCTGCAGTTCGCGCCCTTCAGCAGCGCTCTGGAGGCAGGATTCTGGCACCAACTCACTCAGAAGAAACTCAATGACTACAGATTGGACGAGAGCCCCAAGTGTATCAAAGGATACTATTATAACGGTGAGTAGTGTGGTTAGATGGTGTCATCAGACTGATTTCTGCCAAGCACAGTTTCCGCACTTGGAACTGCCAAAAATAGATTTTTGTTTCTGAATTTTGTTAACATTTCTATGTGGTAGGTGATCCGGTCGGCTTACCAACTCGTCTGACTTTGGAGTTCAGTGCATTTGATGTGTAAGTATATTGAAATATGTCACATACACAAAGATCCTTCTAAGCTATGGTGTTTAAATGCACAATATACAGTACAGTTGTTTATACAAATGAAAATACATGAAATGTATAAATTTGCATAATTTTAGTTTAAGTTAATTTATTTTTGTTTGTCCTGGTGCTGAGATTTTTAGGGTGTAAGGAAATGTGATATAGATTATTGATAAAGAACACATCAAGATACAAGATGGCCTACTTTAACGTCTAATACACAACTTTTAGCTTCGTTTAAAGGTGAATCTTAGTATAAATGTATTTGTCTCAAAGTAAAGCAGACTTTAAACTGCATCTGAATCTTTTTTTAAACAAAATCACATGTAGGTGAACTCATTATCAATTTGTTCAGGGCACGTGGAAATAGTGCCTTTATTCCTCCCACTTTCTGCTCCTTTCTGCAAACACTGCTGGCATTAACATCATGCCATACAGCAGGTTGGAGCAGTTAGCACTTGTTAGCATCTGATTGTACTGCACAAACTGAGGATGGACCCCGCAGAGGAGCAAAATCTGGAAGTTTAAATCTGAAAGACACAGAACAAAACTTGGAAAAACAGACAGAGTGACCTCACTGTTGAGTTCAAACACAATTACAGCTCGACGCTGTTTATAAGAAACATGTTTTTGCTTTGTTTAGTCATTTTTTATATTTATTGCTCACATTCTAACAGTCCTAAAATCAACGTATATGATGTAAAGAAAACAACATGGCCTCAGAACTTGACATGAAAGTGAGACACGCCGTTTGTCAGCTCTCCACCAGAATCAGACTATGAGTGAATAACTATTACACACTTCCTGCTTTTACTGTAATTTAAATGGTCATACATTATTTAGCATGAAGCGTTTGCTTTAAGGCACAGAGTCAGATTTAGTTTAAAAGACAGAACAAGTGCCACATGTTCCAGCTCTTGAGCCCTCATCTGCAGGTTCATTTCTCTTCCTTCTACCTCTCGGTGCTTCACATCCACCTCCTCACCAGCACCAGCTGAAGCCCCGTAGCAGTCATGCTAGGCTTTTAAGGGGATCCATGTAAAGAGGGGCGAGTATTGTTTTCTTCTTCAAAAGTTGTATTTCTCCTTTTAGTTTTGTTTTTCTCCAAAAATTAGCTTGAAACCTTTTTAGGCATTCAAACACAACTACTTAACGTAAGAAATCTGCACCAAACAGCCAGTCTGCTTGTTCATACATCAGCAATTGTGTATGTAAAACTGAAAAACAGGAAAAGAGGAGAGGTTTCCTGGCAAAAGTGCTCATGAAACAGAAAAATGAAGTTGAAATGAACTATTGTACAACCTGAAAGCATATGGTTCCTCTTATAAGTGCTAGCTTAAGCTATCCACAAAAAAAGAAAAACCTAACAAAACAAAAGCATGACATTCCCAAACTGTTTCTCAAGTATCAACAAGAAGCAGACCAAAAGCTGACCAATCTCCTAGATTTGCATAACAGGAGAAAAAGGATTAAAACTGAGATGCTTCCCACCTCCACCAAATCTGAGCTGTCACTTTAAGGAACTCTTAACAGCCCTCTGCACACAACAGCAGCTCGAGTGGTTAACTGAAGATGAGGGAGGGAGGAAAGCCTGCAGGTGCTGGAGGAACTCGGTGTTTAAATCACACACTGGGAGACTGGAATAAATCAGCTTCCTGAAACAATCAACACACACACAGAAACACACAATCACTGTCGCTTATTCAGGCGATAATTCAAACTCACCTGTACGCCGTCACAGCACAGCAGGGTAAAGAGAGGGGCTGAGCGATCCCAGCAGAAGCACAGGAGGTGGAAACACACATTGTTTATGCAAACTTAATCATGTATTCTGTCAGATATTTTTAATGCAACCAGTTGGAAGTGCTGTTGCGGATTTACCTGTCAAGAAAAACAATCCTAGTGCTGGAACTGATCTTATTAAAGAGATACAATGGATGCTATCGCCTTTAATGTAAAGCTGTGTTTGTGTGCTTTGATTTTTATTTATAACTCCTAAATAACGTACTGTAGTTCTGATAGACATAAAACTTAAAGCGGCACTCCGGAGGATTTCATCAGGAGAGCAGTTTTTGAATCTAGCGTCCAAAGGCTCCTCCTCAAAACATCTCGACACGCGCGTCCGGTCGCGTGTGCGCGCGGCGCATATACTTCGGACATGAACTGTACAGCTCAGTGTGTAGGGTTTAATCACTCACAGTTCACAATCTTATTCCAACAATACTACGAGGGTCTGATGAGCCCTCTCTGTCCCTGCTGCTTCTGATATTAGCTCTGTTAGCAGAGAGCTGCTGCTGGACTCTGAAGCTGAACTTGACTCGGCCCTGGATGAACTTTCTGACCAAAATAAACGCATAATCCTGTCAAGCCTTGCCATTCTGTGAGGTGAAAGGTTTAAAAATAAAAATAAATCCATCTTTAGCTGGGGAATGGGTAGGTTTTTAGTAGAAATGAGCCGTGAGTCCTCAGTGAACGGCTGAGACGGCAGAGAAACACACGGAGCGTCCTGTACGAGAGCGCCCCCTACTGGTACAGGTTTGGTCGATGCGCGTGCATGTTGAGAGAATGCAGAAATTTGAATTTCATTGGCTGAAAAATGTCGGCGGCAAGAAATAATGGAAAGGGGTCTCTAGGAGGAAGGAGGGTCTTCATCAGAATGACAGATGTTGTGGAACTCAACCCATAGATCATAGTTTAGACCTGAAATATCATTTAAAACATTTAGAAAACTTTGATACAGAGAAAAATGCTCCAGAGAGCTGCTTTAATATCTTCTGTCTTACTATGTATAAATGTGTTGTTTTCTATTCCCTCAATGCAGTTGATATAAAGGTGTTTAATTTATTTTTCCTGTAGCGACAGTCTGACTCCAGCTCGCTGCTGTCCAGCTGTTGGAACGTTGTACAACACCAACACACTCGATGCCTTTAAGACCATTGATAAGAAGGCTCTGCTGGAGAAAGAAGCCAGTGAGGTAAAGGGCACCCACAGGGAATGTTTACCAACACAAATATTTATTTAAATAATCTCACAAGGTAGAAAGAAGGCTGTGCAATAAATATACAAAATGGGAAACAAGTTGTGCAGTCAGATGACTGAATAACTTTCCTTTGTTGTGTAGATATGGGATGCTATACAGTCCGGAGCTGCATTAAAGGACCCGTCTATCCTTTGTAGATTTATTCTCCTGACCTTTGCAGTATGTATTAAAAAATGATATAAGTATTTCCATGTATTTATACCACTTCATATATAATTTTTAAATCCTTTTTACCACCTCTTGTAGGACTTGAAGAAGTACCATTTCTACTATTGGTTCTGCTTCCCTGCACTTTGTTTCCCAGAAGGGATAAAAATCCTCCAGCAGCCTGTTGATCTAGAGAAGGTTTTCTCTGCTAAACAGGTCCTATTTTTTACATTTTATCATTCAAACAAATAAATGTGATGTCTAATTACGCTTTGAGGCTTTGTTGTCCTCACAATAAGCTTTCCTAATCTTCTGCCTGAAGGAAAGAGGGTGAACATTTAATGGTTTATCCTCTGTTTTACAAATATATGAAAAAAACTAGTCTTTTCCTTCATTTAAAATCATTTAATTATGAATGCTTTGATCCAGGTGACACATGCGTTTAATAAGTTAAATATGATTTTAACCTGTTCAGTTAAAGAATTGCCTCTCCCGACTGTTTATTAATGATTATGAAGTACGGCTTGTTTGACAGAGTGCAGCACCTTGTGTGACTAACGTTATACAATCCCTTCTTTTTCAGATCGCAGCCCTGCAGGAGGCCTATGATGGCCTGTGTGTGAAAAGAGGGACCACTGCAGTTCCTTACTTCCTCATGAAATACGTGAATGATACTGTTGACATGGCTCCACTGGAGGACTGGGAGACATTTTTCACTGATGATAAGAAGGTAGTCACATGTAATGTGTTGTGTTTGTATATTTAACATTAATAGCAGTTTAATTTAAAAATGTGCAATAAGTTTTCCAACAATTTTATATATTTACTGGTAGTTTTATCTTTTTAAATGCATGTAATTTCCATGATAAGCCATAAAAATGATAAATTCTTGACTTATCTTTCTATTAGATCAAAAACAAACACTCATTTGTTCGATCGTACACACCCTGTTTGTTTCGTCCAGGTTACCGTGGGCGTCTACGATCCGTGTACTCTGTCTCAACATCCTGGCTGGCCTCTGAGAAATCTGTTGGTCCTCTTGGCGAAGCAGTGGTAAATAATACTTGTGTTTGTTAGTTTTGTGTTCATGCAGAGACGAGATGAGGAAGTTGTGTACTTGAGCTGCGAGTTTTTATCATAAACACTGAATTTCATAAACACATTGGATCTGATGAATTCATTTTGCATGATTTTCACCTCCAACTTGGTTTATTCATGCACACAAAGACGAGAGTCATCCGCTTGACGAGTTTCTGACGCTGATTTCACTGTAATAAAACATCACAGCTCATTTTTCAAGCTATCTGACTCAAGTTGTTGCAGAATTATTGTGGGTTTTTGAAAGCGTACCCATTTGGGCATTTATTTGGATAAATACATTTTATTGAAATATTTACAGAGGAAATGTTTTAGTGCACCAGTGGGCATGTTGGTGCAAGCTGTTAGTTAAAATATTATCAAGAGTTCTGGGCAGAGTATGTTCATATATTTACACAGTTATTAACAGACGACAGACAACATACAGGTGTCTATTGAGTCATTTTACCTTTGCATTTATTGTATCAGAAACAGGAACCTTCTTATGGTGTGGGAAACGTTGACTTTGTTGCAAAAAATAGTAGAGATGTGTGCTCTGAGATAAATTACAGGAAGGCAAAAATCAAATCCTGTAATAGTATAATAAATTGTATATAATGTATATTTTGAGCACATAATGTAGGATAAAAAAAAAAAGAATGTATATTGCCCACCACCTTTCAGACCAGAGTTTTTAACTAAGATCATCCTATGCATAAGTTCAGTTGGTCGAATGTTACCTGAGTTGTAGCCATTTTTTATGAGTTAGCTGTCATCTTGAAGGTGGTTGATTCTAAAACTTGGCCAGTTGTAGATGTTCATCCAATCAAAACATTATGAAAATGTCATTAAATTCTGGTGAGTGGTTAATGAGATATTTTACTAACAGACACATAGACATATAAAACAGAGTAATGCTATAAATATAATTAAAAAAAAAAAAAAATTGATCGTGTATTTCAAACAGACTTTTATTGCCTAAAGTAAGAATCCCCATCCAGGCTTGTTAGGCAGCAGTAATAAATAAAGGTTTTACTTTCCATGTTTTGCAACAGGAAGCCATTGAGTAACACAGACTCCATCTGTCTGGTGCATGGCTCCAGTTTCCCCCTTTAATCTAAACACGAATTCTTGAGGCTGGTTGGACTAGATGAGTGAACATGGAATTTAAATGTAACCATGACGTCTAAATTAGTCAGTTTCTTGAGGATTTTATTGTGTGATCTGTTGTTATTTCAGAACCATATTAGGAGAAATGTGATGGTTGATTATTTTACTGTGAACAGTGCACTCACTCACCTGTGTTTATTTTTTAATTAGTGAGGGAGTTACAGAATAAGTGTTTCTTCATTTTTTTTCCAGAGTGTGAACTTCCTAATACTTGTGTGCAATGTGTTTTCCTTTTGAATGTGTGTGTGTGTGTGTTTGTGTGTGTGTGTGTGTGTGTGTGTGTGTGTGTGTGTGTGTGTGTGTGTGTGTGTGTGTGTGTGTGTGTGTGTGTGTGTGTGTGTGTGTGTGTGTTAGGGGCTCTAAGCTGGACCAAGTGGAGGTGCTGTGTTTTAGGGACAGAACTCTGCAGGGAAGCCGCTCCATTCAGCACAGTCTCATCCTCCAAATCAAGCTACCCAAACTCCCCAACAACTCAGGTAATCTCTGTTTCTTTGTATTTGTGCGTCCGTCTCGGCATGTCTGCGCGTTTGTACTCATTCACCTGATTGACTGTGTTGTGTGAGGAACAGAATTTAGGCTCACTTTCCACTGAGATGATCTGCCTCCTTTAATCTCACAAAGCTTCTCTGTTTTTCTTTTGTCTGCCGAACTTGGAATGAAAACAATTTAAATGTTAATGGCGGCACGGAGAAAGAGGCCGCTCGGTGATCTGTAAAGGTTTTTGTTGAGTTTAGATGAGACTTCTTTGTTTTCTTCAGTCTCCTCTGTCAGCACATCATAGATTTAATGAAGTCACGGTGAATGTATTCATGCAGTAAAAATTAATTTATGCTTTTCTGTTTACGTAGACATGTTTTGTGCTGTTTTGAAGGGGATTAACTAGTCCACCTTGGCCTAACTTTAATATGAATGAGGCTCAACTTTGCCACCATTGTATTTTAAAATTTAGCTTTAGCTGGTAAATACACACGTGCTGCTGAACAAAATCTACTAACAAGTAACTATTTAGCATTATTTATTCTCTAGTTGGAATTTGTTAATAATTTGTGCAGTAATGGTATTTATTATAATATTTTGTTTTTTTAGTGTGTCCTAAAAGTGTTGGTTGGGAGAAGAACCCAAAGGGGGCCATGGGACCGAGGATGGTCAACCTGAGTGAATGCATGGACCCTAAAAGGTAAAATCTAAAGCAGAAGGTGTTAGACAGAATCTTCACTGGTTCAAATCTGCAGATATTTTAACAGTAGATACTTGATTGACTCTGTTTGATGTCTGCAGGCTTGCAGAATCATCCGTTGACCTGAACCTCAAACTAATGAGGTGGAGGCTGGTTCCTTCATTGGAGCTGGACAAAGTTGTCAACACTAAGTGTCTTCTTCTGGGTGCTGGGACGCTTGGCTGCAATGTGGCCAGAACTCTCATGGTAACAGGAGATCTGACAGAATTAACACTACTGTTGTTTTTGTTTGTCTTTTTTTGACACTGCTCCATGATTCAAATTTATAATCAAATGTTTTTGAAACCTAGTGTTTTTTTGGGGGGGTGGGGGGTCTTTTGGGCTGTTCGGTAAGAATGAGGAGTTTCAAAACACACAATTGGTCACTGTCAGAAATGATCACACCCACATGATGAGGGTCATGGCTTTGATAGACAGCTGTTGTTACAGGAGATGGGGTCAGAGTTCTGTATAATGGCAGAGGCAGCTGAAAGTATACATCTAAGTGATTCAGATAAATGGCTTTGTCCAACAAACCAGCACTTTACCTGCTTTTCTTGCAACTATGAGTTTTGCTTCTCTTACTGAAACTATTTAAATGTTGCAACAAAACAGCAAGGTAAAGTGCAGGGTTATCAGACAAACTATTTATCAGCAACACTTAGACGAACACCTTCACCTGCTGCCAACATCATTCAGCACTTTGACTCCATCTACCTAGAACACCAGCTGTCAATCAAGGTCAAGGCGCTTATCATGTGGGTGTGGTTGATTTGAAAATGACCAATCATGTGAGAGGCTGTGAAATCCTCAGTGTTTGCCTCCAAACTGTTGTAAATCAGAGTGATTTGCACAGTCAGAGTTTTACTTTGAGAGCAGGATTTCAAGTGAGATCATGGAACTATCGCTACGCTGACATTCTCGTGTGCACGATGGCTTTGTTGTGCACTTGGTAGCTGAGTTCTACGTGCACGAATTGATGGATATACATAAGTAGCAATGGTTACCAGATCAATGTAATGGATTATTTCCTTGTGAATACATTTTTTTCTTGCAAGTCTTTTGACATAAATTAAATTCCTTACTAAATGCTATCACAATATTGACAACCAATCTTGATAAAAGGACATTTATTATGGTGATATTGATTGTCTCCTCCGTGAACCGTCACCTTATCGTGGTGGAGGAGTTTGAGTGCCCTAATGATCCTAGGAGCTATGTTGTCTGGGGCACTTGTGCCCCTGGTAGGGTCACCCATGGCAAATTGGTCCTAGGTGAGGGGTGAGACAAAGTGCGGTTCAAAAGACTCTTTATGGAAATACAATCATCGAGCCAGTGTACCCGGCCCGGAGGGTTACCGGGGTCCCACCCTGGAGCCAGGCCTGGGGTTGGGGCCCGTGAGCGAGCGCCTGGTGGCCGGGCTTTCGCCCATGGGGCCCGGCCGGGCCCAGCCCGAACTGGATACATGGGCTCATCCACCTGTGGGCCCACCACCTGCAGGAGGAACATGAAGGGTCTGGTGCATTGTGGATCGGATGGCAGACCAAGGCGGGAGCTTTGGCGGTCCGATCCCCGGACACAAAAACTGGCTATTGGGACATGGAACGTCACCTCTCTGGCGGGGAAGGAGCTGGAGCTTGTGGAAGAGGCTAAGCGATACCGGCTAGATATAGTCGGGCTCACCTCGACACATAGCGTTGGCTCTGGAAGCCGAGTCCTTGAGAGGGGTTGGACTCTCTTCTATGCTGGAGTTGCTCCGGGTGAGAGGCGGAGGGCTGGGGTGGGCTTTCTGTTAGCCCCAAGACTCTCTGCCTGTATGTTGGGGTTTTCTCCGGGGGACGAAAGGGCAGCTTCCCTGCGCCTTCGGGTTGGGGAACGGGTCCTGACTGTTGTTTGTGCTTATGCACCAAATAGCAGCTCAGAGTACCCACCCTTTTTGGAGTCCCTGGGACGAGTGCTGGATAGCGCTCCTACTGGGGACTCCATAGTCCTGCTGGGAGACTTCAACGCTCACGTGGGCAATGACAGCGTGACCTGGAGGGGCGTGATTGGGAGGAACGGCCCGCCCAATCTGAACCCGAGTGGTGTTCTGTTTTTGGACTTCTGTGCAAGTCGCAGTTTGGCCATAACGAACACCATGTTCGAACATAAGGATGCCCACCGGTACACCTGGTACCAGGGCAGCCTAGGTTACAGGTCGATGATTGACTTTATAGTTGTATCATCTGACCTGAGACCGTATGTTTTGGACACTCGAGTGAAGAGAGGAGCGGAGCTGTCAACTGATCACCACCTGGTGGTGAGT
>SSNR01000086.1:1558349-1608472 GCA_006937965.1 Callopanchax toddi | reverse complement strand
GCAGCCGAGTGTGAAGCGGCTGGGATGAGGATCAGCACCTCCAAGTCTGAGGCCATGGTTCTCGGTCGGAAAAGGGTGGCTTGCCAACTCCAGGTCGGGAGAGAGATCCTGCCTCAAGTGGAGGAGTTCAAGTATCTCGGGGTCTTGTTCACGAGTGAGGGAAGGAGGGAGCGGGAGATCGACAGGCGGATTGGGGCAGCGTCTGCAGTGATGCGGACGCTGAACCGGTCTGTTGTGGTGAAGAAGGAGCTGAGCCGGAAAGCAAGGCTCTCGATTTACCGATCGATCTACCTCCCAATCCTCACCTATGGTCATGAGCTTTGGGTAATGACCGAAAGAACGAGATCGCGGATACAAGCGGCCGAAATGAGTTTTCTCCGCAGGGTGGCCGGGCTCAGCCTTAGGGATAGGGTGAGGAGCTCGGACATTCGGGAGAGACTCGGAGTAGAACCGCTGCTCCTCCATGTCGAAAGGAGCCAGTTGAGATGGTTCGGGCATCTTGTTAGGACGCCCCCTGGACGCCTCCCCAGGGAGGTGTTTCAGGCAAGTCCTGCCGGCAGGAGGCCCCCGGGTCGACCCAGGACACGCTGGAGAAAATATATCTCTGGTTTGGTCCTGGAGCGCCTTGGGATCCTGCCAGAGGAGCTGGTAGAAGTGGCTGGGGAGAAGACTGTCTGGAGCTCCCTAATTGGGATGCTGCCCCCGCGACCCGGACCCGGATAAGCGGAAGAAGACGAGACGAGACGATATTGATTGTCTTTAGTTCTCATTGGCTGCCCTCTTATACTCTTATAGTACCTTTCACTAACTGAATAGGACATGCAGTAAGTGCCATCAAATATTCTAAATATTCTTGTAGAGTCTGTGTGCAGATCAGAAATACATTAATGTGTTTTTTAATGAAACCTGTGATAATTTTAAACATAATCACAGCAAACCTAATTTCCTCTATTTCAAATATACCAGTACCTGTTTTTTGGGTTTTTTAATGGACAAGAACTCCATTGATTTGGCTTCTGTGGACTTACACCCTATCCTTTTGTTCTGTTAATGCTCTGGCGAACACACAGTGGAAATGCACCAAATTTGAATTTTTAAAGTCGTATTACTAATTTCCTGAAGCATCTCACGGCGTTCTGTTGAGGTGTTTGTGTTCGTGAAAGGCGGACATGTTGAAGTAAGGATGTTTGTTTATTGTTTTCCAGGGATGGGGAGTGAGACACATCACATTTGTTGACAATGCAAAGATCTCCTACTCCAATCCAGTTCGGCAGCCTCTCTACGAGTTTGAGGATTGCCTCGGAGGAGGAAAGTCAAAAGCTACAGCAGCTGTTGATCGTCTCACCAAAATCTTCCCTGGTGTGGTGAGTTCAGTAGCATTCAGTATCTCTCTCTCCGATGGAACGCCGTACAATTTTTGTCTTGTAACATTTGTCATTTTAAATACAAACTTTTATTCCCTTAAGTTTAGAAACACTCTGGTTCTATTTCTTATTTAACTGTTCTGCGGGAACTTTTGCAGATGCGTGAACTGGACTGATAGGACGCTAATGTATTTCTCTTTGAATGGTCGTATCTCAGATGTGATGGCCAAATTGTGGCGAAAATGAGAAGCTGTGCTATCTGCATATTAATGCTGCTAGTTTCATTACTTTTCTAATTAATGAGAGGGCTCTCTGAAAAAGATACTTTGTCAGATTAGCAAATGAAAAAGCAGCCAATCACTCAAAGCTGGGCTCAGATATGGTATCATAGAGCTTGCCCATTATTAGGCCACTTGGAATTGCTTCGACTGAATGCGTATTCAAAATGTGAATTGTGTGTGTACACCGGTGTGTTTTTCATATGTGTTAGTGATTATATAAGTATTGTTTTTTTTAAAAGAGAGTTTGATAGGACAGGTAGTTTACCACTGCTGGTTATCTAGTTTCAGATGTTCTAAACTCTCTTAACCTTTAATGAGCTAATTAACTTTTCAGGTGTATTTGACATCATTAAGCTGGATTTTTTTTTTTTGTCTCCTATATTTATTATTTATTAACCAATTACCCTGTCAACTCATTATTATCTGAAATTGCACAAAATCTTCCCTGTAACTCCTCAATTGTTCAAAATTTAAATCTCAATTTATGTTGCCATTAAGAGTCTTAGTTGTGTTTTTTTTTAATGAGGTGAAAGAAACTTGGACCTCACATCCAATAAGGCATGTGATAGGCTCTAAAAATACATATTTATACACACAAGTGTTTGTCATCTCATCTTGTTAATGTCAAAGTGTTTCACTTAGTTTTTAATTTCTTTCTTCTGGGTTGAAAATGAAAAGTACAAAACCCAGTTTCACAATTGGTGGATGGCCTGGTGCAGTTATTAGATGTGCTGCTGCATCCATCCATACATTCTCCCTGTTTTATTTTCTTATTGATGTTGGCGAGCCCCTGCTGTTCTTTTTTCCCTGGCTGCTTTTCTACAAACACAGGAGCATCAGGTGCAGAAAGCACTGAGGTGCAGTAATTGAAGTGAGAGAATGTGGATCAAAATACGTCGTAATGTTGAAAAAGGTCAGCAGATTTCATATTTTGTCTAGGGACAAATAAAGTCACCTGACATTTCCTGGATTTGGTAGTTGTGTTTGCACCAACAGCTTTATTTTTCAGTCTGCAAATTTATTCGATATTCTAGTTTTGCTGTTTGGAAATTACTTTTGGAACATTATGAAACATTTATCTTCTGATGAATGTTTATTTTTTTTACAATCAGAGGTTGTTTTGTCTTCCTTGGCTGCAGGTTATGGATGTTTGTTGTGGTAATTGGAATGTGATTACCATCCCTACAGTGCGAATTCACTCCCTCTTTGCTTAGCAACACTTACGTCAAAGTTAAATGTAAATCCAAGACTTGTTAAACAGCTCCCACTCTTGAAAAACGGAGAGCGAGGGCTGAAGATCCACTGATTCAGTAAAATGCTGCACTTCGTCTTATTAAATTCTCACACTTCTTTTTTTTTTTTGCTCTTTCCCTTTGCTTGAAATTATGCTTGACATTTTCATTTCCCTCAAATCCAGGTCCTGAAGATAGATGTTATAATTCAGCATTTTCATTGGATAAGAAGATAAATGAGTTCTCAGTGGTTATAGCCTTTAAAAATATTAATTATTAATGGTCATCAATGTTGACTTATATACATAAGAGAGCCTCATTTACAGTCAATCTGTTTTTTTGGTACAATGTTTATTTTTCCTGTATTATTTTAATGTCTTATTGTTTTCCAGCTTTGAATTTTTATTTATTTTTTTAAATGTTTACTGGTTTAAATAATATTTAGAATATTTATAAAGAAAGCAATGTTTACACTTTGTATACTTTATGCATATTTTTCATAAAGAAAAATATTGAAACTTCCTATTCTCCAACATTCTTGCTTTAACATCGCTGCATTAAAAGTAAAAATGAACACCCATAAAATAGCAATAATATGAATGATTAAAATAATTTTATTTTGAAACTCTGGGTAATGGATACCTCATTTCCTGGTCCTGGCACCAAAGTCAAAATGTGTTTTTGGTGCTGATTCCAGTAAATCTTTGATTAAAAAAAAAAAAGGACTCAGCTCGAATTATTTTTTTCTGTTGCACTTACAGCATTAAAGTTACATTTTCAATGTACAAACTTTAATGACTGCCATTAAAGTCCCTAAAATACGATTGTCATCAGCTAAATTCAAACCCATAAACAAGTCTTTTGTTTCATACTAAAAAGAAAAGTTTATGACAAATATTTTAATGTTAATTTGAAATAAAATATATTTTAATCATGAGAACCTATATGTGCCACACAGGGTACAGAAGATGTCTGAGTTTGTAATAAATGAGATGTGATGTCATTCAGGAGTAAAACATGCTGTAACAAGAAGTTTAATTTGTTTAGCTGCAGCCTGATAAGAGTTTATAAAATGTGTTGAGTGTAAATATTAGCCTTTATTTTGAAATTAGCTTATTTTTAAATTGGTTACAGGTCCTTCTCAAAAAATTAGCATATTGTGATAAAGTTCATTGTAATGTACTGATAAACATTAGACTTTCATATATTTTAGATTCATTACACACAACTGAAGTAGTTCAAGCCCTTTTATTGTTTTAATATTGATGATTTTGGCATACAGCTCATGAAAACCCAAAATTCCTATCTCAAAAAATTAGCATATCATGAAAAGGTCCTCTAAACGAGCTCTGAACCTAATCATCTGAATCAACTAATTAACTCAAAACACCTGCAAAAGATTCCTGAGGCTTTAAAAACTCCCAACCAGGTTCATTACTCACAACCACAATCATGGGTAAGACTGCCGACCTGACTGCTGTCCAGAAGGCCATCATTGACACCCTCATGCAAGAGGGTAAGACACAGAAAGAAATTTCTGAACAAATAGGCTGTTCCCAGAGTGCTGTATCAAGGCACCTCAGTGGGAAGTCTGTGGGAAGGAAAAAGTGTGTCAGAAAACGCTGCACAACGAGAAGAGGTGATCGGACCCTGAGGAAGATTGTGGAGAAGGACCGATTCCAGACCTTGGGGGACCTGCGGAAGCAGTGGACTGAGTCTGGAGTTGAAACATCCAGAGCCACCGTGCACAGGCGTGTGCAGGAAATGGGCTAACCAGAAACAGCAGCAGAAGCGTCTGACCTGGGCTACAGAGAAGCTGCATTGGACTGTTGCTCAGTGGTCCAAAGTACTTTTTTCGCATTAAAGCAAATTTTGCATGTCATTTGGAAATCAAGGTGCCAGAGTCTGGAGGACGACTGGGGAGAAGGAAATGCCAAACTGCCTGAAGTCCAGTGTCAAGTCCCCACAGTCAGTGATGGTCTGGGGCGCCATGTCAGCTGCTGGTGTTGGTCCACTGTGTTTTATCAAGGGCAGGGTCAATGCAGCTAGCTATCAGGAGATTTTGGAGCACTTCATGCTTCCATCTGCTGAAAAGCTTTATGGAGATGAAGATTTCATTTTTCAGCATGACCTGGCACCTGCTCACAGTGTCAAAACCACTGGTAAATGGTTTACTGACCATGGTGTTACTGTGCTCAATTGGCCTGCCAACTCTCCTGACCTGAACCCCATAGAGAATCTGTGAGATATTGTGAAGAGAAAGCTGAGAGATGCAAGACCCAACACTCTGGATGAGCTTAAGGCCGCTATCAAAGCATCCTGGGCCTCCATAACACCTCAGCAGTGCCACAGGCTGATCGCCTCCATGCCACGCCGCATTGAAGCAGTCATTTCTGCAAAAGGATTCCCCACCAAGTATTGAGTGCATAACTGAACATAATTATTTGAAGGTTGACTTTTTTGTATTAAAAACACTTTTCTTTTATTGGTCGGATGAAATATGCTAATTTTTTGAGACAGGAATTTTGGGTTTTCATGAGCTGTATGCCAAAATCATCAATATTAAAACGATAAAAGGGCTTGAACTACTTCAGTTGTGTGTAATGAATCTAAAATATATACAGTAAAAGTCTAATGTTTATCAGTACATTACAGAAAATAATGAACTTTATCACAATATGCTAATTTTTTGAGAAGGACCTGTACATGTTTTAGAAAATGGGCAGGGATTTTATAGGGTTCTTTTATTTATTTTTTGTTGCTAAATTTGTCATGCCTTTGTTCTTTAAACATACAACTCCTCCACCCATTTGTTGGTGAAATAAAGCCTCGATGTTGGATGTATGGATGCTGAAAATGCAGCAGCTAACTCTGTACTAAGTGCTGTTTACTTTCCTATATTTGTGAATTCTGAAGGCTTTTTTCTGTAAGTTATTTATAGAAAAGACAGCTGAGACTGGTAAGATCAAATGTTTGAGGAGGAACTGTTTCTGTTTTGTCATTCTTTCATTGTTTCCTAAAATATGCATCAATCTGGAGTAGAATAACCATGCTCTAATCCATCTGAAAAGAATAGATCAATCTGTCTGTTTGGCAAGAGCTCGTTAAGGCTCCGCCAAGGAGAACAATATTATGTTTACATCCAGTCGAGCTGTCAGGAACATTCTCTGAGACCTACTGTATATAGCCGGAGGCTCAACCCCAACAAGGTCACTGATAAATAGAAAGTATAAATTGTGTATTTTCACAAAGTACAAAGGTTATCGAGCACTTTATAGCTCAATTTTACAATGTCTCCCTTTTTCCCTTTTTTTTTTTCTTGTTCTCTTCCACAGAATGCAGAAGGTTACAATATGAGCATCCCAATGCCTGGTCACCCTGTGAATTTCTCTCAGGCTACTCTCTCTCAGGCTCAGAAGGATGTGGAGCAGCTGGAGAAGCTCATTTCCGACCATGATGTGGTGTTTTTATTAATGGACACAAGAGAGAGCCGCTGGCTGCCTACAGTGATAGCTGCCAGCAAGAGAAAGGTGGGAAGGAATAGTACAACATGTGCTATAAACACACACACACACACACACACACACACACACCAGTGTGTTCAGGCTGGAGTTGGGGAGCAATTAAAGTTCCATTTTGGATCTTTTACATACAAACAATGACTGACATAATGACATGCGATGTAAAAGTGGACACCTGCAGTGAAGTATGCTCAGTGAATTATCATAAAGCTTTGTGAACCTTCTTCGCCACTTTTAGCTCATTAGTTGGTATTGTACATCAGCTGGGTGATACATTTTGACCAATCTTGTCACAGGAAATAGCTGTTTTCAGCTAGAAGCTCTGATTAGTCCACTGTCCACACACAAAATGGACAAATTTAACTATTTGATGGACAAAACCAACAATGTTTCTTTCAGTATGCTTTCTATTGTTTAAAGGAAAAAAATGCACACAGCAAAAATTATGTATAAATAAAATATGGTGAAGTATGATGATGAGCTGATCTTTATGGAGCCTTAAGGATTCTAAATAAACAGTTGATTCTAATGTGTTTTATTAGGTTACACTCATGTGCAGCTTAAATAAAAGGTATATAACACAAGCAAACCCAAAATGCAGTTTGTAAATGAAGGAGGTAATTATTAAGAGGAAATAATCCAATCCTACATGGTCCTGTGTGAAAAAGTGATTACCCCTAAACCTAACAACTGGTTGGATCACCCTCAGCAGCAACAACTGCAATCAAGTATTTGCTTTAACTGGCAATGAGTCTTTTACATAGCTGTGGAGGGATTTTGGCTCCACTCATCTTGCAGAATTCAGCCACATCGGAGGGTTTGAGCGTGAACTGCCACAGCATCTCAGGTCAGGACTCCAAAGTCTTCATTTTATTTTTCTTAAATCAATCAAAGATTAACTTGGTGTGTTTTAGATCATTGTCCTGTGGCAGAACCCAAGTGCCCTTCAGCTTCAGGTCTCAAACAGAAGATTAGACAGATTTTATGCCCAGTCTCTTTCTTATGGTGGAGTCATGAACGCTGATCTTAACTGAGGTAAATGAGGCCTGCAGTTGGATGATGTTCTGGGGTATTTTGTGACATCTTTGATGAGTTGTTGCTGCTCTTGGGGTAATTTTTGTCAGCTGGCCACTACTGGGAAGGTTCACCACTGTTCCATGTTTTTGCCATTTGTGGATAATGGTTCTCACTGTGGTTCACTGGACTCCCACAGCTTTGGAACTGGTTTTATAACTTTCATCGAGAGATCTCAATTATTTTGTTTCTCATGTGTTAATGAATTTCCTTGGATTGCTTTTGAGGATCTTTTGGTCTACTCTACTTTGTCAGGCAGGTTCTATTTAGGTGATTTCTTGATTGAGAACTTGAGCTCAGCTCTCCAAAGATGTGATAAACTGCAGTAAGTTGATGTTGTGACGGAGGGGAAATCACTTTTTAACACAGAACCATGTAGGACTGGGTTTTATTTAATAAAAGTCTTTATTTGGAAACTGCCCTTTGTGTAAATTTTTTGATGATCCAAAATATTCAAGTTTGACCAAATCTTAGTAGGTTCTGAAACAAGGCAACTAGATTTCTTTAATGCCTTGAAGGCATTTTGCTTCTTGTCTGTGGAGCTTTCTAAATTCAAACAGAAAAATGCAGAATAACAAAAGCTTTCTCTACCGTTTAAAAGCATCCAAGTTCTGAAATCCTGTTGTCTTGTTTCTGAACATAAAGGATTGCTTCATTTTTTTATTTCCTCCCAAATACAGTATGTAGTAGCACCTGCTTTAGTCAAATAATCCTAAATTAGATTAGATTAGATGATACAGTAAAAACAGAAGGAGACTAAAAAAAGTAAAAAAACAAACAAACACCAGATGACTTATTCCAACACTATCCAACATTTTCAAATGAACCCAGGCTTTATGTCTTTTGGTAGACCAGCAAAAATAGAGAAAATCATAGAATCCAGCTTTAACCTCTCCTGTTTACTAATCTGAGAATCCGTTTGAAGTTTGTCGTGTCTTCAGCAGAAACGGAGGCAGCTTTGTAAAATCTTCTCCGTCTTTCACTCCTCAGCTGGTGGTGAACGCCGCCTTAGGCTTCGACACGTTTGTTGTGATGCGTCACGGCCTCAAGAAACCTCCCATCAATCAGAGCATTTCCACGGAGACGGACTCCTCCCCTTCCTGTTCCTCTGCTTCCTCTTCGTCCTCCACACCAGCCGGATTGGAGTCCCGTGTCCCAGGCTCCTCCATCTTCTCCAACATTCCGGGACACAAGTTGGGCTGCTACTTCTGCAATGACGTGGTGGCACCGGGAGATGTGAGGAAAACAACACACACCTACCAACTATTAGTCATTAGATTATTCAAAAAAACAAAATAAATTTTTGATTATCTAAATAATTATCACTAATTAACCTGCTGTTGTAGCTCTTATAGCATACTGTATTCTAGCTGCAGGATCATAAAAATAACCAAAAAGAGCCCATTTTGGACTGAGCTCCAGATAAATTGAACAGAATGAATGAATTGTTTAGTGCACGTGACAGTCATTTACACTATCACTATAATCACTATGAAGGGGTGAGACTTATTGTGTCCAAAAGCACATTTTTAATCCTATGTTTAATTATGATATAAAGACTAAAGAAACCCGTATACTTGTAAAAGTCACTTTGTTCCATCCCATCGATGTGATTCCTGGTAGTCTTTATTTGTGATTTTTTTTTTTTTCCTCCCTCATTACCTTTTCACACGAGTAGTGTGCAAGGTCAAGTTGTCAGCGCTGAAAGGTCTTAGAGTCATTTGTTGGAAACTTTCCTCATTCACCCTTCAGCTCTATAAATGCTAGCTGGCTCCCACCCACAGGCACAGATTACAGTAATATTATCATCAAAATTAAAAGGTGCTGCTTGCGCTCACTAAATTTGAAATGTGAATGGATGAGAAAATGTTGTAGATATTATAATATCCGTACAAGTCCCTTTGTTCCGTGCTCCGCTGCGTATTGTCACATATCTCAGAACCGTGTCACCGATCAGCCACCATAAAGAAATGAAACATGCTCTACCTTTTCTCTATCAGTTTGCTTATCAAGCTCTTTTGTTCACAGTTTAATTTTCTGAAATCTGTTGGTTAATGTGCAGTTCTGCACACACACTAATGGCTCGTGCTTCAGTCCATTAGCTGTGTCTGCTTGTCGTTTTAGATGATTGCAAATTGGTTGGAGCTGCTCCCAGTTAAATCTGTGAAAGAAGGCCACACAGTCAATGACAGAGACACATTAATGGTTCCATTTATGAAGAGACTGTGGCATCAATAAAAGCCTATTTAGCTGAAATACACCAATATTCGTAAACGTGCGGTCAGCACTCTGCGATCCACGACTTGGCCTTTAGCCCTTTTAGACATGAGCATCATCTCATGCAGTTTCCTTCCATCTCAAATACTTTTGGCCAAACTTGATGAGTTTTATTAATTGAGTTTTGTGTCACCACAACACAATTCATGATATTTCTGTTTATCTCTTTTGTCTTAAATGATTTATTCTGTTGTTTTGTACATAGTCTACCAGGGATCGGACCCTGGATCAGCAGTGTACTGTAAGCAGACCGGGCCTCGCCATGATTGCTGGAGCTCTGGCTGTGGAGTTGATGGTGTCCATTCTGCAGCACAGTGAAGGGTAAGTGTGACAAAAGTCACGTTGGTTGGTTATTAGAAGCAGCTGCAATCTGGTTGTGTATTTGTAGCACAGTCTATTTAAAGAAAAGTAATTCAGTACCTCAAATAAAATAAACAAAACAAGCACCCCTCTAGTGGCTGGCTGTCCCGCCTCCCTCCATGTAAAATGATTATTCTCTTTTCCAAATGTTGACGCTTGTTCTTCATGTAGTTCTTACCTAATGGCTGCTTGTTCACATATTCCTTTTTTAAACAGCTGTAAATAGTTATTTGATGCTTATAAACACACAGTGATTGTGTGTGGGTGAGTGGGCAGGACCTTCATCTGCACATCCAGACTCTGGCTCCAAAAACACAACACTGTAGTGACCATAATCAGGATGAATAACAGCATCAGCAGATATTGACTGTCTTTATTTGTGTTCATATTAAAACTGGAAAATACAAATAGTTTATGTGACTGATTGGAAATGAGGTGTAGACTCAACAGTAATACTGTTTATGATGATCTCAGTTTCAAAAGATGCTGTTGAAAGAAATTACTTGATGTTCTGATATTCTGTTTTACTATTTTTAAGGTGCTTGCACTTTAAAAAGCTGTAATTAGTTTCTCTGTTTATGCAAACTAATGTGCAGTCACCACTTTGTGAGTTTGACACCAGTTTAGCAGCTCGCCACTGATTAATTGGAGCTCAGCATTGTTCAGTCATAATTGCAAAGCATGTTCAAAAACAAGAAAAAAAAAGTCAATGTTCATGAAAAGAAAACCTCTTAGGATTGCAGTGTCTTTGATGATTTGGAATCGACTCCAACGTACTGATATTTTATTGCACCCAGCAGAAGATCCTCTTTTAATTTGATTTTTTTCTTGTGTTTGTTCGTGAAGCGTATCCTTTATTTCTCCTGAGCATTTTGCCAAATTTTTTCTCTTTCATGGACATATGTGTGCTCCATCCGTCTGCTACATATCATGATACATAAAGAACCACTTAGTGACTCCACGTCTAAGTCTGAATCAAATAAAGTTCCTTACCAGCTTCAGAGTCAGTCACTTCTCTGCCTTCCCAAGTAGTGCTCAGCAGTTACTACCTGAAATGTCTCTGAGCTTCACCACACTTCACTCCAGGCTTAATAGTGAGGAAGATGTTAGCTTTTTGATGGAGGAGCACTACAGCTGAGGTTTGACTGCATTGCAGGCATTTTCAGCAATTTGTTTGTGGCAAAGCTCTTCTCTCAGAAGCTGAGGTTCAGTGAACTCTTGAGTTCTCCTTGCATTTTGTATTTGCTTGATGTTTCCCCACACCTAGTTTACCTTTTTCAAAACAGTAAAGGGGGTGTTTTCATGCCTATTGAGTGTGTAGTCATGTGCACTGGTGTGTCTCTGTGGAAATAGAGTTGTGTGTGTTTGTGTTTTTGGAGAAAGCTATACTAAAGAGGCCACTTGCTGGGCCTGATAAGGCAGCTATTTTCTCCTAGAGTGTTTTGAGATGCAGAAAGCTGTTACACAGCTGTCCTGGATAAAACGCTTAGAGGGCAAAGAAGAGAAGGACAGTTTTTATTGTGCTCTTTATTTTTTAAAGTTTTTCTTTGACAGTAAGATCTCCCTCTTTTGCTTTTTCCCCTCTTTATATTCTTTTTTCTTTCCATATAGCTGTGTTTATTCTTGCTTTTAAACCTACTTTTACTATACCTTTTTCTTTTTTCTTCAACTCTGAAATCCGACTTCGCAACAACTGTTGACTTTACATAATTGACACGTGGATATTCAAGCAGTTTGACTGACATTCATAACTTTGTAAAGCCAATGACAGCTCACTGTAAAATGTGATATTTTCACAACTGTCATCCACAAATAACAGAATCTTTTAACACTGGCTGCTCATGGAAATTGTTAAACCTCTTGCTGTTCAAGCAAACACAATCGATTTTTCAGTAGACATCATTCCCCATGTTGAATTGAAACTGCAAATGAATTTGAATTTGGACAACACCTAACATGAGATTGCAATAAAAAGTCACAAGACGCAGCAAAAACATTTAGTTTGAAATGTTTAATAAAAATGTGTTATTTTGAAAGGATTGTTTATGAGGTGAGAACTGCCCTGAAGCCTGTAGAGCTGATAGAAGATAAAACATCTGGCACAAAAACTCAACCTAACACCAAACATCCTGTGTAAAACTGACTTTCTGTGCAAGGACGTGGCTCTACTTCTACATGAAATGTGCCTAGTTAAACATGCTTTCTTATTATAATCCATGCAAACACAAATAGCAGGAGATAATGTTTTGTCCAGTGTCTGTGTGTGCTACAAAACACCTCATGAACTACTTGGCGGTGAAACAAAAACATTCACTATAATTCAGTCATTTTTACAGATATTGAGCTACAGTTTGGTGTTAGTAGCTGCGTAATTCACTTTTTAAGTAGCAGATTGTGCAAGATGTTGCAATTTTTCTTGAGATTTCACAAAACATTTTTTAAATCTAGATTTGACCAAAAGGTTACAGCTCCATCATTTCTCATTATAAGACGACCTTACAGTAGTTTAAAACTGGTATGAAAAGCAGCAGACAATATGTATTAGTTCAAGGAGGCTGTGCTCTTTTCAATAGCAATTTACTGCAGCAAATAGAATAAACCTTTAGGTCATTCTAATATGTTTTCATTTAGACAGTTTTCCTTTTTTTTAACCCCTCAAATATATCCCATTCTTTGCAAATGGTCAAATTTTTTTTTGTTCTGTTTAGTTTTGTGTTTTAGGAAAATGCAGCTCTATACGGCTTTGAATTATCCCAGATTATTTCTGCAGAACCTTTTTAATCAGCTATAAGATGCAAACATGTTTGGCTTGGTTACCTTTCAATCTAAATCCAGACTGAAATAAAGCAGCCTGTCATTTCTAGAGACCACCTGGTGAGCTCACTTGTTGACTTTGAGAGCCAGAGGCTTTGCAGCCCTTTGTGCTCTACTGCCATTGGCCACAGTACAAAGCGTAATTATAAAGTACATGGAGCACACAATGTAAAAAATGTCAGGACCTGCTAAGTGCTTGAAAAGAAGGTAAGTATAGTTCATTTCTTTGTGCTTGGAAACGTTTCACGTTTTGTCCAAAAAAGGCTTCCTGAGATCTGCCTGAGCAGAGGGTTTCATATGAGCTCCAGCTGAGACACACTTCAAAGTCATCAAAATGCTGAGACTATCTTTTAAGGACAGTCGTGTTCACATTTCTGGACAGAGAAGATAGATTTTCAGGTTTTAGAGGAGGTAGAGTGATGGGAGACTTTTATGTTAAATGTGATAAAACCTGCATTAAACCAACAGTTGCTTCATGTATCACTTATCCAACACTTATAATGCAGACTTGACTCCGCTCCCCTGGTGGTTTCACAACCATTTACACCTTCAAATATGTGCATGAAGCACTTTACATGTTGGTCAGGGAGGTAAACAACTCCTCATTTTTACAGGTGATAATGACCCACAGGATGGACAGGTGGGTCAGCGAAATGTATGTGACCTTATTGACACTCTAAATTAAACTTAGTGTGATTGAACTTTAATTAGATCGTTTTTTTCTAGATCAGATATAAACAAATTCCAAAAGAGAGGTGAAATAGCTTGAAAATACAATAAAAATGGAGGTCAAGTTGTTTTTTATTCCAGGATTTCTGTTTATCAAACCCCAAATGGATGGAAAGCTCTGATATGTCGGAGGGAAAAGCTCTCACCCTCAAAAACTGCATGCACTAAGCCAAACGCAGAGATTAATATTTGATTACCATTATGATTTAAATAAAAAAAACTAAATCGGCTTGTTAACAAAAAGCATTTTGAAATGGTCCAACCTCAAACTGTCACACAGGGGACCAAAGATCTGCTGCAGTGGCGGATTATTTCACACAAGCTTGTTTGAGTGGTGTGCTTTGTTTAAATTTTTTTTATTGCTACTGCATTGTGTTGCTTTATTTTGCCACCTGTCAGCAGCCTTTCCAACCCAGTAGAACAGATTAATTATAGGATAAATGATTAGTTGAGAACATTTACAGCACAGTATTTAGCTGTTTTGAGTGGCTCAAGCTCCCATGAAAGGTTTGGTTTAAACTAATAAATAAAGCTGAAACATTTCTCTATTTTTAGGGGCTATGCAGTGGCCAGCAGCAGCGACGACAGAATGAACGAACCTCCCACGTCTCTGGGTCTGGTACCTCATCAGGTCAGGAACCATCTGTGTGATTTACAGTCAAAATGTTCTCTTTTTTTAAGTGATAAAGGCTTAGCTGTCAGTGCTAAATAAACATTGTTAAATGAATTCTTTTCAGCTTGGATGGAAGCTGTTTAATTATTAAAATTCTATTTTATGTCTTCCTGTATTTTTATATCAATTCAACCTTTAAACATTTATTAAATCCATTATTTTTAGTGTTATGTAGTGATTATCTAACACTGTACAAAGCTTTTTGTTAGATTCATTTCAGTGGTTACTTGGTGCTTTAAATGGAAACATCCGACATGACTCAGACTCGCTAATCGGGAGACTCCTCGTGCCTCAAAGACGTCATAATTAAGAGATCTTAGTCTGAGCAAGAATTTGAATCTTATTAACTGAAAGAGATGAAGGATTTGCGACCTTTAGCTGTTGATATTCAAGTAGTCGTGCTTCATTTAAAACCATGAAATCTTTTAAATTTGAAAGTAGAAATAGATCAAGGGGAAAGATTTCAGTTCACCGTAACAAACAAAAACGTCAGTGGTTGGTGTTCCTGCTTTGTAAAATGTATAAATGCAGAAGTAATGAGTAAAAAACTAAATGCATCACATCATCATCATCATATGACCCTTTGGTTCATCACAACATTGCAGAGCAAATTTCGCACACTCCTCTTTGCAACCATTGCAACACCTTGACTGATTTATATTTCAGCCACTCTGCTGTTGATTTCTCTCTTTATTTGAGGTCATTGTCCTGTTAGAGGTGCAACTCAAAAAAATTAGAAAGTTGTGAAAAAGTTCTAAAGGGTTTTTATGATCTGTAAGCCGTAATCATCGAAATGCATAAAACAAAGACTTGAAATATTTCACTGTATGTGTGAGGAATCAATATGACATTCACTTCCTGAATTTATTGACAAATCTATGGAATATTTTTACAATATTTCAATTTTTCACGATGCACCTGTATATTATCCATGTTTGGCCAGCTGTCAGTCATTTTCCTAGATTTGATGCCAGAACATTTTGGTATTCATGGTGGATTCGATGACTGCTGGTGTCCATTGTAGCTGCAAAACAAACACAAACCATCAGCTCTCCACCACCGTGCTTCACAGTTGGTCAGAGAAGGTTTACCTGATATGATGCGTTGGCTTCTCTCTAAAGATGATGCTCTGCAAAGCATACTAGCATACTTACCGGTAATTTTTTTTTTCCACTGTGATAAACTTTAATAATAAGTATCTATATTTCTCATCATAACTGTCTGTCTTGTAAACAATTATCTCCCATTTTCAGTCAAAAAGGCAGTTTAAACAGACAGTTTCCACAATATTAAATATGAGATGACCACTAGGAAAAGATGCAGCAGCAACAAGAAGAATAGAGAAAGACTTGAGCGTTCTGAAAATCTTGTTTTTGTAATTTGCAATTCACAGTCCCTGCAGTAACCTTGGCTTTATTCATCTAATAAAGTCAGCATTACAGGCTTGCTTTAGGACAGAGTTGTAGCTCATATCTTAAATGAAGTCAAACAACTCTGTGCATTAGGAACATCACAATATAGATTTTCATTCTGAGGGATTTAGTGGCAAAAACACACACCAGTGTTGTCTTTATGACCTGTATTTTCCCTTCAATGTTGTTTTCAACAAGATTTTTTCCTCTTCTAGAAACATTTTGTCCGGGTAATATAACATAATACACGGTTATGAATGTTGAGTTGGTTGCAGGAGAGAACAGAATCACAGAAACAAGATTGAAAATTATAGGAAAGAGATTGAGTGTGATTGTGGCTGTCAGAATATGCACCCCTGTGTAGCCACGTTCCTGCGGTTTGTATCTTTACATCATGAACTGGGTGGCTTGTGTTTATCCGTCTGAATAAATTCACTTCACAAATCTCTGACCAGGATAAACTCAGGTTCAAAAATGTAGCAACTCGTTTAAAGATCCATAAATATCATGTGTTCCTCAAGTTTCAGCTTTGATTTTTTATTTTTATTGATATTTAAAAATGTCTAAACATAAAAGTGAAAACACAAAAGCAAAACCGCTGAGGAAAAGAAGAAAGGAACATAAAAACCCCCATCATTATCATATATTCTGGACTGGGTTGATGAGCTGAATCAAAGAAGATGAGATGATTTGCAGCCATCCAAAATGTGTTTCTAGCTAACTGATTGCTGTATCTCACCACCTCCATTTGCATCATCATCATCATCATCATCATCAGTATTCATCATCCTCAGAATACGAATCTCTGCCATTTGCTTTGACACCTTTGCTGCTCAGGATTTTTCTGCCAGATAACCCATAGAAAGTGTGGCATGCAAATGTGCTTTGTGTGTGTTTGTGTGCAGACAGCGGGTGAGATGAATATTACCAAAGAGGGAAGACGCCAAGAAAATAATATGCATGGGGGAGGGAAATTGTGATCCTTGAATGTTTGTCTGAATGCTATTTTTTCTAGCAGACTTTAGCCAAACATCAAACTAGATAAAGCTGATCTTTTCTCTTTTTTGTGTGGTGCCACAGTGACTCCTTGTGGTGATTTACAAAAACAAAACATGACCTTGTTCACCTCTGGAGTGATGAATATACCTGTATGATTATTCTCTTCACTGGTATGGGACTTACCAAATTAATCCCTAATGCAAATATGAGAAATCAGGGAGAAAAATATTAATATATATATGATATATGTGAGAAATATTAAATGGGAGTGGCTGTCAAACGGGCACAAGCTAGACTTCATTCAAAAGTCATGTCAGGGGAAATAATATAAATTGTTCTATATGAAAAATGTCTAAAGCAGGTAAAAGTTTACAAAATCAAGATTATATCAATTAGTGATAACATTTTGACACCTGACGCTTGAACAACCACTATTAGAAAGACAATAAAACTTTTTCATAAATATTTTCAATGCTTATTTGAGCACTTTTCTCAGGCCTAAAATAATTCAAAGCAGTTTTTTAAAATAAAATGTGGCCTCTCTCTCCTCTGAGTCTGACAGCAGCTGTGTTCAAGCTCTACATTATCTGGGCTCATAAAGACTCAATTTGCATTGATCATAGCAGTAAATGAGAGAAATAACACCTAATTTATCTATTGTTTCACAGCGCTTCCAATCTGAAGCACATGGGAACACATCTGCACACTTCTGCACACAATCATTCCTCTCTGTTAATAGACACGCTCACAATAAACAGCAAATCACTCGAGAAACAGCTGAGTGACAGACTGGAAAAATAAGGAGGAAATACAGAATAATACTTGTTCCAAACATGGTTTATATGCCACAACATTATACTGTAACTCAAAAACAAGATCAGTGGCAGGTTTTTCCTGTTTACAGTTTAAATCAAGCTGCTTAAAGAGATATTTAAGACATTTCTAAGTTGTTTTCTGTGAAAAGGTAATAACTTATGAAAATGTCTTAATGGCATCATTTGCAACTTTTTCATATTAATAAATCTTTTCCTTGAGCCAGTTTGTGCTAATATGACCCTTTACAGAGTTAATGAAAAGTCACTTAGCCCCATCTGGTGATTAGATCCGGAATACCACGATTGCAAGATCTCCGTCGCCGTCACGGTACCCAGGAAGTCACATGTCTCACGAGGGTTAGGCTAACCCAAAGTGGCTAGCTGTTATGCTAGTGCTGGAGTGGTTTTAGGTCATGATTCCTGCTTTTTTTCAATCTCTCCCTGCTTGAACACAGCTGATTTCTTTGAAGGAGTAAATAACCGCTCCTGTAGAAAGCTATGAAGGCTGAGGAGACATTTCAACAGGTAGATTTAGGCGTTTATAAGCTGAAACAATGTGCTAACGTTTTAATGGCAGTGATTTAAAACGGACACCAGACGGCGCCCAAAACAAGCAAAACTGCATATGTAGTATTTTATGCAAATGTAATTTTATGACCGTTACATTGCCATAATTTTCACATTTTATGATTATTCCAGTAGAATGATTATGAAATTCCAGCTAGAAGAGCTACAGTAGCTTCCTCTGCAGCTGCTGTCTGCTGAAAACACACACAGAATTCTATGTAAATAACTATGCAATTTAAAGTGTATGTTCAGGTTAAAGGCATACTCAGTAGCCAGGTAAACAAACGAGGTCTCGCTAGCTATTTTACAGAAACACGTCTCGGTGAGAGGCTGCATGGTGGCGCAGTTGGTTAGCACTGTTGCCTCGCAGCAAGGAGGTCGTGGGTTCGCGTCCCGGCTCTGCGGCCTCTCTGCGTGGAGTTTGCATGTTCTCCCCATGCATGCGTGGGTTTCCTCCGGGTTCTCCGGTTTCCTCCCACAGTCCAAAGACATGACTGTCAGGCTAATTGGGCTGGTAAATTGTCCTTAGGTGTGAGTGGGTGTGTGGTTGTTTGTCTCGTGTTTGTCTCTGTGTGGCCCTGCGATGGACTGGCGACCCGTCCAGGGTGTCCCCCGCCTCTCGCCCCTTGACCGCTGGAGATAGGCACCAGCTGCCCCGCGACCCTCTGTGGAGGAATAAGCGGCTACAGAAAATGGATGGATGGATGGACGTCTCGGTGAACTCACCCCTCCCTTCGGGTAAAATCCATACGCCAGCCTCCCGCGGACATAGGACCACGGTTTGCAAAGGTGACAAAGCAGAGTGTAACTCCAGCCACAGAAATGTTCCCCCAGCTTTTCTTCTTTTCACCTCCAAACGTTTTTAGTTTTCTGCTAGCTGAAAAGGTGTTTTTGGGGGGGGACTCTGGTATTTTTATCTTAAAATGGAAGCACGAACCGCCGCTCTTCCTACTTCTACTTTCACTTTCACTTCCGGGATGTTCTGCCCCAAAATGTGTCCGGGCGGATTAATGCCAACCCAAGCAGTGCAGAAATGCGTCAGACAGACAGCTGGATTGGATTGGCTGAAGTTTTTAGAGATCTGCGAGACAACCACTTTATTGATTTCTTTCGTTTTTATTTTTTAATCTCCACAATATATTTATGGCTATACTATATTAGAACGTTGTTAAGAGGCTTTAAAAAAATGTTAAAAGCTACATTGTTTACCTGGCTACTGAGTATGCCTTTAAAGTTGATATAAAACATTTGCATGAATTGTTAAGACATTTTAGGATTAGAGCTGTTTTAAGAGAGCAGAAAGACTTTACAACACTCATCCATTGTCAAGCTAATCTCTATTTCTACAAACTGAGGTTGTTCAAGGCTATATCTGCAACTTGAATTGAAATGCGCTTCCCTTTAAATAAAAAAGATGGCATGTAAATTTTAGGTCTCTCAACATTGATGGGAATTTAATTTAAAAAATATTCCAACATGAATACATGATATGTGCTAATTAAACAAAGTATTATTTAAATCAACTGATAAAATATTTTTTTTGCCTCAGCTTAACATATTAGTTGCTAAGCTTTTTAATTTAAAGATTAAAAAACAAGACATGCTTCAGAAATTAAATTGTCTTTACATTTTCTAAGGTTTAGAATTGCCACAAAATTAGTGTAAATTAAATTACTGAAACAAAATTCAAATTACAGCTAAACAATCATGTTTTTGTAAAATGTTTCAATCAAGTTTTATGAAACATACACAAATCCTGAAAACATATTGTCACGCTGTGTATTTCCTTGTTGTGAAACCAATTTTAGTTACGACCCTATTCATATTTCTTTATAATGTTATTCCCCCTTTAGTGGCACCAATAGCTGATCCAGAAACACCAGGGAGTTCACAGGTAGAAGGCTTATTATTTTTTTGTCATCAGATTTTCACTTTTCCAGCTCCATGTAGAAGACCTCTGATTGGTGTGCTGACTCGAGGGATCTGTCAGCTTCTTTTATTTGCAGTTTGTCAGATGATGTCAGTTAGGTTTCGTTCTGTGTCCATAAATTCATCACCAACTACCTACCAAGAACCAATGTGAAAGACTGAGTAACAGTCACAGGAAATATGTGATAGCAATTATTTCTTTTCTGTAAAGAAGTCAGATATTCTTTCTAACATATCTTACATTAGATTAACATGGCTTCTTCTATTCTACACTATATGCTCTTTATTAAGACTTTGCAGATTTATGTGATGTTCTAGTCTGTTTTTTTTCCTGCTCACACCCACCCATTAGTCTGACTCACTCACCCTTTCATCTGTTACATCATTCTCTGAACATGTGTGCTTTGCCAGGTCTCATCTCACATTAATGTTACATCTGTTACTGCGGTTAAATTGAAAATCCAACCATCTATGTATTTTTTTCTTACTCTCTCTGCACGTCCTTGAATCTCTGGTTATTATAATTGAAATGACCAGAGATGAAAAGCTACAAAAGGCAAGAAAATAACTGAAAAACACATTTGGAAAATTTGAGTGACTTGTTCTGATGTAATTCTTTTTTTCACGCAGTGTACCAGTAAAACTAAATTAGAGACATGCATCTTAAGCTGGTAGCTGTTGGTTACCACACAACCTGGTTTTGTGCAGAATGTTCATTATTAACAGAACATTATTTTTTATAGTATTTTTGGCAAAGCATAAAGCAAAGGTAGCTTTTAATTTCCACCTTAATAACTTTGTGTTTTTCTGCAACTACTTGCTACAAATTTCCCATGTATAGTTAGGTTTCACCTCTATATATTAGAGCCTGGTCTATTTGCACCATCAGAAAAAACATGTATGTCTTTTATAAACAGGATGATTTGTGTAGCAGTAAATGTGAGTGTGTTTCACGGACAATTATTGGTGTGTATGTGTGTGTTTAGTGACAGAATGGTTGCCTTTCAGACACCAGGGGGAGCTCTTGTTTTATAAATACTCCCAAGTTTTTATCTATAATGTTTTTTATGAGTTTTTTATATGATTATCTTTATTTTTATTCCAAACAAAATGTGGAATCACTTTACAGTAATGCTACCTTCATGGATGACTAATAATTAGTTAATACTAAGGTTTTACATTCCTTAATTAGCAGCTAATAGCTTATAAATCATTAAAAAGCAGCTAAAATGCGTTAAATAAAAATGGACAGTAGTGACCTATTTCCTGCTAAATAGCAGAATAGTATGAATAGTGCCATGTAACACTTAAAGGTGTTATAGTCTAATTAATAAACAATTTTAAAAGTAATAAATCCTTCATAAAAGTAGTCTTTGTGTAAAATGAGATAAAGGTACTAAGATACATATTTCTCACCAATTCAATCTTGTTTTAATGCATTTTGTTAAAAAAGCAACACACTAAACACCAAATTTTAAAGTTTTTTCTTCTGTATTCCTATGCTTATAGACATATAGTGCCAGTGTGGTTAGGTTTGTTTCTTCTCAACTTACTCAGATGTTTAAAACTTAATAAATATTGCATTTTTATTGACCAATTGTTGATTTCTTTACAGATCCGAGGCTTTCTCTCCAGGTTTGACAACGTCCTTCCTGCCAGCCTGGCTTTTGACAAATGCACCGCCTGCTCGCCTGTCGTAAGTGGCACAATTTGTTCTCCTACAGCTCTAATTATACGTTTCAAATCCAGTTTAGTAACAATGCTGTGTTTTCTAATGAACTCCAGATTCTTGTAGGACAGATGTAGAGATTCTGATTTGCTTATCAGGTCAGATTGCGTTACGATGAGACAACGGTGTTTTGAAACACAAAATTGCAGCCTTAGCAGAAATGGAGGGGATTCCCAGCTCTCCCGTTTTCACAGTAAGTCGGTGTAGCTGTTGCTGAAATGCTGCTCCTTGAGGAATACTGAGGAGAGACGCACAGGAAAGCTGGTGTAACCATATGGTAGCAATCAGGCAGCAGTTGCTCACTAATGTCAGAATCTGTCATGCGCTCCCACCACTGGTGAGTGTGTGCGTTTGTGGACAGGTTGTGGTAGAGTCCAGATATTTTAAATCAGGGTGGGAGAAATCACCCCTTATGCTTTTTACTGCTCTCTCATTGGTCAGTGTGGTCAGCGGTGCATAACAGTAAGAGTTCTGGGCGAGGGATGGAAAACAACAATTTAGAAAAAGTTTTTTTTTAAGTTGAAAGAACTTATAATAAGTATTTTTAAAGAACTATAAATGAAGGATGAAGGGTGTTACGATGAGTGGAGGGCCGGTTCTCCTCATTTTCCCCTGATCTCAATGCTGTCTTTGTGTCGATAAAGAGGTCATAAAGCCCCAGATCTATCACTTTCATGTGAAGACAGCGAGACACTGAGAGGCAGAGGGGGCAGGGAGTTGGCTCTAAAACTTTTCTCCACCTACACTTTAAAAAAAAAGTGTACCAGCCCATCTTAAGGTGTCATGTTTCTGCCCGTGTGACTGATGAGATTATTTGGTCTGCACAGAGGTGTTCATATGCTCTGACAGGGGTTGAGTAAAGCCTGTGTAGGCAGGAAGAATGGACAACAGCAGTTTGTGAAGAGCATTGTTTTCTGAGGCAGGGATAAAGTGAATATGTTTTAATCCCACCCATACATCTTTAGCCTCTCTGTTTTGCATTTACTTATCTGCCTTTCACTAGTTTCTTTTCAGCCTGCTCAGATTTCACCTCTCCCTCCTCTCCTCTCCCCGTCTCGCTTCCTGCTCTTCCTCCCCCATATCTCCGCTCTCCTTTGTGTGTCCCTGTGTCCATATATTGGTGTGTTCTCTTTAATAGTGTGTGTGTGCCGGTCTTTGTCCTCGCTTCGGATGTGTGTGTATGAGCAAGTGGATGTCTGCCTGTGTGTATTTCTGCCGCAGTCAGCTGTGTGCTGCCAGGTCACTATGGAAACAAAACAATTCAGCCTCTGTCTGGGCTGGAGCAGTTCCTGTAGAGTTGGGGCTTTTCACTGTGTGTGTGTATGTGTGTGTTTTCTAACTTTAATGGGGCTACAAGCCAATAAAACTACACTCCAAAGAGTAAATCACAGCTGACGTGGCATTGTCTTAGACCATGCCAGACACTTCTTACTACAGCTTCTTGTTCACACTGCAGAATGTGCCTAAATTATTAATAGGAAACTATTGTTTTTTGTTGATTTGTGTCACAAAACCTACACTGTTACAACCAAACTATTTATTAAGCCTGTTTTTAATAAAAGCTTCCATAAATAAATAATATAACATGGTAACAGTCTGAAGATGCTTAAGTGAGTTTACTTTGTAGAGCTGAAACTGTTCTTCAGAAAGCAATAAATGGAAAAATAAAATGTGACATACCGTAAACACATTTTTTGGATATAAATGATCATTTGTAATGGTTCATCTTGAACTAATGTGTGTGTGTGTGTGTCTGTGTGTGTGTGTGTGTGTGTGTCTGTGTGTGTGTGTCTTTTAGCAAAAATATCTCATGAACCATTTGACAGATTTAAATGAAACTTTTAGCAAGTAAACATTAGATAAAAAACTACAACCGATAAACTTTTGGTGTCAATCTAAAATGACCACCACAGCCAGCTGACTTCACAAAACACTAAAATGTTCATAATTCTGTCGATTTTACAGATATTGAGCTGAATTTTGGTGTACTAGTAGTTAAAATTCTTCCCCGTCACATGAAAACTTTTGGGTAAATATTTGGCGTTACGTCTTGGTGTCAGCCCTGTCTGTTAGCATAACCTCACACAAACAGCTGGACTGATTTTAGTTAAACTTTTAGAACAGTATCATCAGACATACAGTTGCAGCTGATTACGTTTTGGAGTCAACTCAGTTCAAGATGGGTCACCACACCCAACTGACCTCAGAAAACATAAACATGACTTGGTCAGTTTTATAGATATTTAAGTAAATATTGGCGTCATAGTTAAGCATCATGCCCAACACATACTTTGAGTGCTACACAGTAGTGCACATGTTTCCTTAAAACTTTAAGAGCATTGAGGATTATTATCAACCCTGTTTGTCTCGCCTCACCTCACCTTCTCTCGCTTATCTGAGTCCGGGTCGCAGGAGCAGCATCCAAAGTAGGAAATCTCAGACTTTCCTCTCCCTGGTCACCTCCAACAGGACCCCAAGGCGTTCCTGGGCTAGATTGGAGGTGTAATGTCCTGGGTCGATGACCTGCCGGTAGGACATGCCCGAAACACCTCCCCAGGGAGGCGTCCAGGAGGCATCCTGACAAGATGCCCGAACCACCTCAACTGGCTCCTCTCGATATGTTTGTCTCTTTGGAAAATATCTCATTCAGTTCAGTTCATTTATATGGTGCCAACTGATAACATTCATCTCAAAGATTCCTACAAAAAGCAACAAATCCAGTTCATATTTAACAGAGCCAGATTTAAGGCCAGTTGTATGAAGTCAGTTTAGTCCAGTCTCATGAACTGTAGGGCAGTTTTAATGAAAACCTTAGTGCCTCTACAACTGATTCACTTATGAATTCAACTCAATTCAAGATAACTGCCACAGCTAGTTGACCTTACCAAACACAAAAATGGTTAAAAGTCAGTGAATTTTGCAGATATTGAGCTAAACTTTGATGAGGTTGTGCGATATTTTCAAGATTTCATCAAAATGGCTATAGCTCTCATCATTTCGCAGCATATGATGGTCTTAGTTTTTCCTTCAAGGAATGCTAGGTTTTTTTGTTACTCAGTTCTGTGTCATATAAATGATTTGACAAAGCCACAGCATAGTCATTTAAATAATGACCTAAAGAATTTACTGAGAGGAAACAGACTTGTCAGTCAGAACTTTATAATTTACCAACAACAAACAGCTTTGTTATTGTTGCTTCAACACAGGACAGATCAACAGAATCTTTATGACCTTGTATTTTAAATGATTTTTTTTCATGATTCACATAAACACTGTTTGTTTTATTGTTAGGGGACTTTACTCTTCAGCTGATCACCAAACAGGGACACCCATAAGCAGCTTTTTCTTGAAGCGGGGATGTAATTTATAATCTGTGGTGCGTCAGTGCATTGTCACTACTTAGAAGGATTATTCCTGTGTGTGTTGGGACCAACATCAGTAGGAATCAAGGGCGTAAATTTAGCATGGACGCAGGGGACGTGTCCCCACCAATATTTAGAAATCACTGAAATGTCCCCACCAATAATTTGATCCACGGATGCAGACATGACGCTGTGTCCCCACCATACGTGCAGCCCAGCGGAGCGAGGCGCTGTGTCAGCCATGCTCCCCTGCCTCCGCGGGCTTGGAGGTGTGTCTCTGATCGACCGACGTGAGCCCCCTGCGGCCCGCGCCGAGCTGCTGTCGCTGACAGGACCTGCTGTGGAGCGGACTGGACTGGCCATCGGGCATTTTACCAGTCGTGATGTTAACTTTGGACCGGACCGATCCGGACCAGCGCTACGGGACTTCACGGTTTAATCTGCACTTCCTGTTTCAGCGCTCAGAACTAAGGAGGAAGCAGAAACTCTCTTTTCTGTCTCGCGCTTTGCCAGACTCACAGCTCGTGCCGTTGTCATAACAACCAGCTGACAGACAGCTGTAGAGGTTGTATTTATACACATCAGGTCAAAAGCATCAGAGAACATCTCGATTATGACCTTAAAACAAAATAACAGAACCTTACCTGGATATTCAGTCCAGTCTAATCTAGTTCTAGACCTGTTAGCAGGTCCAGGTCTATGTCAGGTCCAGGTCTCAGTCAGGTCCAGGTCTCTGTCAGGTTCAGGTCTCTGTCAGGTTCAGGTCTCAGTCAGGTCCAGGTCTCAGTCAGGTCCAGGTCTCTGTTCAGCTTTTAATGATCGTTTTGTCTCTCGGTATCATTAAGATGCAGAAACAAAGAAGGCAGAAATCCTTTATGTGTAATTACTAAAGGCAAAAGACATTTTTAATGAGAAAATATAGAGTTTTTGGATTTAACCATAAATCATGTAATCATCATGTAATCATGTAACTGTTTATTAGTTAAAGTTTGGAGAATAAATCAACTAAAGCAGGTGGTGTGTTTGAGGGCATGTAAATATGAAACAAAATCATCAAGATACAATAAAAGACTATTAAAAGAAATGAAATAATAAAGGACAGATGAAGATTTCTTAGACAAAATAAAAGACTATAAAACAAATAAAATTAATAAAACAAATAAATATAATTAAAAATCGACATGTTTAAACACCAATAAGAGAACATAAAAGATTTAGTTAAAGCAGTTTTAAATAATTGGGTCTTCAGCTGCTTTTTAAAGGTGTCCAGACTGTCTATATACAGCATAAAACTAAAGGAAGTTCATTCCAAAATCCTGGTGCATGATGATCAGTAGAAAGTCCTCCTGTTGCAGGACCAGACCTGTCCTGGTTGTAGTGGATGGAGGTCATCAGCTGCTAGCCGGGTTGTGGGTCTGTAGTTCTGTTCACGTAGGGAACAGACTTTGTTTTAAAGTCAGTTACAGGGTTTTCCTGTGTCGATTTTATTAAACTAAAAACGACCCAATATGGATATTGACATCTTTTTGGATGATTATAAATACTACATTAAAACACTGTATTTCAAGGAAAATACAAGAACCAGATTAGATTTATATTTTAAATAAGACTCAATACTGCTCTCATAGCTGTAAAAAGCTAAAGGACATTTTAATGTAAAAATATACAGGTTTTTACATTTACTGATAAATCCTCAACCCCCAATCCCCCCCCCCGGTTCCGTCCTGGTCCCCACCAATGTCAAGAGCAAATCTACTCCCTTGGTAGGAATCATGATGAAACGTTAGAACAAAGTGTGGTGTGTGCATTTAAACAAATAAAACCGCAAATACAAAGAGATAAACAAAAGTCTGGGGGAAAATGGTGATTATTATTTAGATAGCAAACACAAACTTTAGTTAATCACTAGGTTTGCCTCATTCATTTATTTATTTTTTACTAATATGTTTGGTTTCATTTTGTTGCCTTGTGGTTTTCTCAAAATATGCAGAAGTGTTTGGTTCAGGTGTGTGTGTGTGTGTGTGTCTGTTAAATGGCTATCACAAGATCATGGCAGGTATCAGGTTGCTTTCTGTGTCATCATCAGCTACTTTTCAACAAAGTGGGTTTTGGCCGTTGGCGTCTCACGTAGCAGAACCTGCAGATGGAAGTGGAGAATCGTAGAGAGAAAGGAAGGAGGAGGAAAGAAAAGAGAGGTTGAAAAGATGAATTAGGGATACATCAGTGTGTATTGTGTGTGTGGTGTGTCTGGCTCCAGGACTAGACGCCAGGTCAAGTCTGCAAACGCACACACTGGAGATCACACTCACAAAGGCAGTGCTGCGCACACATCTGAAGTGTTGGTAACTCTACACCTGCAGAGGAGGGTCTGTAGGCGTCCACAAAGGGCTCGGCCAATCTTAGCAAGGTAGTCAGGAAGGCAGAGGGTGTATGCGTGCGTGCGTGCGTGGTGAACAAATGATTTGGGTATTTGAAGTCTGTCTTGTTAAGAGATCAAAGGAAACCCTCCAGTTTGACTGCAGTGGTGCTGAGTTTACACACTTTGTGCCCACAGACCAGTTTTAAAGGAATACTTTATTATGAAATGTGGGGGTTTTTTCTCAGTTTTTGTCAATGTTTGACAAGGATTGTTGTTTAAACACTAATTTCAGTCAGAAAAATATTAAACATTAACATTACACTTTTAAAAATCTCTTCTGTTGTCATTGAATTGGATGTTTGGCCATTTTTAAGAGTGCTTTTGTTTAAAAGTTACAAGTAATTCCTGCCTTACTCATTGTAAATAGCTCACTGAACAGTTGTGTCATTACACCATTTGACCCATGGATTTACTGAGTGCTAGATTTACCTGCTGCTGGTGATATTTACACTTCAAATTCCTCATAAATAACAGTGTAATGCTAAATTCACAGTTGTTAAAATGTTGCATGAACTGCTTTGAAATTTGGGAGATTGAAGCTGTTTAAGATCGGAGAGCTAGACTAGTTGTCCTAAGTAGCCAAGATTTTTCTTTAAGTTTTTACTTCCCCCAATAAGAATGTCTCTTTTGCTCTATAATTAAATTGACATATTTGACATTTGTTGTTGTTGTTGTTTTTATCTAGGTGTTGGACCACTATGAGAGGGAAGGTTTCAGCTTTCTGTCCAAGGTTTTTAATTCTTCCCATTCTTTTCTGGAGGACCTGACAGGACTGACGTTGTTGCACCAGGAGACACAGGCTGCAGAGGTAACCCACACCCCCACACGACGTTCTAACACAAACCACAGGAGACACACTCATAAAATCTTTTAAACATTTTGAATCATATATGGAACTGTGGCCAAAACTGTGTTCACAAGCATAAATAGACTTTCACATTTTATGATTGATCAGTCGTTATGGCAAACAAAACGTGGTTTGTGTGTTGATTAAAAAGCCAACTTTAAAAAAATGTGTTTAAAAAAATAATTAAATACATGACAAGGTTTCTATAGACCAAATCAGACATGTTTACATTCTATCTCGACATTAGAGACCTAATAAAGACCTCAAGAATCCAGAAGAGGCTCAGTCGAGCCACATGTTTGTGTCAAATTGAGGTTGTGTCATCAGGATGCTTCCTCAGCCAAGAATGCGTCAAGTGAGGTTTGACATCATGATTTAGAAAAAAAGAAAGGTGTTTTTCTTGCATAGCTTGTTGAAAGTATTTCTTAAACCCAAATTAATTTACAGACATTTTTAGCTAATAGACCTCCTCCTGGTCTTTTGGGAACTATGTTTTATGATCCTGGGAAATGTTTTCAATCAGATCCTCTCCCTTTGGGAGAATGAGTATTATTTTTCAAACTAAACATTTATTAGACGATTCGTTTTTAAAACTCAAAAGCAGCTATTTATCTTGTGACCTTCTTCTATGTTGCTCATAAGCACAGGGTTGTGTCTGTGGGACAAGAAGAGGGATAACGTTTTGGTAAACTATTCTGTGGTGGAATATTGCTGGTTTTCTTTAAAACTCCCCTTTGACAGAAGATGGAGGGAGAGACAGAAAATGAGTGAGTGAGTAAGGGTGGTGGGGGTTGGGTCTGGTCCTGCCCAGCTGTGGGAAAATCACATGTACTTTCTCCATAACTTTTTTTAAACAAAAGTGGAGTGGATGAGAACAGAATAATTACTAAAGATCAGAAAAAAAGATTTACCATCCGAGGAAATAAAAGGATTTTCTGGATCAACCTCTTTAGTTTTTTGTTTTTAATCATTTTCTGTATCTATTTGGTTCCTTCTCATCCATCCCCTCCCTCTCGCTGACAGTGTGTTAAAGAGGTTGGCGTCAATCCGTTTCTCCTCAATCGGAACACAGAGAGATTGTTTTGATTGCTCAGCCCACTAGCGCCAGAAGTCTTAGCGCCTGTTTCCTCAATGCAGATTACTTCTTCTAAAAACTGCTCCACTTGGAGACTATCCTCTCGAGTTTGCTCCTTTTTTTTTCTCTGCCTCGCTCAATTCCAGGAAGAGACAGCAGTTCTCAACTCAAATGGAAAAGCATAATATTTTAAATTTCATTTGGAATCCCACAAGAAAAAATAAAGACATGTGGCTTAGTTTCGACCCATAATTTCAAAAGTTCTGGTCTGGAATACTGAAGATTCTCAGTGTTAACGTCAAAGATTTAAAGTGACGTTTTTATGCCTGTGTTCTGTTTTGCAGTTGTTATTATCACTAATGATGGTTTATTCAGCAAGTTGATGATTTTTAAGTATTTTTTTTAAACTATATTCTATTAGTCTTTTATTTTAAGGTAATATAAACACACCCCATGATGTCCTTTGTGTAGAATTAAGAAGGATCTTAAACAAATATGATTTCCCTTTAAGCACATTGTTGAATTTATTACTGTCAAAGTTTGTCTGTGTGTGTTTTTGCACATCCAAATGTGTGTAACCAGTCTAAGCTATAATCTACGTCATCAGAAGTCACTACTATGTACTTAGGACCTATTTTTGGTGAGTTTGTAACATGAGAACTGCTTTTTATGCGGTCAGCATGGGGTTTTGGGGCAGTTCATGTTTGGTAGAAGTTTAAGGCTGACTGAAAGCCGTGTATGTGTTTTCATGTGTGTGTGTGTGTGTGTGTGTGTGTGTGGGTGTGCGTGGTCATAAGTCACGCACAAACCCAAGTGAATGGTTTCTTTGTGTAAAGCAGCCTTGCTAAGATTTGACACTGTGGTTTGAGCACAGCAGGGTGGAAAATTTACTACGAACCTGGCAAATTAGTTTCATGTATTTCAAGCATTTGTATGCAGCACGTTGCTCCCAAACCCTCAGGAGACCTCGTGTTTTTAGCAAGAAACATCGACCGTGACGCATTTTGAAAATTCATGTCTGAATGTACTTCTACTATTAAAAAAAAAAAAGCTCAGTGATAGAACTTGATCAGTAATTTAGTAAAGTCAGATGAAGCAGAGAAATGCAAGTTTTTCATACTTGGTATCAAATGACACATAATCATTGTTTATGTATTTCAGTTCTAGTTTTTAAGAATAAAGATGTTTTTCCACATGTTTTAGTCTGTCTGCCTGTAAAAACTGTAAAAATAAAATCATGTTCTGTCTATCAGAAAAGGAAAGTCTGAACCTAACAGGATACGTGTCACTTGTAAGACTTTTTTGGGATAACCAAGCCCAGATTCAGTTTTTGTGGTTTTAAAGCTCCATTGAGGATGGTCTGTAAATTTTCTAAACTTCATTGTTGGTCACTTTATAGCTTAAATGATGGTTGTTGGGTTTTTTTTCTTTCAACTGAAGGATAGCTGAGAGTTGGCTTACAGTTTCCCGTTCGGATGTCTTAATCATAGAGAAGACTTACTGGTATTCAACCAGTTTGGAGCCTTCCCCCAGATGATGTCACTGAAATGATTCTAACTTGATGTTTTACATGAAAAAATGTGGATGCTGATGCAGCAGACCTACCAGTAAATTCAGTTCTTTGACACCAACCCAATATTTTTAGCCTTATCTAATCCATACTATAGACCAGTGGCTCTTGTGACCCCAAATATCAGTGGTTGAAATCTACAATCATTGCTAAAAACTTAAATAAACGGTGGTATAATGAAAGCACAACTTCTGTCCATATATGATAAATTTGTAGCTTTTATGTCAAATGTCAAACTATAAGTTCCACTATCCTACAAAGTTTTAGTTATTTCCCTGCTCCAACACACCTGATCTAGTGGTTAAATTACCCATTTAACACATCTCCAAGTTCTAAAGAAACCTGTTAACTCACTCATTCATTAAACGGGTGTTTTTATGTGCAACATTAACTGGTTCAGTGTTGCATTTATGTCTTTTATCCATTGACAAATATAAATGTGGATGAGGGGTGATTGTATATTGCTGGGTTTTACTCACGTGACCTGGAAGTCACGCAAAACTAAAATAGGGGGCAGGAAGTGCCAACAAAACACAGCGCGATGGATGAAAGCGACTATACTAAGGCTTTAAATGGGTTAGCACAGACGCAATATCACAAAAAAATACATCTTCATTTAGGTTATGACCCATATAGTTTAAAAACATCTCACTCTCAAAGCTATTTGCAGTACAATTAAGTTAGGACACATAGAAGCAATATCAAACTTGTTGACCTGCCATTTTTATAGATGCGTCTCTAAGTAAATGTACAATAAAATACTAGAAAATAACATTTAGTAAACGCTTACCTGTTAGAAAGTGATCGCTGCAAACGCTAGCATTGTCCGTATCTGCACCTTTTGTTTTTAGCCGGAGATTACTGATCCACTTCTGCCGTCTTCTTTCAGTAAGTTTTTTAAAATTAAGTCCTTTGTGGCACATGACTTTCGGGACACGAAAAAAAAAAAACGTTTGTCTTTCTCCCGATTAGAGCGGTTGCAACAACCGTAGACTGCACAGAATTTGGGCATTTTGAAGCCGAGTCAACAGAGACAATAGGGTTTTGTGCAGCGGGCGGTTACTTCCTGACCTCCATCTGCGTTCGGTGACATCAATGCTACGTCATGTGAAACCCAGTGATTCTGTTGAGATGCTGCCTTATTGTGTTTTTGAAATCACATTCTTAGCATTCAAGATTTGGGTCTTAAAGTCCCACCTAATCAGCTTCACAAAATGAAGGTGATGTTTTTAAATGCATCAGCTATATTCTTGCTGTCGGGCAATAATCTCATGGTTTCCATCACTTTCATGTTTTTACATAAATCAGCTCTATTGGATGTCTTTCACACCTATCAGTGGTTGAATATATTATGAATATATTAATGTTTGAACAAACAGCATCTAGATAACAACTACATGAATCAACAAAGATCAACACCTGGAAGAAAACATCTAAGATGTCTAAGTTTTTTTTTTTAATCATGTTCCTTTAGTTTACAAGGAGGGGGTGTGACTTAAAACCTATACTTCATCCAGCCACTAGGGGGCTCTGTTTCAGTTTGAGCATCATTGTCACATTTTTATGTCGAGTTATAAGTTGATAATGATCTAACATCGTGTTGACTAATCAGGAAGTTTGTTTACAGAACGTTCCCTTTGCATGAACTTTTGACCCCAAACATGTTAGAGTAAGAAAGTACAGGTAACAACAGCAACAAGACTAGCTTTGATTTCTGGTTATTCTACATATTTCTGATGCGTTTTCTTTTACTCTGACACGGCTGTGTGTCACTTGTGTCAGCTTATCACATCTAATGCTCTCTTTTCCTAAATTAAATGTCCTTTGAAGCGTTTGGATCAGCGTCATGACAGGTACTTGTCTTTAGTAAGTTAAATTGGAATAAACATTAAAATATTTCCAGGAAATAATTTTTATTCCTATAGATTTTAGCCAGATTTTAGTGCTGATGATTTATTCAAAAACACTCCAGAGATTGTAATCAGGGTTTGAATCCATCTTATTGTGTTTTAGGATTAAATCCTTGTGAAATTACTTTAATTTCTTCCCAGTAAACTGAGATGAGCTTTAGTAGTCCTTTGAGAATGACGCCTGTGATTTTAGAGGGGTTTGTTTAGTGGCTTATTACCTAGATGTCCACGGTTACTTATCATGACTCAGGACCACTTCAACGACCGTTTTGTGATTGTTTACTTTCAGGAGGACCACTCTGTCATTGGATGATTAAATTATGTTGGTTTTAATATTTGATGAAATAAGTTTAAACCAAACATGACCTCTGAGCCAGAACTTTTGGCTGGATGTCGGTACATTTCTATGAAATCTAGACACGTACACTCGTGCAAATGTGTGCGTTTAGTTTTTTCCCACAACAGTCACTTCACAAAAAGATGCTACTAAACAGAACTTAAGGTCAACTAATGTCACAATGAAGTAGAGGTCACCTAATCCTCCACGCTTGGCCCTGACCTGCACTCTGTTCCTCTACTACTCTGACAATAAAGATGATTTAGTCATGTTGGCTCGTCACTCTGCAGCTTGGAAGGCATCCAGCTACGAGCATGTACACACACACTCACTGTAAAGCACAGCCCTTGCCTTTCACCAGTCACATGATTGGTTTTTTTTGTTTTCTTTCTCTCGCGCCCACACAGAAACACTCACACATTTACTCCGTGAGCGTCCGAGGGCCTCGTGTGTGTCAGAGCTTTATCCAAACACAGCTACGGTTGCTACATGCTAAAATTATTACCAGATGGACTTAGGGGGAAAATTATATTAAGGCTGCTTTTTCATTAGTCCACCGCACACCCTCCTCTGAGACAGAGGGATGGAGATGAGGAAGAAATGGAATAAGAGAGACATTAATTTTACATTTCAAATTGGATGCAATCAACTGTCGCTGGATGGTTACTTATTTCCATTTCCATTTATCTTCTTTTTATATATATATATATATATATATATATAAAATCTCTTAAAACGAGTTTTGTGTGTTTGTAGGTAGGAAAACTCACACTTTCTCCTACATCTTTGGTTTGGATTTTAATCTACCAGCTTCTGGTTTTTGGCAAAGACGGAGCTCAGATGAGATTTATCATCATGAACTCTCCTCATAGGGATCAGCAGAGATAGATTGGAAGGTTAACTGTGCTCATTAGTTAGAAAATATATGCAAAGTAAAAGCAAAGACAAGCAAAAGGTTTCTCTAGCTAAGGTTTTTCTTTTCTTTTAGAATTTTTTTTTATAATGCACGAATGACACAATCCTCACACACACATGCACCAAACAGACCCAAATTAGAAGGGTCATAGTTTGTTCAGAGGTGTTGTTTCCTGCTGTGGTTGGTTAGATTTGTTTATACAGTTTAACTAAGATAAATCAACATATTTGTAGATACTTTTCGAACAGCTTCAGCATATTTCACAGATGTTCACTTTCATCTCATACATGCAAATATATTTCAAGAAGTATCCAGTTCACCTCCATGAAGCTGTGCTCTGATGACCTGTCAGTCATTTTAGGAAGAGCTTTGGTTTAAAACTGGCTTGGAAAATACAAAAAGGAAGAAAAAAACTCACATTCACCGCTCTTCTGAAAAAGTCAACTCTGTTTGAAAGCTTCTGAATAAACTATCAGCCTTGTCGTTTTGTTCTGGTTGGTGCATGCACCTTAGGATTGCAGGAAAGCCAAGTAAATATAAAATTTGTGTTACTGTTAACTTCATTAAAACCTCATAAAATGTCCAATCAGATTTCAAAATTGAGGTTTATTTGATAATAATACCTGATGAATTGAATTAATTAATTTATATCGGTTGAACAAGTTTGTAATATTAAAACTTAATACAATCTTCCCACCTATCATTACCTTTAATATATTTTACTGACAATAACTAGTGCACATGCATGTGCTCATAAGTCAGTGTCATCATGTAACATGTGTGTATTTGTGTCCCATAAGTATGCCAGCTATGCATGCTGGACATGTATTCCCCTACTAATTATAAAGAAACATTCTCAGATGTATGTCAGCTATGTACAGGCATCTCCTGACTTCTATCCCTAGTTTCCTTACATAGTTCCTCTCTCAAACGTATATTTAAACACACTTACAACAACTCTATACATAGTCTGACTCTTCCCAGTTATTCACATCTAAATTCAGAGGCTTTGTGTCAGCCAGTAGCTTAGCTTATGACCTCATCGTCTGACTTGAAGGTTGTTGTACCTCTTTGGTGTTTTATTTGTATAGTTTTTCTATTATACTATTTATTATCATATAAGTATGTTAACTGAATATTTTGGCTTCATGGTATGAGGTTATAAAGGATCTGCCATTTCTTTTGTTACAGAAAGAAAGGTGTTTGACAATTAGGAAGCCGACTCTTAATTGGTGAGTGTGGAGTAAAACACTGAGGACTGTAGCATTCAGTTGGTGTACTCAAGTCCTAAATTCTGGTGCTGAAGTTTTAAGATAAGGTGCTCTTCACGCTGGATGAAAACATCAACCCAGACCGTGGATGATCTATGAAGCGTTTGAGGGTTTTGGCCACGCAAAAACTTACTTAAGAGAGGTTGTGGTGGATTGTTATTATAGTATCAGCATATTAGAGGGCAGGAAAGTGTCTCAGGGATGCCAGAGACTAGTGCACATGCATGTGCTCATAAGTCAGTGTCATCATGTAACATGTGTGTATTTGTGTCCCATAAGTATGCCAGCTATGCATGCTGGACATGTATTCCCCTACTAATTATAAAGAAACATTCTCAGATGTATGTCAGCTATGTACAGGCATCTCCTGACTTCTATCCCTAGTTTCCTTACATAGTTCCTCTCTCAAACGTATATTTAAACACACTTACAACAACTCTATACATAGTCTGACTCTTCCCAGTTATTCACATCTAAATTCAGAGGCTTTGTGTCAGCCAGTAGCTTAGCTTATGACCTCATCGTCTGACTTGAAGGTTGTTGTACCTCTTTGGTGTTTTATTTGTATAGTTTTTCTATTATACTATTTATTATCATATAAGTATGTTAACTGAATATTTTGGCTTCATGGTATGAGGTTATAAAGGATCTGCCATTTCTTTTGTTACAGAAAGAAAGGTGTTTGACAATTAGGAAGCCGACTCTTAATTGGCGAGTGTGGAGTAAAACACTGAGGACTGTAGCATTCAGTTGGTGTACTCAAGTCCTAAATTCTGGTGCTGAAGTTTTAAGATAAGGTGCTCTTCACGCTGGATGAAAACATCAACCCAGACCGTGGATGATCTATGAAGCGTTTGAGGGTTTTGGCCACGCAAAAACTTACTTAAGAGAGGTTGTGGTGGATTGTTATTATAGTATCAGCATATTAGAGGGCAGGAAAGTGTCTCAGGGATGCCAGAGATAGCAGGAAAAGCTTATCTGATGAGTGCTAAGGTCAGCAGCATCATGACTGTCCTCACTCTAAATTTGCTACAATCCAGTCTTATTCTAGGAGGACACGGAGAGAGAATCAAGGTCTTATTCCAGTGTGAAGGGAGCCTAAAGATGAAAGCTGCTAAACATATGCTAACAGTAATAACAAGCTGAACAGCTTTTAAAGAAATACAAGTTGCTACAAGTTCAACGTGGATGTAAAATATCGAGTTATAGAAGCATATAGCATATATGAACATTCTTCCAGTTTAAATTATACTAGATCCTTAAACCACAGACATCAATTTATGTAACGAATGTTAAAAATAAGTAGAGTTTATTCTGTCAGGAAGGATTTTCAGTCTGAATTTGTCTGACAGGTTCTGTCTGTCTGTAGCTGAGGTAATATGACTCTGAGAGTTAACTTAGCCTGTCACTGTTTCCTTTATTACAGGATGCTACATTCAGCAAAACATCAGTCACATATATTTATATAGCAAGATAGTTAGAGTCTATGTTTAAAGGAATAGATCTAATGTTCAGACTGTGATTCATTTGTCTCATTTTGTAAACACAAAAATATATATCTCCCCCCCCCTTTATTTTTTTGCTCTATTAATATTCTTTAAAGGGTTTTGTTGTTTTATGGAGCTATAAAAGTGACGGTAGTGTTAAAAATTAAAGGTGATAACTGATAAGATCTAAACTAGATTCTACTTCTCTACTTCTATAATGTTTTGGTAAAACTACCTTTGTAATAGAGGCTGGATCTGGATACTGTAGGTGGGGGGGTGGGGTGGAGGCATAGCACCCAGGGCAGCTGTCTTGAGTCCAGAAGAGCTCTTACAGAATTACCAATCATCAATCACAGGGGGAGTTATTTTTGCAGGTCATAAACGGGATCCGTTAAGGCAACTTTTCCTTCTCTACATGGGAAAACTTACAGCGGTCCTGCTGCTGCACACGGCTCCTCCTCCTCCTCAGCGGCGCCGCTCAGTCCAGAGTGATGCCTTCTTCCAGCCTGGCAGCTGGCTGCGTGCGCGGCCCGACACACAGATGATTGGGTTGCAGCAGACTGAGGAGCAGTCGAGTCGTCCCTGTTTAGCTCCCAGTCTTCTTCCTGTGCGGCAGCTTTTAACAACTATTTCTGGATTAGTGACAGCAGGACTCTTTTAGAATCGACTTTCACTTCCTAAACCACCAGACCCACATCCACTCACAGTGCACAGAGATCAATTAAATGCAAAGCTATCAAAGTTGTTAAAATACACAAGATATATATTTTTATTTTACTGTTATACAGGTAATTGCAATTAGTTATTGTTATTTTTCATGCTGCTGTTTTAGTAGAAGACAACTAAAATTTTTACTCAATGCATGACCATTTAGAATGACCGCATTGCATAAACATTACTCAAAAGTATCCACTTTTTTGTTTCAAAATGTCTCAAATCTTCCACAAAATCTCATAATTTCTTCTTGTGAATGGCAGGACCTCACGCCTGTGTCGGTGGAATTTTGAACTTGTTTCCAAATTGCATAATTTGCTCTCAAAACAGTTGCAATAAAAACTGAGACTTTCTCAATTTACAGTAGTCTCCATGAGTCTGAAAAGGAGAGAAGTCTGAGAGCACTTTGTGAGGAGTTGACCAACAATTTGTAAATACGTTTAGGCATAAGACAGAAAATTTTCACGCTTGCAAAAATCCCCCACATGACCCAAACATATATAAAAGCTCAGAAAATTGTCACATGTAGCAACTGATTCCAAGTAAAAATCTGTTTATTGCAAACAGAAAAACACAAACCAACCACTACTAAACCAGATAAATTCAACAATAATGATTGAAATATTTTTTGATCAAGTGAACACAAATGAATATGCAGGAAATTTATTGCAAATTGTTTTATTTCTTATACTCAAAAACCAATTATCAATGCAACAGTTTAACGAACAGAACAAAGTATTACGGTAGTTATCTCGGATCTGTTTGTGATGTGTATGTTTGCCCTAATCCGAAGCAAATTCCCCGGATTTAATGGGTTGAATGTTTTCTCAAAAACTTTTGAGTCCATTTTCAGCAATATACAGTATCAGGATATGAGTTCGTCTTTTTTCAGTTTGTTTCTGAATTTTGTCACATTTTATGAATGATGCTAAAAAGCAAGCTTTATAGGAGAAGTCAGTGAGGCGTCCTGGTTCTCTTTACCATAAAATTTTATTTAGAGCAAATATCCAGGTTACTAAAATACTTTAGATTGGACCTAGCCTTTTACATGTGACAAATATTTTTTAATATATCTTCATTTATTGTAGTTATAGTAAATATTGAGAGGTAGTAACATATTGTTGAAAACAGCTCTGTTGTTTACTTGATGGATTTTCTCATCAGGGTCAAATTTGCCACCTACATCCCAGAACATATGGCTACTGTGATGAAACCACAGGAAGTGAATGTTTAGAATGTGTCTCACACACACTGAGTGCAGTAATGCTCTATTTGGTTTTCTGTAGACTCGACATGGTGTAAATACCACTTCCAGCTCAGCAGATGTGTGAGATAAAAGTTGTTTAAAATTCAAAATGAACAATTCTGCTTATATGAAAGTCTAAAAATAGCACATAACATATATTTCACCTTGTGCGTCTATAATGGAAAGATTAAAACAGTCCATCCACATTAGTGTCAGCCTGTTAGGCTGCTTTAAGTTCATATAAACTAGAGCTACTTTCATAGATCCTCTCTGAGTGCAGGACTGTTTGTTCCTGGTTTTTCTACCAGTGAAAACTCTCCAGCTGCATCAAAGACAGAGATAAGAGCTGTTTCTTTGTGTGTGTGTGTGTGTGTGTGTGTGTGTGTGTGTGTGTGTGTGTGTGTGTGTGTGTGTGTGTGTGTGTGTGTGTGTGTGTGTGTGTGTGTGTGTGTGTGTGTGTTTGGACCTGCATGCACATGTCTGAATCCTCTACAGTCTGAGTGTGGCTTGTCTTTCTGGTCACAAGTAATCTGCCTGTGGGCACTGGTTTGAAAGGAAAACATACTCTTCCTCTTGCACACACACACACACACACACACACACACTGGAAAACAATGCCAGTTCTTATCTTTCCCCCTCGTCGTTGTTGCTCTGTCCAGCACATGGTGATTAATGATATCATCCAGCCTTTGGCTCAGATTAGAGGTCAGGCCATAGTGAATTTATTGTGGCTGTTACAGTAATGGTAGTATGACTCTAAAGTTTCCAACTCAAACTGAAAGTTTAGTGGGTGTGAATTACATAAAAGATTCCATGAAAAAAATATTTCAGTAGAGAAGTTGTGAGACTGTATGAACAGAACTTTTGGACTTGGATTTTTTTAAATTACTGCTTGCTGCTCGTTTACAAGACCTGCTGTCTGTTGGTGCACCTGTTAGTTTATTTATTTACCTGGTTAAAGCACATTCTGAGGTAATGTGCACAAATACAGCTGTGAAATAGCTTATAGAGAAAAAACAACTAGGGTTTGTTTATTCCCCCCCCCCCCCCCCCCCCCCCCCCCCCCTTTTTTAATTTAAAGGCATATTTTAAGTACTGAAGTTTTCTAGTTAAGTGAAAGTTATAGGTCATTATTGGCCCCATATAGTTACATTAAACTGACTTTATTTGGGTAGGCTTTATGCAGAACTGTCATCCTTGCCTGTGTTTGATTACTGCCGGCGGCTAACATGCTTACTGTATCCAGTGTTCACTGTATATATGTACTTGATGGTTGATTGGAAATCTTCTATGACACTGTATATGTGCTCTTTTACATTTAAACTACACGTGACATGTTTATGTTTTTGATCAAAACTGCTTTGCAGCTGGATGAACTTTTACTCGGAACCAGGAACCTTTGAAGGGTTTTAGCTCCTGATCCCTGCAGCAGAATAACAATGAATAAAAACTGCTTTCACTGGGTTATATTTTTGAGAATGAAGGCACGTTATTGTTTATGTGTGGTCTCACACCTGAGCACAACCTAGTGTGAAAGATACCAGATTGCTGTTAACAGTGGTGTCTAAAGTGCAGCCCGTGGGCCGTTTGCAGCTCTCTGTGTGATTTTCTGCAGCCCACGACTGAAATCCAGTACAGATACAAGCATGGTCTGCCAACACAGGTGACTGAAACTGATTCGTACTTTTTGAATTATTTTTCCACTGAAAGGCACAAGGACATGGCGCAGCTGCTCCAAAGACACCTACTTCTGTAAACACGTGTCTGCACATTGTTTGCAAACCTCACAGACGATGAAAAATAATACAAAGGAGCAAGCTGGACAGAGATTATCTTCAAAAAACGTTACCAGGTTTAGCCTAGTAGCCAGCATTTGTGTTTACGGACGGACGTAGGTGTCCTTGGGGCCGCTGCGTCATGTCCTTGCACCTTTTAGCGGAGGCTTACAGCTGTTCTTTGTCATGAAGTAGTCCCGAGTCTAAAATAGTACCTGTAATTCCTTCGTGTTACTCTTTATTTTCACTTACGGTCGATATGTTTATTGAGGTCACTAAGCAGAATTAATATCACTATGTGATTTTTAAGGACTTTTTTCTCACAATGCTAGTTGTTACCATTCACTTACATTGTTTACTGCTAAGCTAAAGCTAAAGGAGTACTGCCGGATCAGGATAACGGCTCAGCTGGTTACAATTTGTTTTCCCCCCACTTATCTAACTATGAGGAATATGACAACAGACAACATTTTACTTTTGAGAGGAGTATCCCTTTAATAACACAGGACCTACAAAAAGGCAGACAAATAAACATATTTCTTTAAAATGGAAAAAGTTAAGTACAATCCAAAGTATTTGTCTTTTATTAACCAGGTTTTTTTTTTTTTTTTTTTGCTTTTTAACATAATTCCATGGTAACTCGAACCACAGACTTCCGCTGACTTCTACTATAAAGCAGCCTTGTGTGACAATTCATAAAACTTGCCTGGATACAGCAAGTATTTTCAAAAAAAGGGACTCCTATGCCTTTTATGTTTGAGTGCTTTTCTTTTAAGATCCTTTTAATGTTTCTAATCTACAGAGATTTCCTAATCTTTTTTTTTTTTTTTTTTTTTACAAAAATCATATCAATCAATCACTTAATTAATTGTTAAACAGGTACAAATAAATCAAAAATCACAATAAAATTACAATTTTGGTGTTCAAGGTTTGGACAACACAGATAGCTGCGAATTAACGGAAGCTTTAGATGAATATTCCTCTGGAACATCTGTTTAAAGTCGTTTCAGCGTTGTGGTTCTTGCTATGGTTTGTTTGTGATTGTATACGTGTTAATGAATAGTTTAGGCTCCTCTGATCAATCTGAATCTGCGTGCTTTGCTTAATGTCAGATCAAAAGATCTCCTCTGCGGTTTGCTGGACACTTTACTTCCTTTTCTTCTGTGATCTCCATGTTTCCATATATGTGTGCGTGCATTTTTGCATCAATCTTTTCTTTTTTTTTCTAAATTGCGTTTGCTCTTTTTTTTTTTTAGAATTGGCATCTTTTACAAAATGACACCTTAAAAGTTTGGATTTTATTGCCTTTATTCTTTTAGTCGCTGACGTCAAAGTACGTAAAGCTTTCTTATGTGCATCCATGCGTTTTTGTGTGTATGGCCTCGGGGCCCCACTAGTCTTTGATCGTTGCTCCGACCGCACGTCTGTGGGCTTAGACTCAGTTCTAATTAAAGGATGGGCAGGTCTAAACTGGCTAAACACACACACACACACTGCTCTGAAGTTGATCTGTAAATGTAATTAAGTTAGCTACATGCTCTAAACTGCTTATTAGGTCAAACCCACGGTGATCACAAACACAATCAGGCACTAATACCTCACAGGAAGCAACAGGTCCAAATAAAGTTGTTGAACTTTTGTCGACATGTTGATTTACTCCCCCAGTTGTGACACAAAAATAAGTTCTTGCTCCCCCAAAAAACAAAGCGATTAAAAAAAAGATTTCATGTCACAGCTTGTATTTTGTTCCCAGTTTATTTCAGCGTGTTTATTCGTGTTTACACGAGGCAGGATGGCGATGAGGCTTGTGGCCAAATGAAACACTTGCATGACTCACAGAAGTGTTGATAAACTTTACTGTACAGGAAATGTGTCAGAGGCAAGCGAGGGGGAGGGGACTACTCTTCGAAACACAACAGAAAAGCGTGGAAATAAAGATAAATCAAGTTCTGTCAGTGGTGTGACAAATAATAAAAAGAAAGGGTCTGTTCTAGGAAAATCATTAATCAGTTCAGAGTAGGGACAGATAAATACTGTCTATTTCAAATGAGAACATCTTTGAAGTTTGAAATCAACTTGGCTAAATGTTTAAGAAAGAGATTAGTGGATGAAGAAAGAGTTGGTCGGATGACTCAGGAGAAACAACAGGACCCAGCTGCTGCTCCGCGGGCCACCACACCCAGCCGGGAGAGACTCCATTTGTTGTTGTAGCTGGCCTTTATGACACGGAGTGAAAAAGAGGAGGAGATGGGGGCGATGGAGTCTGACCGGCTTAAAGCCGCACAAAGAGACTCAAAGAACTGTGCTTTTAAATATCAAATGGGGAGAAATAATAAAGGAGACGCTCCTCCTTGTCGTCATTTTTCTATTAAGTGGTTTGGTTCTATCTGGGTCAAATGTTGAGAATGCCTGCGCTTTGTTTGATTTCTCTACAACTCAGGAGTTTATGAAAACACGGCCAGGGGACATGACCTCAGCTGGGACCTGAACGCTGACGCTGTTCCCACCAGAGCTCCTCTAAACTCTGCCTTTTCCCTTTTCCAGCCCGTGTCAGGACACTTTCACTCCCACCCATGTTATCTTTCACTCTTCCTCTGATGTCCAACTCATAACCCCTCTCATGCTGCAGGACTCTCTTTTTATTTCATGTTCTCAGAATTCATCAAACTCAAAGTATACAAGGATAAATAGATTGCAGCTATACTGAGCATTTCTAGTCAAAATGCTTCCACACAACAAGCCTTATATATCCTTTTATACATTCAGTAGAGACCCCTTTACGCTGGATTAGAAGACCTATTAGAACATGGCTGGATTGCTGCAAATTTGGATAACTTTCAGTGTGAAGGATGTTGCTACACTCTGAATCCACATCAAATTCCTCCTATTTTCCATGATGTCCCTAAGATGCTCTCTTGTTCTCTCACCTGGCTCTATACATCAGCAGCATGTTTCTAATCCTACCACATATTCCCATGGTCACACCGTGCCCTGAGCCCCATCCTGATGAGACTAGTGTGGCCAGTCCTGTTTTAAATTCTCCATGATCAAGACACATTGAAGCACGTCATGGATACATTGCCACCGTACAGGACTTGATTGGCTGCTGCAGCAGTAATAAACCCCAACAAACTCACTAGGGAAGTTTATGCTCAAAACCATCATCAGCGTATCACGCCGTTCCATGATGTGGAGTCCACTGTGTCCTTTACACATGCATGAAGATGATGCAAAGACCATCACTCTTATGCTGACAGCAGCATCATTTTGTGTGAATAGTTCCTAAGATGACATGGACATGTGGTGTGGGAAGGTGGAATCAAAAACCAGTAACCCACTGGGCTGCTACTATCTGGAGCACTTTCTACTAAATGGAAAACCTACCAAGTTAGTGGTTAATTATTGTCCAGTTCAGAACAAAAAAGAAATGTGTGCTTTTTTACAAGTGACCGTACAGTTTGAAGTTGACAGGAAATGGGGAATTCACACATTGACGTGTGTGTTTTGGGAGTGCTGCTCCTTATGGGACAAGATGAATGAAGCCTCCCTCTGGGGGGGTGAAGAGGAGAGTGAGTGAAGTGTGGAAAAACCTCCTCGAGCAAAGACATGTTTGAAGTGGTTCAGAGAAAAGTGAGTTTATCAGCTCACTGTAGCTCGCTCCTTTTGACTGGTTTCTTTATAGGTCATGTGGGTGGCGAGTTTTGACAAGAAAAGATTGTTAAAATTTAAAAATGACCTTTTTTTTAAACCCTACAGAGCAATAATAATAGTGGAGTTCTGCTTTATATCAGAAATGCTCCTTGTTTTCTCTTGCTGTAAAAATAGATCAGCGTTAAAACAATTTTTTTAAACTTTCCATATTCCAGTAAAAAATACGTTGTTTCTCCAAGTAAATGTTGTGTTCGTTGTTTAACGCTCTTAAAAATACATTAATGAGCCACGCTGTGACTCAGTGACATGTTCCTCCATTATGCAGAGCAAACATTGTTTATTTGGATTCTGAGACCTGCTGGAAATGCTGGAGCACCGAATGTGTATTAATCGACAGCTGGAACCAGTCCTGGACTAATACCGCTAGTTTGGGTATCATTAGTTAAAAAGAGCAATGCTTCTTTGTTCTAAGAAATTACATTTTAATGAAAATGTGCCGTATGTGTGGCCCAATTTAAAAATATTTAGGCAAAATTTGTATTATATAAATAGTGAGAAAAGGTGGAAGCTCAACAGGAAACTCTTAACCTTTATATTCTACCAAAATGTAAGACGACAAACAAATTGTTCAGAAATAAAATCTACTTTTTTCTTCGAGGTTTTTGCTGTGAAATCACAGTCTCCAACTTCACGTGTTTAAAATCTTTTTTTCTGTTTAATAAAATCTTAATCTTACTTAAAATAGTTTAAGTAAAAACTTTGACTCCAGACTCAAGTCACTTCAAGGTCATTCCTGCCCAATGTGAGTTAATGAGTCAGGGTTTTTTCATCATTATTTAACCCAGTGAACAGGAGGTGTGGAGGTTAAGTTGTAGCGTTCCCTCCTTTTCCTGTCTCCACCCATCCCCTTTTCCTCTTCCTGTCACAATTCTCACTGCATTGAACGTTTACACACACACACACACACACAGGCTGACACACCGCGTTCACCGTGTTCCCCCCTGAGAGCCTAGAACAACGAGGACATCTGAGGGAACACGGAGGATCGCTGCAGGAAATGAAAAAGAACAAAATTATCAGTTAACATTAAATCAGACTGAGCTCTGGCCGGTTTTCTTGAAGGCTTTTTGACTCTGTTTTCTTTGCAAAATACACATAGCTGGTACATTATGTGGATTTCTTAATTCTGACAGCCTTGAGTTGTTTACTCAGGTTATTTCAACACCGTACCTGTACCTGTTTTCACAGCTGAGAAAATATCAGCGTTTGTGCAAAAACACATATTAAACTTCTGTAACCAATCGTAGTAATTAAACTCTTAAATTCTCAAACTGTTTATAGAATGTGGCTCATTCTGACAGCAAAAACACACACACAAAAATCCCTGTCTGTTTATGGGAGAAGCTGTTTTGTGTGAAACGTCCACACTTTGTTGGTTTAAACAAACTTAAAGCCTGTTTCCAGTTTCAACAAACCACATCAACATCCAGCCTGGACCCACCTACAGCTTCAGATCTGGATCACACAGTCACAGTACCTTATAGACTCCAGCATCTGGAACTACTTTATCAAATGAGCATTTTTAAAGCAGCTCTGCTTATTGTGTGGACTTGTGTATGCTGCCTGGAGACATTGTTTTATTAAACAGAAGCCATTAGGTGCTTTAGAGTCCTTACGTTTTCTCTAGCTTTGGAGAGGCAGTGAGGAGAAGAGGGAGACTAAATAAAGCTGCACAGAACAAGGCCGGTATTCGTCACAGGGATCAGCGTTAAATCAAATCAAAAGACTCATTTAAAAGTTGATCAAGAACCAGAAGAAGGTTAGAATCATGTTTGTTACGTGATCAGATGATCTGAAACTTTTTAGTTCGCCTCTATAAATGTCTTTAACTATACTTTTTATGTGCTTTTTTTTGTACTGCAGTGCTGTTTTAAAAAAATGATTAATGTCACAGCAACACAACCCTAACTTAATTCTTATGTCTTTAAAACATTGGTGTTCTTTAAATAAGATCCTCATGTTGAATTTATATAGAAAAAGACTAAATACCTACTAAAACCTTTTCTGTTGTTAGATCATTTAATTTCCCCCAGTTTTCCTGACCTTTTCACCCAACTCTCAGCTGGTGAAACAGCCACACAGCTGATTCCTGCCACGTTGTGCAGAGCTGCCTCAGGAATGTAGCAAAGAATGCATCCTTCTGCAGCAACACTTGGCATCACTGGTGTGTATGAGGTCACTTCCTCTATATGACACATGCTTGTATCTATGTATACGTTTTGTGTGATGCACAGGGGTTTGTGAGATCATTAAGTGAAGAAGACACTCAGGCTAAATAGGGTTTAACGCTCCTAATCCCTGTTGATCTTTTTTACTGGAACTTTGTCTTGTTATGACAGGATTAACTGAATATTTATTTAGGGGAAATGTATCTCTTAAAATGTTTTCTTACAAAATGTTCGGGCCAGACTGAGTCATTTAAAGCTCATAATAAACCTGTTGGCTTCTTTTGTCTTGGAATCCATTCTGTCATCAGTCTTTTTCTGTCAGTCAAATCGTTCATTTAAGTTTGAATCATTTTCCTTTCTTTTTGAAAGTTTAAATTAGCCTGTCAACACAGTCAACACTTTAACCCTTACTTATCAGATATGTTTTGCACACTACCTGCCCTGTAAATATTTAGTGGCTCTGTGTAATTCCTGAATAGGAACACAGTCAACAGTCGGTGCTGTTTGTTCAGCTACCAGAACGGTGTGATTCTTAGGATTTTCTACATTTTGAATAAATATCCAACCAAAAATAAAGGAATTTAAAACAAAACCTGAAAACTACAAACTGTTAGTAGGTTTGATTTGTCTCTGTTTGTTTAAAACAAAGTTTTAGTTGTTGTAGTTTGAAATGTGCTGTTTTGTTTAAAGCTTCTAGTTTGCCCACCTAAATAAAAAAATATTAGCATTAGCTGTCTGTCAATCCATAAATCTGTATGTTTCTTTAAAGTGTAGTTCTTGTTATGGGAGTTCTACTTTTCAGCTTAATAATCCATTAACATATGACGACATCGCTTCTATACTTGCTAGCTCTTGTTATCCTGATATGAATCAGTTGACATGTTGTTGTGGAACATCGTTTTTTAAACTCCGCCCATCAGACTCTTTTTTTTTTTTTAAGGGTTTAAAAGATATTTGTATTAATCCCTTGTGTTACAGCAGCAGGACGTGTTATAACAGACACATGAGGTAGTTTCCATAAAATATACAAAACCAGCTGTAGAGTAGGGACACTTTTACTCTTCTATACCTGAACATTCACTACTTAGTATGAGCAGATGGGAATAAATAAGTGATGATCTAAAGACCGTATGTACATTAGAACAGTGTTTTTCAACCGCTGTTCCGCGGCACATTAGTGCGCCGTGAGAGATCATCAGGTGTGCCGCGGGAAATTATTCAAATTCACCTGTTGGTTTAAAAAATATTTTTTGAAAACGAATTATCTGCTAATAATATTCCATTATCGCGCGTCTGTGCCAGCCATCACCAAATGGCAGACTCCGGTTCTGTTTAGAGTCAGACCGCGCAGCAAATCCAAGACTTGGACCTGCAGGGTGTGCGCTTTGGGGAGACACACGGCGCGCTGTGAGACGCCGCGGCCCGCTCGGCACCAGCACGCCTCCTCCCCCGACCTGAACCTGGTCTGTGGTTCGACTTGGTTCGGCGAGGAGGGGGAGACAAGTGGTCACGGCCCTGCTGCCACCGGTCAGGAGAACCCGTCCTGGACTGGCTCTGTTTCCTGGTGGAGCAACAGTCCCGACATTTTTAAATTCATACTTTGAACTGCCCGGTCCATAAAGCCAGATCAGCGGTCCACGGACACTGGGTTGGGTCGTCATCATGTCGCTTTGTTCCTGCGTGACGCACATTTGGCAAAAAAAAAAGTCGGAGTAAACCCCCTCAGCATCAGTGGTTTTTTAACAGTCTGAGAGGCTCACTGGGTTTTGTCTCCAGTGTCTCCTGTCTTTGACTGAAGGTCCCGTTATTCTGATCACCTGTCAGACCGCTGAGGAGCAGCTGTGCTTGCGCATGTCGTCATAATGAGAGCGCACGTCACAGCTGTGTTTCTCAGCATAACTGATGACTTAAAATTTAACAAATCAAACAATATCAACACATTGATCTGTCAGTGACTTTATCAGGTTGTCCTTTATTACTAATGTTTAAATACACCCAAAAGTTTTATACCAAAAACATGATGACAGAGTCCTGCATGATGTAACATGGAGAATGAAATAAGGCAGATTTAATCCATTACAGATAAACTGGATGCTACAGTCACTTTTTGACAGGTGAAAAAAATCAGTTTGAAATTATTTGATGTGGTAAAAAAGATGCTTTAATCAGGTGACCTGTAAACTAAATGTAATCCTTTACTGTCAGGAGATGAGAAGGTTTCTACAGTAAAACTATTAAAACAGAGTGAGCCTTAGAAAACATCAGTCCTGACAGATTAATGTGTTTTAGCGTTAAAAATGTTTGATTGGACCAAATTCATCTGATAACTTTATACTGCTTTATACTGATCCTCGAACAATGAGGATGGGTCAAATGCAGAGATGAATTTCCCCAAGGGGATCAATAAAGGATAAATTATTATTATCATTACTATTATTATTATCAACCGCCAATGAGCTCAGACGGTTCTGACAGCAGCAACTACCCCCCCGTGGTGTGCCTTGTGATTTTTTTCAATGAAAAAGCGTGCCTTGGCCCAAAAAAGGTTGAAAAACACTGTTTAAGCAGACATATTTCTACATATTTCAGTAGAAATAACTGGGTTTTATTATCTTTCAGAGCCTAATCCAGTTACAGGCCTCATGTTAATCTATAGCATGCTGCAGTTTCTGTCTGATGACAAGTTCCCCCTGCAGTGTTGCAGGATGGGTAACGTCTCCAGCAGCTCTGTCCTGCTGTCTGACCCAGTTATTCTCACTAATAAACCACAGAATGTGTGTCTAAAATGTGTGTTTAGATTCAATCTGGAGACAAATGCTCTTCTGTTACTTGTTTATACTCATATTTTTTTATTTTTATTGACTATGATTAAATCTTTTTTTTTTTTTTTTTTCCCTGTTTTTACCTCATTGGAAGCTGCAGCACCAAATTACCCATCATTCTTCAGGAGCCCCCCAGGTGATGGTAGACCTTATCAGGTCTGCGTGTCGACTTCAAAGCGCTGCTGTTTAACCACAGACCCCTCCTCTGAGCCGGAAACAGGGGCTACACCCAAAACAACATTATTTATTTACATCCAGCAGCAGAAAGCCACAGATCAGTTGTCTGGGTTGTATATATATATGAGGCTTGTTACTGAGTGCTGTAGCTTAAAGCATCATGAGGTCAGCACTCACACATCTATTGTTGTTGCTGGTAATTTTAGGTGCGTTGTCTTGATCTTGTGAGCATTTCCGTGATGGTTGCATTGCGGTTAGCGAGTGGAGAGAATAGCATTGAAAAGGAATTGACAGAAGGGAAATAGAAAGCTGTGTAAGCTATTCCTGTTTCTTTTTTTTTTTGGTTTTCTTTTTTAAACATGGATACTTGGATAGTCCTTAATCTGAAAGGGTTTGGCAACCACAAGACTATTGTGAGCTGAGAAAAGTTCAGCGCTTGTATATCAAACTCATTTATTGACTCTAAGGGTTCTTCTCTCTGATAGAATCCACTCTCCTCATAGGTGTGAAACCTGCCCCCCCCCCCCCCCCCCCCCCCCC